>VZQC01004776.1:112500-462019 GCA_009823505.1 Rhizomys pruinosus
AAAATAAACAATTTAGTTTTAACAGCTTTTAAGTAAAAATAAAAGATTTACTTTTACTTTTATTGCTGTGTCTATGTATATTTATCATTTGTGCACACGTGCTTGTGGAGGCCAGGAGAGGGCACCATGTATTCAGTAGCTGGAGTTACAGTGGAGTTACAGGTGGTCGAGGGTCCTGGGAATGGAACTCCGAGCTTCTGGAAGACCGGACAGTGCTCTTACCTGCTGAAGTGCTCTTACATCTCCAGGCCTTAAGTGTAGCACCTTTATAAAGGTCCATTTTTCCATTTATTTATTCAAAGGTAAAGACCTTGGAAATTATTATATTGCGAACAAAGAAATTCTCAACATAACTATTGCATTTCTTTACTTACTGTGTTTGGTGTAATGTAGGTGGAGGTGAATTTAATACACCAAAATTCTTTGATAGGTGAGACAGGAGCATCTATAGGAACTTCAGTGTCTTAATACATTTATAGATTATTATAGCATCATATTATAGCTTAATTTTATTTCAGAAGACCATTTGGATAATGTACAGTTGATTTTTATGAAATTTATTATGAATATGACACAAATAAATAAATGAAAAAATCTGTAAGCTGGAAGTCTAAGTTGCAAATGGTGTGTGAAAATATTTAAATAATAGCTGGAAAAGCCTTAGTTTACTTCAGCTGTTGTGTGAATCTATTATGTCATCTGAATGGAGGAAAATTTATAATGTAACAACAAACATTACATTCAATATGTGTGGTGCTTTTATTATGTGTAGATGAGGCAGGCTTGTAAGATAAAGCAGATGTATGCATTAGCCTTTGAAAATGAAAACCTATTTTCAAATGTAATGTACAATTTTAACCTGAGTGTATTTTAAAGAAAATTGCATTAGCATAAGCCACTTCCTGTAGAAAGGAGGATGCTGAAATAATTATAATGCAATTGAAGTATCCAAAGATTTAGAATATGAGGTAAGATGACAGAGGAAATTGGGGTAGAAATAGGAGCTTTTCAGAATACTTCAGGGTTAAAGTGAACTCAGACTATAGTTACTTCTATTATTTAGTGATGACCATCTGATTCACAGACTCCATAGGTCAGAGCTGGAATGTGAGAATTGCTGATATTGCTGAGTGAAACCCTGCCCACTAGAATTTTATACAGCACATCAGAGTAAAATTAAAAGTCAAAGATAGCTCTGAAAAGAAAAGAGGGCAAACACCCTCCAAACAACTATCTTCCAGTAAAGTAGAAGAGGGGGTGGAATAGAAAGGTGGGTGACGTGTGCATGTGATGGGTTAGAGTGGGCTGTGGTCTCACTTATTGGTGATACTACAGCAAAATTCCATAAGCTAGATGACCACACAGAATACATAGTTATTTGTAAAAAAAAAAAAAAAAATTGGGGGCCGAGAGTTCCAGATCAAGGTGCTACCATCTGAGATGGATTGAGAGTCTTCTTCCTCTGTTCCCACATGACAGAATATAGGAAAATATAATTGAGCCAATACTGTACAAAAGCTCAACACAGAGAGTTCCTGGCCTTCTGGGTGACAGGGAGACCCTGTCTCAAAAAACTGAACCTAAACAAATAAAAGAAATAAAAAAGAAAACAGTGTGGATTGTCAACTTTATTCCAGCTTTCCCAAGGTTTCTGATGACCAGACCAGTCTCCATCTCACAGAGATCCATGTGCTTCTGCCTTCCAAGTTCAATGAAAAGCATGAACCACCATGTCCTCTTGCATTTGTATTCTTCATAAGCCTTCACCTATTAATACATAAAACAAGCATTTATAGAAATAATTTTATAGGACTAGATAGTTTCATTTTATGAAAAGACTGATATTTTTCATTATTCAATAAATATACATTAAATGTGTATTATAAGCCAGGTGCCACTGTAGACTTATAGCCACAGCAATGGAGACACAAAATTGTGACTTTTTTTAATCTGGTAGAGGGAGATAATGATTAAATAAAACAGAAAAGCCAAACATCTGAATGTTGGGAGATGGCAGCTATTGAAGAGAAACCAAATTTTGAAATGAAAACTGGAGATGTTGTGACAATCAGAGGCACAGATTAAAACAGTGAACAGAGCAGGACTCCAGAGCTGGTCAGAGCAAGGAGCTGAAGGATCCCAGGAAGGTATCCTACAGCACAGCATGCCAGGAATGTACCAGAACAATGGATGGGGGCTGTGTTGGCTCACAGTGGGCCCAAAGAAAGCCAGTGAAGACCATGCCTCTCCAGCTAGTAGTGGGCTCCTATGGGCCTGGGAATTTTCTCTAAGATACAGGAGGATACAGCAAAGCATGAAGGCAGGGCTCACTGGGTGGAGCTTAAATAGCCACTGACTCTGGCTGTTGTGTGGAACTCACCCCTGGGGTATTATAGATGAACCTTAGTGGAAGTAGGGAGGCCATTTTCTGACAAGTTAGGTAACCTCCTTGGGCTTCTGTTTCTTGTCTGTAAATCTGGTTTAATAAGAAAACTGTGTATTGGGGCTGGAGAGATAGCTCAGTGATTAAGAGCACTGGCTGCTCTTGCAGAGGACCAAGGTTCCTTCAGTTCCCTGCAGTTAACAATTGCCAGTACCTCCCAGTCCATTGGATCCAGTGCCCTCCTTGGCACCCACAGACATTGCATGAATGCAATGAACATATATATATATATATATATATATATATATATATATATATATAGAAAAAATACTCATAAACATAAAAAAAAAATAAAATAATATAAAAATTACTACTAGTACATATATGTCAGAGTCATGAGAATCAAATATGTGTTGACTACATAGAACAGTGGGAGACACATTCTAATGCCAACTGTTTGCCAGCATTGCTGCTGCTATTACAATAATATGGACTGGAGAAAATGAGTCTTTAGATTTGTTCACTAGTCCAGTGAGTCCTAGACCAGCCTTTGCAGTTAAAGCCAGCAGGATGTGCTGGTCAGTTGAGGGTGAGTGGAAGACCAGGTCATCAAAGGGCCTCTAGGCAATGGCCACCATGAGACCCTGCTTGCCAGCGTGATGGAGGGAGCCTGGAGGGCAGACTGAGGAGGCAGAAACCAGCATCAGAACCCAGTACTCAACAGACCTCTGGGTTGTCTTATTCTCATCCAAATGGAGAGGCTTAGTGAGAAACCAGAGGTGGAAACCTGCCCACATACAAGTCTGATCCAAGCTGGTCAGAAATACAGAGGATGATGATGTCTAAATGGGTTCCTCTTTAGCTTTTCGTATAGATATCTGTTAGGTTTCTACAGCCAAGGTTTTTGTTGAAATATTCTATTTGATGTAAAAATCACATTTAGCACAAAAAAATGTAATATAGTATGAGAATCAGCAATTCCGAACGAGGACACGTGAGGAAGCTTGGCAACAGCTGCGGCTGCTCCCAGCATCCCAGTTGTTTGGGAAAAATCTATGCTATTAATGCAATAACTGCATTTGCAATTACCTACAAGATTCAATTATGAGCACATACTGATAATTTTACCAGCTTGATACTTGAACTTGCTCTCCATCACGGGAAATGTTTCTTCATTTCTAAAGTCATCAGAACAGGATTTAATGGTAGTTTATAAACAATTCTCTCTATGGATCACAATTTTTAAATTGTTGATGTGTATTTCCTGAGGACAGCCCATTATCCCTGGTCAGACTCTGTCTAATATCTACCTATACCTATACAAGTTGATATATGCCACAATGTTCATATTCAGTTAAGGTCACATATATAAATTGGTTTGTGAGGCTGGAGAGATGGCCTAGCAGTTAAGAGCACCGACCACTCTTACAGAGGGCCTGGGTTCAATTCCCAGCACCCACATGGCGGCCGAGAACCGTCTGAAACTCCAATTCCAGGAGAACTCCAGTTCCAGGGGAATCCGACCCCCTCTTCTGACCTCCGCAGCATTGCACGACACCGGTGCACAAACTTGCATGCAGGCAGTACATTTATACACATACACAAATAAATAAAATAAAATAAAATAAACTGGTTTGTATTTTGTCTGTGGCCAGACTTCTACAAACTAGTGTAGTTGAGACAGAAATCAAACCCTGAGACTGCAAATCACACTCCCACAACACATCTTTCCAAGCCCTCTCCACTGCATGTCCCTCGACAGACCCCAAGTTTTCATACCTGAATTCTCTGACTTAATCTGGCTCTGATTTTTTATCTGTGTCTGCCTCTCTCAATTTCCAGTTCTCATTATTAGCAGAGATAAAGAGTACATGGATAAATTGAGAAAGCTTAAACCCATAAGGTTTCCTATATCGCTGGGACCTCAGAGTGTCACACTGTAAAGTTCGTCATCTGGAGGAAGAGCACAGGCTGGTGCAGGACATAACCTCGGAGCCAGAATTGAGGTCTGCAGGTTAGCTCTGGGCTTAGTGTCCTGACTATTCCATTCAATACAGAGTGTCCTTTCTAGCAACCAGAATTAAAGATTATGTAAAGTTCTGTAATCTCTTCTTTCAAATACCTTATTTGTTTCATGGACTTCAGTATGTTCTACCTCACATAGAAACCAAATAGCTGAGGACAACAATTGGAAGGATAAAATGCTGACACAGACTAGAGCCTGTTTGAAAAGGAACTGACAGCTCCCTTCCTTGCAGATTAAGTTTATGGTGTATAGTTTTATCAGGAAATGAGTCTTATTACCGACATTTAGAGGCAAGGCTTTGGGCAATTTAAAATATTGTGAGGAGAGGGGAAGACTGCATTTATCTGGGTCACTTGGTATTATTTAGTAAATGATTCAGCTTAGCTCTTTACAGAGAAAAAAAACAAAAGATTTATAATTCTGTTGGCTGTTTTTCCCAATGGAGCTCACTGTACTAGACAGAAACACATTTTGTTCATCCATCAGTGAAATAGAGAAGCAAAATTCTCATTTTGAATGTCAGAGTGACCACTGGAATTTGCATTAAATTATCATTAAAAACAAATTCTGGTATTCCAGGTAGCTTTTCTCAGAGGTTCATATGGGAATGACTACTGTTGTTAGGTTATGTGCATTACCATGTGTGTGTTGATATCTAGATTATATTCAGGTGCTAATGTTTATTATAGGCTCAAAATCATTCTAGGGTTCTCCACACTGCTTTTGATAGTGACTGTACCAGTTTACATTCCCACCAGCAGTGGATGACTGTTCCCTTTTCCCCACAACCTCTCCAGCACTTGGTATCGTTTGTTTTTTGATCCTAGCCAGTCTTATTGGAGTAAGATGATATCTTAAAGTGGTTTTGATTTGCATTTCCTTAATGATTAGTGATGTTGAACACTTCTTAAAGTGTTTCTCAGCCATCTCTAATTCCTCACTTGTGAAGTCTCTGTTCAGCTCTTTGCTCCATCTATTGAGTGGGTCATTTGTTTTCTTTCTTCTTTGTTTTTTGAGTAGTTTATATATTCTGGAAATCGATGCTTTGTCAGATGTTTCTGTGGTGAAGGTTTCCTCCCACTCTGTGGGATTTCTCTTCATTTCCTTGATTGTTTCTTTTGATGTACAGAAGCTTTTGAGTTTAATGAGGTCCCATTTGTCAATTGTCCACCTTAATTCTTGCCCAGCTGATGTCTGATTTAGGAAGTCTTTTTCCTATGCCTATGTCTTGTAGTCTGCTGCCCACTTTTTCTTCTATTGCCTTCAGAGTTTGGGGTTTCACATTGAGGTCTTTGATCCATCTGGAGTTGACTTTTGTACAGGGCGAGAGGTAGGGGTTATTCTGATGACTTTTAAAATGGAATTTTGGCTACTAATGCATAAATTTCACAGATGCAAATAGGTATCATGAGGAAAGTATTATATTTAGAAAAATGCTGTTTTAGTGCATGTATGTACAAGTGTGTATGCATGTGCATGCTGTATGTTTGTGTAGGCACATTCAAGTATAGTTGCACATGGGTATGCCTCTGTGTGGAGGCCCCAGGTGACATCCTGTTTTCCTTTATTGCTTTCGACTTTACTCTCTAAGACAGGGTCTTAGATCCAGGAGCTCACTGGCTGGACAGAATGCTCCAGGGACCTACCAGTCTCTAAATACCCCAGTGCTGGATTACAGGTGCACCACTTGCTCTGGATTTTTACATGGGTGCTAGGATCTGAACTCAAGTCCTCACTCTTGTCCCAGCCAACAACTAACTAACTGAGCTGTCTTCCTATGCTAAGATATGTGCTTGCTATTTTTATTTATCATTTAGGTTTTTGGTTGATTGTATCAGCTTCACCCATTTTCTGGATCTTCATTATGATCCCTATGATGGCAGAAGCAGGAAGAATGTTATGATTCTTCTGCTCCTCACAGGTGTTATGTGTGTTCTATGATTTTGATTCAGACGGTTGAAGGATCCTTGTGAGCAATGGTAGAAAAATTGCATGACTTTGGAATTCATTGCATGATTTTGGAATTCATTGAGAGCAGAGTCCAGGTCCAGTGGACCTGTGACCCGGGGCAGCTGTGGCAGAGCTGCTGCTGTGTTCCTCCTCTGCTCTGTCCACTTGCCTTCACTCTCTGAGCCAATCAACTGTCAGGCAGTAAACATCTTAGACCTGAATAACCAAGAGATTATTTCAGCAGCTGATGCTCAGAAGTTTGACGAGTATGGAAACACCCAATTTAAAATTATACATTTTTAGTGCTGGAGGATTGGACCAGTAAAGTCTCATCTTGAAAAGACAAGAACCTGGCTGAGCTGGCTCTTCATATGGTGTTGGACACTTGTAATCTCAGCACTAGGGAGACATTCTTGGGGATTGCTGTCTAGCCCACCTAGAATTATCGGTGAGCCCTCATTTCAAAAAACAATGTGGATGCCTGGCTTTATGGTGCATGCTTCTTATCCCATCATCAGGGAGGCAGAGGCAGATTGATCTCCATGTGATCCATGTCAGTCTGGTCCACATAGTGAGTTCCAGGACAGCTGATACTACAGGGAGACCCTATCTCGAAAAAACAACCAACCAACCAACCAAACAAACAAACAAACAAATAAACGGGAAAAACTACAAGGTGGAAGGGTTGAAGAGATGGCTCAGAGGTACCCTGGCTGTTCTTTCAGAAGCACCACGTTTGATTCCCAGCACCCACATGCCATCTCATAACTATCTCAGTACCTTCAGTTCCAGAGGATCCAGTGCTCTCTTGTGCCTCTGTGGGCATCATATGCATGCAGTCCACTTACATACATGCAAGGAAATAATCATGCATATAAAAATAAAAAAATGGGGCTGGAGAGATTTCTCAGCAGTTAAGAGCTGGCTGGTCTTGCAGAGGACACTGGTTTAATTCCCAGCACACACATGGTGGCCAACAACTGTCCTAACTCAGTTCCAGGTGATCCAACACCCTCTCTGACATCCATGGACAATGCACAACTCAGGTCCACTTACATACATGCAGGTGATACACTCATACACATAAATTAAAAATAATAAAAGCAAATAAATAAATAAAAATTTATAAAACTGTATGTACAGCTCCTGATGGATGCCACTGAAGTTTGAGCTCTAGCCTCCACATTCACATATATGCACACACACACACATACATAAACAAACACACTAACACACATGCAAGTACCCACATGCACATACATACATACAAGCAAACATATGCATATACACACATGTATGCACACACATGCCCACATATACATGTGCAAATAAATAAAGTTTAAGGAAAATATAATTACTTTTTTGATTCTCAAAGTATTTTATACTAAATAGAAGAAAGTGGAAAATATAGCTAAAACATAAATTACTTTGGTCATTCTAGGCATTTAATAAACACCACTTCATAAGGTATTAATGATTATGTCCTCTTTCCCTAAGTCTGTTTTTAATTGGCTTCCTATAGTCAAATTTCTTTTTCTAATTATTCAACTTGAAGAAGGTGAGATCTTTTAGCAAAGTTTAATTAACAACCAAGAGAATATTTCAATTTCTCGTGGGTTTACCCACTGCTAACTTTAATAGTGTTACTTTGGATTATTTTCTGAAAGACATACTTAGAACTAAGACTTTTGTAATCATGTCCAGGCAACAAATTATCCAGCCCCTGGAAAGCAGTGTGGAGAACCCTTGGAAGACTTGGAATGAACTTCCCACCCGACCCAGCCATACCACTCCTAGGCATGTATCCTCAAGACTCACCCCACCACAGAGATAGATGCACAGCCATGTTTATTTCAACTCTCTTCACAATAGCAAGGAGCTGGAACCAACCCAAATGCCCCTCAACTGACGAGTGGATAGAGAAAATGTGGTACATCTACACAATGGAGTTCTATGCAGCAGTAAAGAAAGACGACATCATGAGCTTTGCAGAAAAATGGCTGGAGTTAGAGGAAATCATGCTGAGTGAAGTAACACAGCCCAGAAAAACAAACGACAATGGTATCCCTCATCTGTGGATGCTAGTGCCAATTACCTAGTATTTCTTGTGCACAGCCCTTGAGCTTTTCTCCAAAGCAGTTGGGATTGATGCATATTGGAAACAACAACAACAGAAAGGACTGCATTGAAGAACTGACTGAAACAGTGAACTGCTAAAAACGGTCAACTTCCACATGGAGAATATTGAGAAAGACTGAGAAAGAGATGAAAAGCATGTTTGGCAGAATGCATGAGCTCTGGTGGGGTGGGGGAATGGGGGGGACAGGGGTCTAGATTTGATTAAAAAATTAATTAATTAATTAATAAATATATTGCTCTACTTAAAATTTTAAATGAAACTAATTTCAAATAATTACATTACTAGAATTACATTCCCAGTCCTTAAGAACCACAAGAAACAGCCAGGCGTGGTGGCGCACGCCTTTAATCCTAGCACTTGGGAGGCAGAGGCAGGTGGATCTCTGTGAGTTCAAGGCCAGCCTGGTCTACAGAGCGAGTTCCAGGACAGCTGGGGCTACAGAAAAAAAAAATTATCCAGCCCCTACATAGTGTTTTAATGAGGAAGGAGTAGAACATGGTTGTTTCTTTCAACTACAGGTAGGTCATGGATGAACATTTCTTGAGACATTGCCTATATTCTTAACCCTAGAGAAAATGTTCATGAATACAGGTGTTAATTTGAGTCCAGAGTCTTGCAGACATTGACTTAGTATACTAAATGGAGGTTAATCTTTTTTCTAATTCTACTATAAACCAGCAGAATATGGCAAAACACAATAGTCTCCTATCATGTATGCCTGATATATGTTTAATTTATTGATATAATAAATATAATGCACTGTGTCATCTCTAGCATCTTTATATATTTGGACAAGATCATTACATTTATTAGAACTAACATGTGTGGTTTAGGCAATTACTACTGCGTAACAGAACATCCTGATCTTTAATAGATTAAATACTACAGTGATTTCTCAGGAGTATACAGGTTGTTTGGGAAGTTGGGTAGATTAGATCTAGATTATTTAACCTCAGCTGCCTGGCTCATGCCTGATCATGTATGATCAATTCAAATAGATCACCAATGTTTGATCAAAGCCTTGGATAGGATTTATTCACTCATGTGGCTATATAAATAAATATTTATAGACCACAGCAAGGACCCCTTCTCCTCTGCTCCTCATCCTCTTCCCTCTCGTTCTAGTCTTCCTCTTCTTTCCCCTCTTCCTTTCTCATCTAATCTTTTTATTTCTAAACCGTAGATAGGAGATCAGCAGAGAGAAGTAAACAAATTCCATAGGGATTAAGTTTTTCAAATGGTCCTGTGTCTATTAGAAACCTTGTACAATGCATCACTTTGCCAAATATATTACTTTGATGGAAATAGCTAAAACCCTGTGCAGTTGGGTAAGACCATAGTTTTGTTTGGAGTCGTCAACTTGCATTATTTCTGCAGTTGTAAACATTTCAGTACAGTTTGGATCAGGCGAGCATGGCTGTGTGCCAGACTACACACTTATTTAGAATCATACAGTCTTTTCTGAGCTAGACTGTAGCCTGGTCTGGTTGTCCATTCCACGCCACTTCACCTATGCCAGGGTCACTGCCTGGTGACAAGGGAGGGCCTTGTGGGAAGATAGATTTTGCTGGGATTTCTGAAAACCATTTCCTTATGTTTAGTCAAATTCTCCCTCACCAGGAATCCTGCTCATTGTTTCTTCTCATGAACATCCTATCTAGAAGAATATTCCTCAACACTTCCTTATCTTAGCTTGTCTTGTGGTGCTGGGTACTGAGCCTAGGGCTTCATGCATGCTGGGCAAGTGCTCTACCATTGAGATACAACCCCAGCCCTGTTTACATTTTTAATTTGGGGATAGGGCCTCTTCAAGTTGCCCAGGCTTGCCTTGAACTCACTTTGTAGCCCAGGCTATCTTTGAACTTACTCTCTTCTCTAGGATGGCCCCAAACTTATGATTCTCCTATGTCAGCCTCCCAAGGGCTAAGATGACAGACTGACAAGATCAGGCACAGCTGGGTTTTCTTTTTCCCTCCTCCCCTTTCTCATTCCTTCCCTTCATATAATTTTTACTTCTTTTGGTTGTAGAGTATTGTTATCCCATAGAAGGTAAACAGCTTGGTTTCACAGACTTGTGTTGTCCTTTTCCATTGTCTTCATAGAATATAATATATAAGTGGCTGCTACATAGTAGGGTTTCAGTCAATGTTGTCTGTGCATGTATGTTCCTTCTCAACAGTTTCCTCTTTAAATAAAATGTTTTATTTTTTATTTTACTATTTTTTTTAATTTTTATTTATTTTTGTATGTGTATGAATGTACTGTCTGCATGTGAGTTTGTGCACCCGTGTCATGCAATGCCACAGAGGTCAGAAGAGGGTGACGGATTCCCCTGGAATTGGAGTTAAAGACAGCTCTCAGCTGCCATGTGGGTGCTGGGGATCGAACCCGGGTCCTCTGCAAGAGCGGTGTGTGCTCTTAACTGCTAGGCCATCTCTCCAGCCCCAAATGAGATGTTTTAATACTAGTTAATTGACCCCAGGTCCATAGGTGTGAAAATACTGCCTCTGTATGTTTACCCATATCACTGGAGGAACACTGGACAAGATGAAGCTAGGTGGCCATTGGTAGGTTCCCCAGGTCCCACTGGATGATGCCCATTTATGGGTACATGGGATAAAAAGCATTAACCTGATTCAGTGGGTTGTAAAGGAATGAGAGCATAAAGCTTGAAGTGCTATGTGTGGGGGGGAAAAGTGGGGGGAGTGTAGGAGAGTTGCTAAGGATAAAGTAAGGTTGAATGTGACCGAGGAACATTATGCACACATAGGAAATTTTCAAAGAATAAAAATAAACACATCAATAAAATTTTGAAAAGAACAACATGAAGGGAATAACAGCTCCTGTTTCTGAGGTATTTGGCAAAACCAACAATAATTTAAGTTGTCCAAGGTTAAAAATAATTTCCGTTGGTATTTAATCCAACATATATTTACTTGTGGTTTAAAAGAGACAAAATGACATTTAGATCTGTTAAAATATGGTTGAAGACATTAAAATACATATAAAAGAAACAGGCCAGTGAGAAGTGATGGACAACATTAAGATGTTAACAATCAACCAGACGTGGTGTCGCAGGCCTTTAATTCTAGAACTTGGGAGATTGTGAGATCCCAGGCTAACTTGGTCTACCTAATGAGTTCTAGGCTAGATCAGGTTACAGGGAGATCCTGTGTCAATAAAAACAAAGATGTTGGGGCTGGAGAGATGGCCTAGTGGTTAAGAGCTCTGACTGCTTTTGCAGAGGACCTGGGTTTGATCCCCAGCACCCACATGGCCACTGAGAACCATTTTTAACTCCAATTTCAGGGGAATCCGACACCCTCTTCTGACCTCTGAAGCAATGCACAACACTGGTGCCCAAACCTACACTCAGACAGTACATTCATACACATAAATAAATAAATTAAATTAAATAAATAAAAACAAACATGTTAACAATGAAGATATCCATAGAAGACATCCATTCCAGGGTGGACCAAGAGCACCTTTTTGTGTAGCAGAGAAAGTCTAACCTGTAACATGGCGCTGTGGATGGAAGCTCCAGGGCATTCCCACCCCAGTGCCAGGCTCCTCCTGCTTATTTCCTTAGGGCACAACTTGCCTGTAGGAGAAGGATGTAGATTTGTGGACAACTGATGCTAATATCCTGCCTCCATTTCCTTTCTCCTTGAATACACAACTTCACTCTGGCAGTGCCCATCACCTTCACTCAGATATCCTGGCTTGGTAGAGGATCCCAAGTCAGATAAGCCATGAGCAGTTTTCAAAGCTGGGATGACTTAGAGGCACGATCCTGGCCAGACAGTTCTGAGAATTTTTTCTTACTTTTAAGTAAATTCTACCTTATGCGTATGTGTGCTTATCATAGATAGTTTTTGTCAACAGAACACATGAACACTTCACTTTAAACTATAACTTTGCTTTCTCATTTAGCTCTAAGATCTCATGTTACCCTTCGCTGTCACTCGAATGTAGAAAATTGTCCATTGAGGTTCCCACTTCCCCATTTTCTCTTGCTTGTGCCAAGCTGAAAAACTAATCACATACTGTTGATTTCCAGGCTCTGGTCTGGGTTGAACTCATTCATGTGGGTAGACAAGTAGCCTTGTCTAGTCAGAGGTTCTGATTCTTTTTCTGGTGGGCAATGATTTTATATATTACCCCAATCAGAAATCACTGCATACATGCTTCTGAATAAGATGTTTGGGACCTTTTCAGCAAGAAGTTTGACTAGGTTATCCTTTTCCCAAAACAATAAGCAATAAACATATAAGTAACACGAAGTTGTTGAAAGATATAGAAAATTATGGACCCTTTTCCAAGGATCATCCTCAAATTTACTCCCAAACACTGTCTAATATATTCTTATAAAGGCTATGAATAATGTCACATAATTTTTCTCTGCATTTTGATTTATTGTGGATTATATCTTGACATTTAAAAACACCATTCTCCAATTAATACACATAATACAATACATACTATCTTTATCCTGCATTCCTTCTGCCATTGTGAAATCTAGTTTCTAAATCCTTTACATGGAGAGTCTTACTGAAAAAAATGTTTCTTCCTTCCTTTATTTCACTTTTTTCCACTTGTATTAAGTGACACAAAAGAGTTGGGATCTGCTCTGGGGAAATGAACACATTACTTTCTTGATGCAAAGCACAAGCTTAAACTTTAATGGATTCTTCAAGAGAGACCAGTTTGTAGCAAAGATTCTTTTATCCTACAGTGGTGACAGGGAACAAGAAGCCAGGAATTTTCACAATGAAGAATAAGAAATATGGGAACTTTTCAAAGAGTTGGATGATGTGCAGTTCTAAAAATATTCCATTTGCATTTAAAATATGTCATACCATCTACAAAGAAAATAACTTTTGTAGATTTTAGCTAATTATGCTAACATATTGGTGCTTTTAAACGTCACAGGCCATCTATTATTTGGAATTAAATAGAAAGGATTTGGGTGCAAAATCCCACTGGAACATATTCAGTATAGAGATGAATATTATCATAATTTTTTCAGGTTTTAAGATGAATAATCCCAGCATATTGGACTTGCATACCTTGTTTATTACAAAATTATTGTTTCTAATGCTGATGTCCAGAGTTTTCTTCCTTAGTTTCTATTAGGGCTTATTATAAAACTCACACCTTTATTTGTACACGTCAACACAACTGTCAACAGTCACTCTATCAGTTAATGTATCAAAGAGTAGTAAATCAATACCTAGTCTAGTATTCTGTGACTGCCTATTTTGATGGGAAGTTGTGAGCCAAAAACCAACATCAAACTTAAAATGTGGTCACCATGGCATCATGAGAAGCTTACAGTTCAGTTGCTCCTCTCTGAGTGTGGGCTTCGGAGTCCATAAGGAAGGGAAGTAGAAGAGAAGATCTGACTCCACCATTGGCTTATAGACCACATGGTCTTTAGGCATGTGAGGGAGTCCTTTGATGCTCTGTTTCCTCCTCATACATCTTATATTAAATAACATTCTGTACAAGTTGAGCACTGTCCTTGGTTTACATAAGAATTAAAAATATGAATTATAAATTAATAATGGCCCATCATTCCATCCATTTGTTGATTAAAAAGATATGTACTCTGGTACCGTTTCAGCTATTAGGAAGACAAGTATTATACTGCAGTTAATCAACCACAATGAAAAAATAAAAAAACAAAAACCTTGATAAAACACAAAATCCCCATCATTCAATCAAACGTACAGTTACAGATAAGTTTTACTGTCTTTTCCATATGCCATATGCTTATGCCATTAAGAAGTTGGAATAAAAGGAGAATAGTAATAAAACCAGCAGCTATGAATTACTGATAGTTTATCACAGGGTGTCCCATCTCAACTATTATCTTGAAAGATGAAAAACACATAAATCGCCATGACGTTCATTTAAAATCCCTGTTTAATGGATTGGTAAATGGAGGCTTATCAGTCTCAGAGATAGACTACGAAATGTGATGCATACACTTTGTAGCTGTCATACTGATGCTTGGACACTGTGGCTGTAAGGGAGTCATCTGGTTTCAGGAAGACTTACAGGAGGAAAGATGGGAGAGGTGCCATTTTTTCATCTTTTATTAAAAATCCTGGGGTAGGCAACCACAGTTGAATGTTCATGAGTGCAGTGGTTTTTCATGTACAGGAGGCAATGTCCCATGGTAAATCTCTGACCACTGACACTCTCTTTCCTTCACTTCCCTGAAGTTCTCAGAGACCTGGGAATAAGGGGTGTGGTGGGTCTACTGCTAGCCCAAGTGGGCATCTGGTGGGTCACAGTTCTCACCTCTAGTTGAAAGGCTATAGGCATTCAATGGCTGCCGGTGTGTGTGGGGGGGTAGTTGGCTTTCTTCAGGGCCCATGATACACTGACTAACCCTACATGACTATGTGTAATTGGACTCAGTAGGACTTCAGAGGACATGAAAGTAAGAAGTGCAAGTGGCAAGGGGAGTTAGAAGGGAAGAGTGGGGGTATTTGATAAAAATAACATGTACTCAGGTAGGAAGGGTAAAAAGATATTCTATGTTAGGGACCCTACCAGGGACCAGAACATAACTATGATACTAGGCTCCTAGCGCAGTCACCTCCCTCCTCTTTCAATTGGCCCTTTTCTGGCTCTAACAGCATGGCTTAGCAGAGACTGCCATGTTCTTAGATGCATCTCCTATCCTTCTTCCAACTGACTACCTCAAACATTGGTACTGGACCTATGCCAATAAATGCCATTTGCAAGACTTTTTGGACTTAAAACAGGCAGCACGGCTGACACAATAGGTGATCTTACTCAGGACTCTTGGTTATAACTGATGCACTCTAACTTACACTTGATAGTAAAATGAATTCACAACTAAGTGAAAACTCTGGAGTATTGCTAGAGTTATGTTAGGAGTAGAAATATGAAAGAAATTGATAAGACGAGGTTCTTCGTTCAGTTCCCCCAGCCTGTGTTTTTGGTACTTCTGTGTTGCATCATTTTCTATCTCTACTCAAAAGATATCCATGTAACATCCAGACAATTTTCTCATGACACTAAATAGAACAGTAATTTAAAATCTCATTTTCATAAAGTATAAAGCACAGAGAAACCGAGAAACTGTAAGTAATTCCCATGTAAGATGTGGTATTCATGTTCTTCTATTGATTCAAATATGTCTCCGAGTTTGACCTTAAGCTAACCATCCTGCCTGAGGCTGGGGTGCACTAATGAGTGTAAGCTAGTTTATCTGTGTTCAGAAATATAACTAGCATCGGACCAAGATGATATTTAAAAGCAATGGAAAATGGGAAAGACATTATAATAAAAACTGAAGTGAGATAGTATGAAATTGTAGAGATAAAGGAATAACACAAAGTCACACAAACACACATCTATATATATATATATATATATATATATATATATATATATAATTTTTTATTATACTTTAGATTCTGGTACACTCATCCAGTTCCTGTAGTTAGCTCTTATGAGTCTCAAAATGAATGCATACTTTATATGCTATTTGATGCTGGGGTTTAGCAATTTGTAAAAAAATTTGAAAAGTTTCATAATAGAAAGATAAGGCAAATTACAAAATGAATAGGGCAAGAAAGAAAATAAATACTAGAATGAGACAGTTTGCCTTCAACCTCTTCATTTTCTTCACCTGCAGAGATACCACTATCATCTTTCCAATTGTTCTAGCCAGAAATCTCATCATTTCTCTCCATTCTCCAGACTTCCCCAATTTCTGTCCAATGGCTCAGCATGCCTTCTATCCACACACCCACTTCATTCGCAATCTATCATTAGACATGAAGCTCAGGAAGACACATCCCTACCCCACCTAGCCATCTATGTGAACACACACTGTGCTTACTCTCATGAAGACACATCCCTACCCCACCTGGCCATCTATGTGAACACACACTGTGCTTACTCTCCTCATAAATGCATTTTAAAGCATTTAGAGTCCTGTTCCTTTCAATTTGAATACTTTTGCGTTCCCTTTGTGGTTTGGGTTTAGTCTGAAGTAGGTCTTGCAGCTCCTGTCATGCTCCTCTTAGCCCATCCTGAGCTCTCAGTGCTCCCAGCACATCCCACATCCTGGATCAACACTTTTGTAATGATTGGCCACGTCTCCTTTATACTTCATCTTACATTTTCCGTGGATATTCTTGAACCCTGATTCAGGTGTGGATTTCCTTTAGTGTTCATGTCATAAATTGTGATACTTATCACATGTTGTTAGAGCATGGCAGACTGTTTCCTAAGCCCCCCTGCCATCTCCCTGTAGATTGGAGCTGAGCTGTAGGGAAGCAACCCCATTCCTCCCAGGACCTGCATGGCTGATGCACAGGAGGTATCACTCACTCAGTCCTCACAGGACCTGCCTGCTCAGCACTGTCTGGGAGGCAGAGGTCTCCTAACCAGTGACTTAACTGAAGTAGCATTTGCTGATTCCACTGCTTGGTTACAGTGACTTAAATGAAATGAGGATGGTTGGTTAAGTCTACAAAGAAAAAAGAAAACTATGAAACTGGTATTTCAGGTTAGTTAATGTGTTTTCTAAAAAGAAAGGACTCATTAAATGCCAATCTGAACAACTTGAAAAGTCCTTATGGATAATTTACATATGTCTACCATTTGTTAATTTTAGCATTGCAATGAGAAACATCATACTTAATGATGAAAGATGATAGAACGGACGATAGACCCTACAAATCATAATGCTGGGGGAGAATCAATTCAGAAAACAAGCAAGGGGAAAACAAAAATGGATTCGAAAAAATAGAATGAGTCTTGTGTTTATATACCCAGGAGTGGCATGGCTGGGTCGGGTGGTAGGCTCACTTTGAGTCTTTTAAGGGTTCTCCACACTGCTTTCCATAATGGTTGTACAAGTTTACATTCCCACCAGCAGTGGATGAGTGTTCCCCTTTCCCCACAACCAACCTCTCCAGCATTTGGTATCTTTTGTGTTCTTGATCTTAGCCAGTCTTATTGGAGTGAGATGATATCTGAGAGTGGTTTTAATTTGCATTTCCTTAATTATTAATGATGTTGAACACTTTTAAAGATGTTTCTCAGCCATCTTTACTTCCTCACTGGTAAAGTCTCTTCACTCTCTGTTCAGCTCTTTACTCTATCTTTTGAGTAGGTCATTTGTTTTCTTACTTCTTTGTCTTTTGAGTAATCTATATATTCTTGACACTAATGCTCTGTCAGATGAATCTCTGGTGAAGATTTCCTCTCACTCTGTGGGTTTTCTCTTCACTTCATTGATTGTTTCTTTTGCTGTACAGAAACTTTTGAGTTTGATGAGGTCCCATTTGTCAACTGTTGACCTTATTTCCTGTGCAGCTGCTGTCTGATTTAGAAAGTCTTTTCCTACACCTATGTCTTGTAGGTTGTTACCAACTTTTTTTCTATCATCTTCAGGGTTTCAGGTTTTACGTTAAGATCTTTGATCCACTTGGAGTTGATTTTTGTACAGGGTGAGAGGTAGGGGTTTAATTTTGTTCTCCTATAAATGGCAATCCAGTTTTACCAGCACCATTTGCTGAAGATGCTATCCTTCCTCCATTGAGGTTCTTTTGCCCCTTTATCAAATATGAGGTGGCTGAAATTGTATGAGCTCAAATTTGGATCTTCAATTTTGCTCCATTGGTCAATGGGTCTGTTTTTGTGCCATACAAGGCTATCTTTATGACTATGGCCCTGTAAGATATCTTGAAGTCTTGTTGAGCAATCCCTCCTGTATTGCATTTTTCACTCGGTTGCTTTAGCTATTCAGGGTCTTTTTTTTTCCATATGAATTTAAGGATTTTTTTCCAAGTCTGTGAAGAAGCTCATGGGGATTTCGATTAGGATTGCATTGAATCTGTATATCAATTTTGATAATATGGACATTTTTACTATATTATTTTTCCAATCCATGAGCATCGGAGATCTTTCCACCTTTTGATGTCATTTTCCATCTCCTTCTTCAAGGGTTTAAAATTTTTGTTGTAGAGATCTTTGGTATCTTTGGTTAGGTTTGTTCCCAGGTATTTTATTAATTTTGAGGCTATTGTGAGTGGGAAGGTCTTCTTATATTCCTTCTCCACTTGTTTATTGTTGGTGTAAAGAAAGGCTACTGATTTTTCCAGGTTAATTTTGTATCCTGCCACTTTACTGAAATGCTACATCATTTCTAGAAGTTTTCTGGTGGAGATTTTAGCATCCCTTATGTAAACTATCATACCTGCAAAAAGGGATAGTTTAACTTCTTCTTTTTTGATTGGTACTCTTTTAATTTCCTTCTCTTGTCTTATTGCAGCTCTCTTCACAATAGTGAATAGCTGGAACCAACCCAAATGCCCCTCAACTGACAAATGGATGACAAAAAATGTGGTACATCTACTCAATGGAGTACTACTCAGCGGTAAAGAAAGATAACACCATGAATTTTGCAGGTAAATGGATGGAGCTTGAAGCCATTATGCTAAGTGCAGTAACACAGACCCAGAAAAACAAGCAGTGAATGGTCTCCCTCATTTGTGGATGCTAACACCAAATCCCCAGATGAAAGGCAAGCTCAACAACATTATTGTTATATTTCTGTTTATCTGAAAGAAACTATGTTGTTATAATGTAAATCTTTTAACAGGTTCTAGAATTGATCCACCACTTACTTTCAGACTCTGTAATTACTGTATATGAGTGGAAAGTATGTATGGATATTTTAGAGTAATAAAATTAAAGGAGGAAAATGTGAATTCCTAAACATAAAAAAGTCTGAGAGAAAGGTGCAGGATAGTTATGGCATAGTGCATGATCTGGAGTGGGGTGGGGGGAAGGGAAAGGGGAATATGTCTAAGCTGAACTGAGAAATGATGTCTGAAATACACAAAACATCAATAAAAGCATTATAAAAAAAAGAAAAAAATAGAAGTACTTTTATTCATAAACTACCTGAGCATGTTTGCAAAAATCTCCAAGGAAACTAATAAATGATCCAGAGGCATGATAGGATATAAAACAACGTATAAAAGTCCATTGTACCTCTGTAAGGAACAGTTTAGAAATGGAAAATCAGATTCAGCTCTGACTAGTTTCTCTTCACCTTCTTGAAAATTAAACATAAACAAAACCTTTATCAGAAAGCTACTGGGAAGTTTTAAAAGCCAACTGTTGGAAAAGCATGCAAGAAGAAAGATTCAGATTCAGTAAAATCAGGGACCAACAATGGAGATTATGTGTCTAATTCTTTCTTAATACTATTACCCATTATCCTTTCCTTTCCAGAAACCCACAAATGCTCTGTGAACCTGACATGACCCCCTGTCTCTGCCCTTGTGATAGGCAAGATGGAACAAACTACTTAAAACTTCTTGAATCAATTTACCAAAGGCAGGAAGAACAACTATTTCTTCAAATGTGGTAAGTTTCCTGCAAAGCCACATCTGCCCCTCCTAGCTCTTGTCCCTTTGAGCCATAGAACATCCGTGTTTGTAACAAAATTATTCAGGTCAACTGTTGGGCAGAAATGATTTAAAGCACTTTTATACTATATTGAGACATAGAGTAAACCCCAAATCCCTTATGTTGAACACAATGGTACTTTTGTATGGGGCGGGGGTATATTAATGGGTTTTGTAAGCTTCTTTAATTATCTGACTCTGGATAATATATCACTAAAATTACAGAATAGGGAGTGCCTATCATCCCCAATGTCCCGCTAAGTCTCCCAACTTTGTATGTTAACATCAGTGACTGCACTGTGTAAAAATCACCATGGCAGGGGGAAATAAATGAAGATAATGCAGTTCAGAGAGAGCTTAAGACATTTGGCTACAGTCACATCCCCAAATCGCAGGGCTTAGTAGAACAAAGGCCCATCAAAATTAAATAAAGTAAATCACTGAAAAAGTCTGATGTCACCTCTCTATCTATTTTTTATGTTCAGGACAGACAGTCTTTAAATGAAAAGTACCAGCTGGTGAAATGCTACAGCATCTAAAATTCAGAAATTTAAAACAGGAAAATAATTGCCATCTAGCTTGGTGACCTTAAATACATATTTGAAATCATTTTGTCAGTTTGCTACTTCAATTCCTATATAAATTGGAGTATTCTTGAAGAGGCACTGCTAATAAAAAATTAAACATATTTATGTAAAGCACATCATTATCCTTGAGTTGGATTTGTTTTGTGAATTCTTACTGAGTTGAAGTGTCCATTCCTTTATGTACCTCTTGTGGTTTTCTTACTTAATTGTCCTTCGTTTCCCTACTTCTCTTCCTTCCATATTTGCTAAATAAAATGTGTATAAGTCACTATATGATGGGTTTTGGAAATAATAGTGAGGAATCCAACAAGCGTATCTGTCTCATGATGGCTTTATCTGCTTAGAGAGAGAAAAAATATCAATTATATTGTTAAATGTGCACCCATACATATGGAAAATGATGTGAAAAAATACGGTTTGGAATGGCTATTTAATTTCTGTTACCTGATCTAACGGGGGAGGTTTGTTTGAACACATAGCATTTGTATTGAGACCTGAGGTCTGAGTAGAGGTTTAGGCAAGCGGGATGCTTCTATGTGGGAAAGAAGTAGAAGAACAGTGCAGATGGCCGGGGGGGGGGAGGGGGGGGGACACACAGGACACTTGAGCAAAAGCTGCTTGTGAAATTGTGTGACTGTGATTGCTCTCTGGAATGGGAAGAGAGCAGAGTAGATGTAGAATGGGTCAATAGGAGGTTCAGAGAAGCCCTGGGAGTATGAGATGTGGACCATTTTAAATAGAGAAGAGGAATGAATCCTCTATGTGATGAAGAAGATGCTGGAAGAACGCCAAGCAGTTACAACATGAAGCCGGCCACAACAAATAACTGTCAGATGAGAGGCACTGGGCGCATTTGGAAGCCTCTGCTTTAAGTCCCTTGAGGACATTTGCTGAATCATTTGGAACATATTTTTCTTACCTTTGAAGCAGCAATGATATAAATAATAGTGCTTCAATAATATGTCTATGAAGACTTGAGATTCATGCTATAGTGTATACACTATGAAGTGCAGTGTGTTAAGTATGAGCTCCAACTGGCGACAGTCCTAGGGCAAGCGAGACCCTGAAGGGAAAGCTACCAAGATGGAGTCCTGTCTCATCCTAGTTGTCTCATCCTAATTTGTCGGTAGATTTCTCCTCCTCCTCCCCCCTTTTCCTCCTCCTCCTCCTCCTCCTCCTCCTCCTCCTCCTTCTCCTCCTCCTCCTCCTCTTCCTCCTTTTCTTTCTTCTCCTCTTTCTCCTCCTCTTCCTTCTCCTTCTTCTCCTTCGCCTCCTCCTCCCTTTCTCCTTCTCTACTTCCCCCACTCCTCCTTTTCCTGCTACTCCATCTTTGTGAGATAGTATGTCATATATCCCAGGCTGGCCTCAAACTCACTCAAGGATTCTCTTAAACTTTGGGTCTTCCTGCATCTACTTCTTGAGTGCAGGGATTATAGCCGTGCCCCCACCAAATCTGGTGTATAGAGTGCAAGCATTCTACAACTGAATTCCACCCCTATCACTGGAGTGTGAATCTTGAATGCCTAGTTCTTCCTCTCTGGATTCTGAATCAGACCTGACCATGACAGTCAGTCTTGGTTAAGTGTCTTCTCAGCTGACTGCTCTGTCAGTTCTCTAACCAACTTAAAGTGGCAACTCCTGTTGGTGAACTGAGACTTGATCTGTGGGACTGAAACAGAACAAAATGTTTTGCTGTGTTCTTTATCTCTTCATTATGGCAGTATTCACACATTTATTTGAAGAAATGTTGTTATTCAAAAGTCCTATAATTCTAGAGATTTTGTTTGGTCTCTGTCAACTGTTGAGGTGTGAGTGAAGAAATAAAATACATTCATTATTACATCTTTTAATTTCCATTCTGTAAAAGTTCCCTGCATATATTTTAGGGCACTGTAATTGTCTGAAGAATATGCATTTGGGATTATTGTGCGATCTTGTCACTAGATGTGACCCTTATCCCTGTTATCATGCCCTATTTTGTAATTATTATCTACCATTCACATGGAAACTCCCATTTTTACTAATATATATGCAATAGACCTTTGCTCTCCTATTTATATTCCAGACTGGCAAGATTGCCTCAGCGGGGAGAGGTGCTTGCTGCCAAGCCTTGCAATCTGTGTTCATTACTCAGAACCCTTGTGGTAGAAGGAGAGAACCAACTCCTGAAAACTGTCTTCAGACATCCACACTTGGGCTATGACATATGTGTGAGAACATGTATACACACAAAGTAGATAAAGGAATGTAAACAATTTGTATTATATCGATACCTTCAGATATCTTCATCAATATGTAAATTCCTTTCTACAGCATAGAGATCATGCTTTGTTTTACATTGAAAAAATTTTATTCATTTATAAATTCCCTTTTGTAGAATAAAATACAACATTCTTTCATTTTCATGTATCTTCTGGCATGAACAGGGGTTAATGATTGTGTCTTGCCCTTCTTATTTAGCATGACAATTTAAACCTTTTCATTAGAAATTCTAGATTGCTTATACTTGATATAATTATCCAAGAGCTGCCTTAAACTATTAAATATTTACGTGTATCTCATTTTTTGTTTTAAGGCTTTATAAATATAGATTTTTCATTGCTGTTGTTTGATATTTATTTATTTGATGATGCATTTGTCTATTTACTTACCCAAAAACATTTTCTAGAAAGGGTGAAACTGTGAATGTTTTAGCAACATGAGCCCATTAGACTATGTACCAAGTACTTCTGTCTGCTGCTATAAACAAGCAATCACAGATACATACAGATGAATGGAAGTGACTCTGTTCCAATCAAACATAATTTGTATGACGGAGTGTGGACCAAAATTGGTTGACACAAAGTTAGATCACAAAGTTAGATTACACCTGCTATGAGGTTTACAATAATCATATTTAGCTTGCTTTAGAGTCACATCATATAATGTTATAAGCAATGTAAATCCTTAAAAGAGTGTGCTTCTATTGTGGCCCCTGTCTGTGTGCCATTATTTCACGTTAGTCCTTCATAGAAGATACATTACAGGTAAGACTGCATAAAAAATACATTTAAAGTGTCAGTCACTGTTAAAAATATATTCTGATGAGAAAAGTCTTTTCTTTTTGTATTTATTTTATTATTTATTATATGTGTGTGTGCGTGTGTAATGTGTGTGCCTATGTGTATAACATTCAGAAGGACAGGCTGAAGAAGGTCAGGAAGCTAAACTTAATTAGTTAATTAATACTGGGATACAAACCCTGGTCCTTGTGATTATGTGGCAAATGTTCTTAACCACTGAGCCATCTCTGGATCCCTGCTTGTCTTCTCTAATTTATTCAAATAGCAAACAGCAGAGCTTTACACTCTTTTTTTTCTAGATCTTTCCTGTATTGTTTTCCTCCCATTAAATTAATTTTCCTTAACTTCTCTTGCAGTGGAGAATGCTGGTATTTTTGGTGTTTCAGCTTCTTTTTGCATGGAATGTTATTTTTAGCTTTCATTTCTGAATTCTGTCATTACTAAGTTTAGAGTTCTAGGCTAGAAGCATCATAAGCCTTTCTTAACTGCTTTGCGAGGATTTCACTAAGACATCTTCAGTTTTGTCTTTACTCTTATATAGAGTTTGTGCTTTTCCTTTGTTTACTTTTACACTTTTGCTTTTTGTCCAATATTTTAGCAATTTGATTATGACTTCCTCTGTGTAACTGAGTGTTTCTGTGTACCTGTGTGTGTGCGTGTGTAAGGACAGTGATTTCATGTCTCCTACCTATGTGCTCAGAGTATGATTTCTAGCCCATAGGGTGACTCTATTTTTATATTTTCAAGTAATATTTTATTGGTTCTTTGAAAATGTCATACAATATTTTATATTAAATTCAGACCCCTCTCCTTCACCTCCTCCTTTCAGATCCACACCTACCTTGCTGTTCTCCACTTCATAGTCTCCAGAGAACACCTTTGACAATACAGACAATTTCACAATAATAATTCTACTAATCCATGAGCATAGATGTCCATATTAAAAAGGGGATAAAAAGTAAAATTATTTTAAAAGCACTTTTAGAAAACAACATGAAATAAAATAATTTAAAAAATGCTTATGTATAAGCCCAGCCCAGGAGGTGAGAGAACTCTGTATAAAAACTTTAAAACACTAAATAAAGGACATTGAAAACTTTAAAAGATGGAAATCTATGTCCACAGATTGGCAGAATTAATATCGTGAACATAACTATATTATCAAAGGTGGTTCATAGATTCAGTATAACCCTTGTCAAAAAGTCCCAGAGCTAGGAAAACAGCTCTAATTCATAGGGAAGCACAAAAAATCTCTGGATTATCAAAACAATCCTAAACAGAAAACAAAATGCCATAGGCATCACAGTAACTGCTTTCAAATTATACAGAGCCATAGGAACAAAAGCACCATGGTATTGGCACAAGAACAGAAATGTACATCAATGGAATAAAACAGAGGACCTGGGGGTATGCCCAGGTAACTACTGCCACCTCTTTTCTTTTTTTTTTAATTTTATTTATTTATTTTATGGTATGAATGTACTGTCTGCATGCAGGTTTGTGCATCCCTGCCGTGCAATGCCGCGGAGATCAGAAGACGGTGTCGGATTTCCCTGGAACTGGAGATAAAGACGGTTCTCACCAACATGTGGGTGCTGCAGATCGAACCCAGGTCCTCTGCAAAAGCAGCCGGTGCTCTTAACTGGTAGGCCATCTCTCCAGCCCTGCCACATCTTTTCTTGACAAAGGTCACAAAATATACATCAAAGGACAGCCTCTTCAACAACTGGGAGAAAAACTGGACATCCACATATAGAAGAGTGTAGCTACATGCATATCTCACACTACAGATTGTCTGGGAATTGCCCAAGCCCAAACTGCACATCTACAATGTAACATGTACACCTAAGGCTCAAGCAACATAGAACAAAGAGCCAAGAGGACCCTAATGAATCTCATCCCTCTCACTAAGGAAGCTCCTTCATGCAACAGAAGACCAGAAACTCAAAAGTTCATAAATGGTCAAACCCTGGTGATAAGTCATCTGCAGTATGGATCCATGGACAGGTCTTCTACTAAGCTTCACTCACCCAGTGCTCATGAACCATTGGAGAAGAGGGGACAGAAAGTTTATAAGAGACAGAGAGGTGATGCGTAACCATATGGAAATAGAATCCTACAAGCTCCTGGGACCCTGCTCATATGGACCAACAGCATTGGTGTCAGCATGCACAAGACCAATGCAAGCTTAACCAGACAAAAACCCAGCATGGAACTGTGAAAATGTGCAGCAAAACTCAATCTTATCTAAAGAAATATTGGCAGGCAGCTGACTAATGTTGGGAGAAGAAGAACAGGTCTGCTTAAGTGAGGAACTATGGATAGGCTGATTAAACCTCAGTGGATGAACTTGCACTGAGGAATGACCACTTGGCACAATGGGCCTGTGATGGTTAATACTTGGTGTCTACTTGACTGGACTAAGGAACAAATAAGAGAAAAAGGATCTTTGGATTGGACTACCTCAACCCGGATGGCCCACCCCAAATGTGGGCATTACCTTCTGCCAGCAGGCAGTATAAAAGGCCATGGCAGAAGGAGCTGGTCCCTTTTTTCCTTAGCTTGCCTCTCTCTCACTAGTGAGTTTCTCTTGCTGCTGTGATCAACCCTTTGGATCCCAGCATGTACTGAGACTGGCAGATCTCCTGGAATCCATAGGGCCTTCAGCACCAGATTGGGACTACTGAGACATCCAGCCTTGTAGACTGAGCAGTTCCCTGAATTCTCAGCCTCTCCAGTATGGCAAGGCTACTGTTGGACTACTTGAGCTCTGTCACATGAGCAAATCATCCTGTTGCTTCTGTTTCTTTAGAGAACCCTGACTAATACATATTTTGGTACCAGAAGTGGTTCTAGAGAAACAGAATTGAAAGGATAAATTTCTTTAGTGGGCTTGGTAGTTTCTGGAGCCAGCTCTCCAACCCAATGAAGCCTAGAGTTACTGAAGGCTCTCCTGGTGGCATGAAGAGGAATGATAATCCTTGGTGCAGACTTTTTGATGTAATTATGAAGATAGATCCATTTGACTCACCTAACTCACCTCTTGTGAGGAGCAAGGAATTTAGCGACTCTATATATAAAACATTTGAGAAATTGCAGAAAAATAAGGAAAATAATGATGTTGTCTGGTTGCTCCTAGCATCTCTGGATAAAGTGATAGTGAAAAATAAGGAGCTCGGTGATAAAATTGACCAGCTCCAGATTCAAAACAACAGTTTAAAAGTTTCCAAGTGTGCTCTGGAAGAGCATCTTCTATCCAGCAGCCAAAGAGCTAAAGCTGCAGAAAATCAAGTTAGAGCCCTTATTATAAGTTTGGCTGATTTACAACGCAAATTTAATTCCTAGCCACAAAGAGTGTCAGCAGTCAAAGTGAGAGCACTGGAGGGGAAAGGGTGGAATCCTGAAACATGGGATGGAGATGTGTGGGAGAACCACGATGATGAGGATTTTGATCCCTCGGATTCTGAGGGATTTTCTTTATCTGAGGAATAATCTCCCCACCCTCAGCAGAGAATCCACACCCTACAGATCCCTCCTCCCCACCATTGCCTGAGGAAACTAATCTCTCCCTCCCAGTGGGAGATAATGTCCCTCAGGACCCAGCAATTTTTGCCTCTAGACCTATAACCAGAGTCAAGGCTAAGCAAGCCCCTAAAGGTGAGATAGGAAGTGTGGTCCATGAGAAGGTGCATTATACCACTAAAGAAATTAATGAGTTTGCTGATTCATTCCAGCAGAAAGCATAAGGAATATGTGTGTGAATGGATTTTAAGTGTGTGGGATAATGGTGGAAGAAATATAAAATTGGATCGGACTGAGTTTATTGATATGAGCCCACTGAGTAGAGATTTTACATTTAACATGGAAGCTCAAGTGGTTAAAAAAGGTGTTAAAAGTTTATTTGAATGGTTGACTGACATATTTATTAAAACATGGCCTACTAGCAGCGAGTTAGAGACGCCTGATATTCCTTGGCTTAGTATTGATGAAGGGATTGTGAGGGTCAGGAAGATGGGCATGCTTGAGTGGATTTGAAGTGTAAAACCACATTCTCCACAATGTGAGGACCCAGAAGACATGCCTTTCACTGAGTTTATAAGATGGAAAGTACTGAGAGAGACACCAGAACATTTGAAGAGCTTTGTTTTTGCTCTATTTCTTTTTTTTTCGGGTCTTTTTGAGAAAGGGTCTCCCTGTATCCCCAGTTGTCCTGGAACTCACTATGTAGAACAGGCTGGCCTTGAACTCACAGAGATCCACCTACCTCTGCCTCCCAACTGCTAGGTGTGCCACCACACCCGGCTTTTGCTCTATTTCTTGTGCCAGATCTTACAGTTAGAGAAGTTGTTGCTCGCTTGCATAAATTAAATGTACACATAATAGGTTTAACAGGACCTCAGGGTAGGTGGCAGGTGGCAGCACTGAATTGCTGAAGGCCAGATGAGCACAGTTATTGTAGTTATCATAATGGACGACAAAGGCAAAACAATGCCTATAATGGCATGACCCAAATGGATCTTTGGAACTGGATAATTAATCATGGTGTTCCCAGGAACCAAATACATAAGAAGCCTACTAAGTTTTTATTTGATCTGTATAAGCAGAAAAGCTCTAGAACAAATGACAGGAAGTCAACATTTGATTTTAGGAGTAGCGAATCCCGCCCAGTTGACCGGTTTCCAGACTTGAGACAGTTCACAGACCCAGAACCCCTTGAATGAAGGGGTGGCCGGGTTCCAGTGAGGAAGGACCTTGTCACAATACCAAAGAGTTATGCTGTTTGCCTTCCTCCTGTCCTTCCCCAGAGGGACCTGAGGCCTTTTACTAGGGTAACTGTACACTGGGGAAAAGGAAATAATCAGACTTTTCGAGGCCTATTGGATACTGGTTCTGAGTTGACACTGATCCCAGGAGACCCTAAAAAGCATTGTGGCCCTCCGGTTAAAGTAGGGGCCTATGGAGGTCAGGTGATAAATGGAGTTTTGGCTGAAGTCCGACTCACGGTGGGCCCAGTGGGTCCCAGAACGCATCCCGTAGTTATTTCCCCAGTCCCAGAATGTATAATTGGGATAGATATAATTAGAAATTGGCAGAATCCCCACATTGGTTCCCTGATCTGTGGAGTGAGGGCTATTATGGTTGGAAAGGCCAAATGGAAACCATTGGTGTTGCCTCTACCAGGGAAAATAGTGAACCAAAAACAGTATCGTATCCCTGGAGGGATTGCGGAGATTAATGCCACTATCAAGGATTT
Organism: Rhizomys pruinosus; assembly: GCA_009823505.1. Classification (NCBI taxonomy): domain Eukaryota; kingdom Metazoa; phylum Chordata; class Mammalia; order Rodentia; family Spalacidae; genus Rhizomys; species Rhizomys pruinosus. The sequence goes on from VZQC01004776.1 coordinate 141,377, forward strand.
GAAAGATGCAGGGGTGGTGATTCCTACCACATCTCCATTTAACTCTCCAATTTGGCCTGTGCAAAAGACAGATGGATCATGGAGAATGACAGTTGACTATCGAAAACTCAACCAAGTAGTGACACCAATTGCAGCCGCTGTACCAGATGTGGTGTCCTTACTCGAGCAGATTAATATGTCTCCTGGTACCTGGTATGCAGCTATTGATCTGGCCAATGCTTTTTTCTCAATACCGGTTCATAAGGACCACCAGAAGCAATTTGCTTTCAGCTGGCAAGGCCAACAGTATACCTTTACTGTCTTACCTCAGGGGTATGTTAACTCTCCAGCGTTGTGCCATAACTTAGTTAGAAGGGATCTTGATCGCCTGACTCTTCCACAAAATATCACACTGGTCCACTATATTGATGATGTTATGCTGATTGGACCCAGTGAACAGGAGGTAGCAGCTAGTCTAGACTTGTTGGTAAAGCATATGCGCATGAGAGGATGGGAAATAAATCCAACTAAAATTCAAGGGCCATCTACCTCGGTGAAGTTTCTAGGAGTTCAGTGGTGTGGAGCATGCAGAGACATTCCTTCTAAGGTAAAGAATAAGTTGTTGCACCTGGTCCCTCCCTCCACCAAGAAAGAAGCACAATGTTTATTGGGCCTTTTTGGATTCTGGAGGCAGCACATTCCTCATCTGGGTGTGTTACTACGACCCATATATCAGGTGACTCAGAAGGCAGCAAACTTTGAGTGGGGCTTGGAACAGGAAAAGGCTCTTCAACAGGTCCAGGCTGCAGTGCAAGCTGCTCTGCCCCTAGGGCCATATGATCCAGCAGACCCAATGGTGCTTGAGGTAGCCGTGGCAGATAGAGATGCTGTCTGGAGTCTGTGGCAGGCTCCCATAGGGGAACCACAATGGAGGCCCTTGGAATTTTGGAGTAAGTCTCTACCTTCATCTATAAACATCTATTCTCCTTTTGAGAGACAGCTCTTAGCCTGCTATTGGGCCTTAGTGGAAACTGTACATTTGACAATGGGCCACCAAGTCACCATGCGACCTGAGCTGCCCATCATGAGCTGGATGTTATCTGACCCACCAGACCACAAAGTATGATGTGCACAGTAACAATCCATTATGAAATGGAAGTGGTACATATGTGACAGGGCCTGGGCAGGCCTTGAGGGCACAAGCAAGTTACATGAAGGAGTTGCCCAAATGCCAAGGGTTCTCACTCCTGTTACAATGCCTCCTGTGCTTAAGCATGCATCTATGGCTTCATGGGGTTTGCCTTATGATCAGTTGACCGAGGAAGAGAAGACTAGGGCCTGGTATACTGATGGTTCTGCATGCTATGCAGGCACCACCCAGAGGTGGACAGCTGCAGCACTACAGCCTATTTCTGAAACAACCCTAAAGCACACTGGTGAAGGAAAGTCTTCACAGTGGGCAGAACTTCGGGCAGTGCACATGGTTGTGCATTTTTCCTGGAAGGAGAAATGGTCAGAGGTTCAATTATATACTGATTCATGGGCTGTAGCCAATGGTGTGGCTGGATGGTCAGGGACTTGGAAGGAACATGACTGGAAAATTGGTGAGAAAGACATTTGGGGAAGAAATATGTGGATAGAGCTCTCTAAATGGTCAAAGGAGGTGAAGATACTTGTGTCTCATGTAAATGCTCATCAAAAGGTGATCTCAGCAGAGGATGAGTTTAATAATCAAGTAGATCAGATGACTCGTTCTGTGGATAGTCAGCCTCTTTCTCCAGCTATCCCTGTTGTTGCTCAATGGGCCCATGAACAAAGTGGCCATGGTGGCAGAGATGGAGGTTATGCATAGGCTCGACAGAATGGACTTCCACTCACCAAGGCTCATCTGGCTACAGCTGCTGCTGAGTACCAGATTTGCCAACAGCAGAGACCAACATTGAGCCCCTGATATGGTGCTATTCCCTGGGGTGACCAGCCAGCAACCTGGTGGCAGGTTGACTACATTGGACCACTTCCATCATGGAGGGGACAGCATTTTGTCCTTATAGGAATAGATACTTATTCTGGTTATGGATTTGCCTTTCCTGCACATAATGCTTCTGACAAAACTACCATCCAGGGACTTACAGAATGCCTTATCCACTCTCATGGTATTCCTCACAGCATCGCTTCTGACTGAGGAACTCACTTCACAGCCAAAGAATTGTGACAGTGGGCCCATGGTCATGGTATCCACTGGTCTTACCATGTTCCCCACCACTCAGAAGCAGCTGGCTTGATAGAACTATGGAATGGGCTCTTGAAGACTCAGTTACAGTGCCAATTAGGTAGCAATACCCTGGAAGGCTGGACCAAGGTTCTCCAGCAGGCAGTATATGCTTTGAATCAGCACCTACTCTATGGTACTGTTTCTCCTATAGCCAGAATTCATAGGTCCAGGAACCAAGGGGTGGAAGTGGGAGTGATTCCACTTGCTATCACCCCTAGTGACCCAGTAGGAAAATTTTTGCTTCCTGTACCCAGGACCTTGCGTTCTGCTGGTCTAGAAGTTTTGGCTCCAAAGGGAGGAGTGCTTTTGCCAGGAGATACAGCAAATGTTCCATTGAACTGGAAGCTAAGATTTTCCCCTGGCCACTTTGGGCTTATACTGCCCTTAATCCAACAGGCTAAGGAAGGAGTAATAATAGTAGGAGGAGTGATTAATCCAGACTACCAGGGAGAAATTGGACTTTTTCTCTACAATGGGGGCAAGGAAGATTATGTTTGGAAGGCAGGAGATGCTGTAGGGCACATTCTGGTGCTACCATGTCCTATGATTAAGGTCAATGGGAAACTCCAACAACCCAAGCCAGACAGGACAACAAATGGCCCAGACCCTTCAGGGATGAAGGTATGGGTCACTCCTCCAGGGAAAGAGCCAAGACCTGCAGAGATGCTTGCTGATGGTGGAGGAAATACAGAATGGGTAGTAGAATAAGGTAGTCATAAATATCAGCTGAGGCCACGGGACCAGGTGCAGAAACGTGGATTATAATAGATATTAACTTTTGTCCTATTTGGTTAAGAATGTGCTTGTTCATATATATATGTATATTAAGCAGATACTTGTGTTGTTCCCTTTTGAATGTGCAACTGAGATAAGTGTTAAGTGTTGTCATATTTAGGTTATTAGATACTGAAGGACTAAGTGTTCCTCAAGGACATTACCACCTACTCTAAGATATAATGCTTTGCTATTGCACATGAGACACTTATAACATGTTAGGTGGAATTATGACCTTGCCATTGTTCACAATTGACATTTAAGCATAACATAAGGAGAGGCTATTTATTGGGTGTCAAGTTGACAAGGTGTGGACTTGTGATGGTTAATCCTGGGTGTCAACTTGACTGGACTAAGGAACAAATAAGAGAAAAAGGATCTTTGGATTGGACTACCTCAACCTGGATGGCCCACCCCAAATGTGGGTGTTATGGGTGTTACCTTCTGCCGGCAGGCAGTATAAAATGCAATGGCAGAGGGAGCTGGTCCCTTTTTTCCCCTGCAGCTTGCCTCTCTCTCAGTGGTGAGTTTGTCTTGTTGCTGTGATCAACCCTTTGGATCCCAGCGTGTACTGAGATGGGCAGATCTCCTGGAATCCATTGGGCCTTCAGCACCAGATTGGGACTACTGAGACATCCAGCCTTGCGGACTGAGCAGTTCTCTGGATTCTCAGCCTCTCCAGTGCAGCAAGGCTACTGTTGGACTACTTGAGCTCTGTCACGTGAGCAAATCAATAAATTCTATCTAGCTATATATTCGTCCTGTTGCTTCTGTTTCTTTAGAGAACCCTGACTAATACAAGGCCTTACCACAAATGAAAGGCTGTATGAATTCCAGGGGGAGCCTGTGGGAGGGGCCAGGGGGAGCCTGTGGGAGGGCACCAATGGAAAAGAGAGTATAAAGGTTATTAATCCTAATTGAGATTCCTTGTACGAAATACATAAAAATACAATAAAAAGTTTAAAAAGATTTTTTTTTCTACAAAATGGTTCTGTACACCAAATGAAACACTCAGCAGCATGACCAGTCCTCAGTACGGAACAGGAGAAATCTTCTTTAGCTATAAATCTGACAAAGGCTTGATGTCTAGACTCTCATAAAAATTCAAAAATTAAACACAAATAAATGAATAATAAATAAACAAATAAATGAAAAAATGGGTAAATGTATCAGAGAATTCTCAAAAGAAACACAAATGGGCAGTAAATGTTTAAAGTAGTATGGCACATTCTAAATCATCTGCTACTGAAGCTGTGTTGAGATCCTCCATCACTTGAGTCAGAACGGAGAACCTGGAGAAAGCATCTGGCACAAAGTGCTGGTACAGATGTGAAGAAGAGAGTTCTCTTATTCTGTTGGTAGGCATGGGACTGGAAAAACCTCCAGTTGTGATGGGAAAAGGACTTAGCGGTCTCTCTTCTTTTAACAAGAGATTCAGATGTTTTATCTGGTCTTCTATTGAAAAGTTAACATGGGTATTTATTCTATCTACAAATAGAATTATGTCACATTTGATCAGTGACTCAGTTGGGGGCAAATCTTACATTTTTAACTTAAACATAGCCAGTGGACTTCTTGCTGTTTTGACTTCTATGATCCCTTGAGCCTGGACTAACCAACAATAAAATAAAAGTTAAGTTCTGAGTAGTCTTAGCTTCCATGTCTACCCAGTATCACCCATTTTATATTGCTATGACATTCCCACAAAGACTTTGGGATATTGAAACCTTTTAAACATCATAAACCAAATGGCTATCTGGTGAAAAAATATCCCCCATAAAAATCTTGAAGTAGAATGTTTCTGAGTTAATGTGTGGGACCAAACATATAAAGTTGATATCTAGAGAGAAAATTGATATCTGGAGAGCCATCAAAATATACTTAGAAGACATTATGTTATTTACGAAATACCTTATTAGAACCTCCTGCTACTTTGTTTAATAACCCAGTCCCTTAAACACATATCACTAGAGTTAATATCAATAAAAATTGTACCCAAGATGCAATTCATTTTCTTGGCTTTTATTTTATTCTGTTTCCCCAACTCTTTGATATAGGCTCAAAGTCCTTGGCTGTAACAAGGACAGAAAGAGTATAAATTAAGCAGTAACTTTATCAAATAAAAAATATTCCCAGGGAATTTATATTGGTGAATCAAAATGAAGAAGGATGGGGAACAGGAGTAAGAAGAAGGAAAAAAGGAGGAAGAAGAGGAAAAGAAAGACACGGAGGAGGAGAAAGAGGAGGAGGAAGAGGAGGAGGAGGAGGAGGAGGAGGAGGAGGGGGAGGAGGAGGAGGAGGAAGAAGAGGAGAGGGGACAGGAAACTTGTTGTTTCCATGCTGAAACTTGCAAACTAGAATGGACCACTTATTGTGACTCTTCTAGAGAACTTACTCTGCCTTATGCCAGTAGCCAGGGACAGGTCTCAGGAATCAGCAGAGCTGATATTTTTAGGAGATTCCTGTCTCCTCCAACTAGGCACTCACTGTTACCCAGTGTCTCTACTCTAAGGACTGAACTCTTGCCACACGTGTGCCTCTAGTTATCAAAGTAGTCTGGTCTGCTCGAAGCCTGTTTTGTACTGGACCTAAGGACAGGACTTAAGGTTTGCTCTGCCATATTCCAGTCTCCCCCTCAGTACAGTTTCTTTATTGCCTATAATGTACAGACAACTTTGTCTGGTTCTTTCTTAACCTTTGGGGTCAAGGAAACTCTTCAGGACTGGATTAGTGATGAGAGAAAATCAACAAAACTTGGTTTATTCTCCTAGACTGATGCAATCTAGGATGTTACAAATGGGATTGCCTTAATCATGATTTTATTTTTCCTTGTTCTTTCTAGAGGATGTAAGTCTGAAATGGGGGTTGGCAAGGTCCTGCTCTTTCCAAAGTCTCTAGAGGAGGGTAACCCAGCAATGCTCAGTGCAGCCTTGCTTACAGCTCTGCAGTTTCTGTCTCCTTACAAACCATGTCCTCTGCAGATCTGTCCTGTGTCTCTTTTCATCTTATTAGGAACCCTGTGCTGGTTGATTTAGTGTCTACTCTATTCCAACATAGCTTTATTTTAACCAATAACAGGTACTATGTGTCCAAATATGGTAACCACCCAAGGGTCTGTATGTTTGAAGGGCAAATTATTCAACCTTAACATACAAAACACTCTTTCTAACTCTGGCATGTGTATCTTTTTCTTTGCACAGATTTAATATACATAGAAGACATAACAGACATAGAAGCTGCCATTTTCATTCCCACACATTGGTTTTGCTTCTTTCTTGTAGCTGTGTCTATTGCTGCACTCAGACACTCTAGGCATTATTTTCCAGGACCTGACTTCACTCAGAGCTGGCCACACTTCCTTTCTGTCCTCCGCCCATGCCCATCATCTCTCAAAGATGCACAAGGAGCTCAGTTTATATTTTCTGCCCTGTCCTTTCTGTTCCCTGGGCAATTCCTTCATTTCCCTTCAGCAATTTCCTGAGAGACCAGCCTTTCAAATAGGAGTCCACACCAAGCTGAAGACTTTGACATGGTCAAGAGAGAAAAAGGAAGTCTGTCTTAAGCCTCCTTTGCAACGTTTTCCTTAGGAAAGAAATAAAAAATGATCCAGCCTGTGATTATCATTAATTTTGTCATGCAGACATATGTTTTCATTGCGTGCTTAGTACCCTACTTATTCTGCTTTGAGGACCATGTTATGTCACCCATGGCCATGTAATTTTGAGGGAGTGCAGTGTGAAGAAAAGACAATCTGGATATTGAGTTTTCTTTCTTTTTATATAAAGGCTTGTTTTTACTTTTTTATTTGTATTTTAATTTTTTAATTTTATTTATTTTTTTATGTGTATGAATGTACTGTCTGCATGCAGGTCTATGCACCCGTGTCGTGCAATGCCACAGAAGTCAGAAGAGGGTGTCAGACTCCTCTGGAACTGGAGTTCTCCTTGAATTGGAGTTACAGACGGTTCTCAGCCACCATGTGGGTGCTGGGGATTGAACCCGGGTCCTCTGCAAGAACAGTCTGTGCTCTTAACCACTAGGCCATCTCTCCAGCCCATATTTTAATTTTTTTATTTTCTCTTTTCACAAAAAAATAAGAACAAAACAAAATGACAATGACAAAACAAAGCAAAAAAATTTATTTTTTATGTGTATGAATGTACTGTCTGCATGTAGGTTTGTGCACCCGTGTCATGCAATGCTGCAGATGTCAGAAGAGGGTGCCAGATTCCCCTGGAACTGGAGCTAAAGATGGTTCTCAGCCATCATGTGGGTGCTGGGGATCGAACCCGGCTCCTCTGTAAGAGCAGTCTTAACCACTAGGCCATCTCTCCAGCCCAGTCCATTGATATTTAAAACTGTCATTGAAAGAATTAAGTTGTTTCCAATCATTTTGATTTCTAATACGTTCTTATCCTGGGTTTTTATTTCCATGGTGGTTGTATCATTTGTTTTCTGGTGTTGATTGGTTATAGTCATCTCTCCCTTCACTTTTTGTGTATTGCTTGAAGTATTCTGTGTTGGGATGTCTTATTGGAAAGGAATTCTTTCAACTTATTCATCTCATGGAACATTTTCCTTTCTCCTTCAATTATAATAGACATTTTTGCTGGATAAAGCACTCTCGGTTGGCATCTATAGACTCTTAGAACTGGGGATATTTTAAAACAAGCTCTCTGGCTTTCATTGTCTGCATTGAGAAATCAGCTGTAATCGTGATAAGTTTTCCTTTGTAGATGACTTGTTTATCTTTTGCAGCCCTCAGTATCCTTTCTTTGCTTTGAACATCTAGTGCTTTTACTATGACGTGGAATTCTTTTCTGATTCTGTATATGTATAGATATCTTTGACTTTAATTTAGGAAAGTTTTCCTCTAAAATTCTATTGAAGATCTGAGCCATATTGTTATCCTGTGAGTTTTCCTCCTCTTCTATCCCTATAATTCATAGTATCCCACAGTTCCTGATTATTCCTTTCTTGTATTTTTTTAATTTTTCATCATCTTTACTTGATTTATTCTTCCATATTGTCTTCCAATCTTGATATTCTATTTTCTACTTCATCCATTCTATTACTAAGAGTTTCTCCTATCCTTTCCAAGTTGTTTGTGGAATGTTGCATTTCTTTTTTCTTCAGTGTTTCTATATCTTTTGTAATTTCATTCAGAAATTTATTGTCCTCTTTCAATGTATCCCTGTCTTCTTTTAGGTCCTTGAGTTCCTTGTTTATAACCTCCTTAGATTCCCTCAGCTCCTTAATTTCTCTATCATATTCATAATTGTTCTTTTCAGATCTGTACCCTGAGTTGTATCCAGGCCATCTTCACTAGAGGTACCTGAATAGGGGTATTAGTATCTGGTAGAGATCCAGCTGAGACTGTATTATTTTTCTTTCCTTGAGCTTTTGACATTTGGATACTTATTTTGGGAGAGGTTCTAATGTGAAGCTTAGGTGTTTATTGAGCTGAGACTGATTTTGGTTATATTCTTCAGATGTTCTTGTTGGCTTCTATTGTTTTAGCCTTTTCTTAAATCTTTATTTTATTTTATTTATTTTTTGTATGTGTATGAATGTACCGTCTGCATGTAGGTTTGTGCACCCGTGTCGTGCAATGCCACAGAGGTCAGAAGAGGGCGTCGGATTCCCCTGGAACTGGAATTCTCCTGGAATTGGAATTTCGGACGGTTCTCGGCCACCATGTGGGTGCTGGGGATGGAACCCACGTCCTCTGCAAGATCAGTCGGTGCTCTTAACCACTAGGCTATCTCTCCAGCCCTCTTGTTGGCTTCTTAATTGATGTACAGGTGTAGATACTTTAGGCTCCAAAATCTCAACTATCCTAACACTGTACAGACCAACACCCCTCACCCAACCAGCAAACTGTTTGCCCAATGTAACTTAGTTGCCCAACTAAGCCATGCAACACCTAAGCAGGCCTGAACCCCGCAAGCCTGCAGACCCACACCCTGAGGGCCCGAGGCACTCTGGGTCCTGTGAGCTCTAAGGTCACACCACCTCCACTCTAGTGCATCCAGAGTCCCCCACATCCAAGTAAGGTGATCCCCAATCACCCACCCAGTAAAATGTACTCACAGAACCACTGTACACCACCTGTGACCTACCCACCTACCCACCTACCCATGGCCAGGTGTCAAGGTCTGTAACTGGGTTTAGTAGGAGAAAGGCTCAGATGACACCCGGGCTTTCCCTGCTGTCTCCTGAAGCCCACAGGTGATGTCTATAGTGCCAAATTGTAGGCCCTAAGGATGAAAATACCCTTGGACAACCTCTGGATGTTTCCCAGTGCACTTGAGGGCCTCCTAAGTCCCCACTTTGCTGCTCTGAATGCACCCGCTGCCCCAGGAGCTGCCGTCTTGGAAAAGCCTGTATTATCTCTTATTTGTATTTTTTAAAGTGTATTCATTTAGTCTCTCTGTGTAAATAGTTGTTTCTTTATGTGCCTGTGTTAATGCATATGTGAGAATGTGTGTGTGCACATGTGTGTATGTGTGTGTTTGTGCATGTGTGTGATGTGTGTGTATGTGTGTTTACACACATCATGGTGTGGGTGCACATCAGAAGGACTCATGGAACTGGTTCTTTTTATTTAATTTTATTTATTTTGTATGTGTATGAATGTACTGTCTGCATGTAGGTTTGTGCACCCGTGTCGTGCAATGCCATGGAGGTCAGAAGAGGGTGTCAGATTCCCCTGGAACTGGAGTCCCCTCTTCCCTTCTACTGTGTGAGTCCCTGGGACTGAACTCGGGTGGTCAGTCTTGATGGAAAGTATCCTTGCACCCTGAGCCATTTTTCTGCCACTATTTTTTTTTAAACCAAGAATGACCAAGGGTCATGGGAAACCAAGTCTCAAAATTAAATGGGATATGCCAAACTGAAGCTTTCTGCCATTAAAAAAAAAAAACCTCTCCAGGAGATGATGCCTATTCTACAGCCAGAGACATCACTCGAGGTCTTCAGGAGGAATGTCAGCAGCATCTGAAGTGCAGGCCAAATAACTGTTAATTTTTTCTCCTCTGCTTTTGCTGTTTTTGAGTCCCTCCAGCCCCTGCCTAGCATCCTGCGATGGCCACCCACACTGCATGGCTGATATGTCACCCACCCCGCAGGCCAGTCCCACATCATGTCATGGCACTCTCCGCTCAGGGACTCACTGCAGCAGCTGCAGCACCTGCTCTCCTCATCACACTTCCCCTTCTCACCATCTTGACTCTTATGCTCATGCTGGGCTCCAAGTTCTCTTTCTCAAGCTTTCTGTGATATGAATTAAGCATCACTGTCATCTCCAACCATAGCCTACCAGTCTACCATGTTGATGTATAGTTTCATTGGTTCATTTCATTTTCTTCTGTGATAGGCTATAGGAGAGCAGGATCTTATGGGCTCACTTCCTGCCATACATGCCCACCTCTGAATGGACAAGTAGTGACCACATCCCCAAATGTTTTAGTAAAAGATGGAATGCTCATCTCTCTCTCTCTTTCTCTCTCTCTCTCTCTATCTCTCTCTTTCCTAGAATAACAGAATAATGAAGGATGAATTCACTTAAAACTATATGTGAAGAGTGGAAGAAAATGAAAGCCTTTCCTAGGAGTCCTGGAATGAAGTTATTCTTTATATAACTGTATTTGAATCTTTGCTTCTGAGAAGACTACAAGGAAAGATTTAAAAACCTGCATGAAGACATAACCTGGGTGAAAAACAGAGAGATCTGAGATGCAGATTTCAAGGCAGTGTTTACCTGCCTGGCTGGGCCTGAAAAATGCCTGCAGTCTGTTGAACCTGAGAGCAATCTTCTTTTCAAACCTGGTTCCCTGGGGTGAGCATTTGCATCCCCAGAGTTCTGAGCTGGCCTGGATTTTCACCAGCAGTCTGTTAAGACCTTAAAAATTCATCCTACAGTAAACTTGGACTACTATTCCTCTCTTTACCCTGACAAAACACAGCGCATCCAGGTGCACTTGAGTTACGGACAGGCAAAGCATTATTTTTCTCTCTTCTTCTTCCTGTGTGTGTGGCATATGCACGAGTGGAGTGGGAGCCAGAGCTCCCACAGAGCAAGGACAAGGACACCTGCCATTCTATTAGATCACTCTTCACTTTATCCCTTTGAGACTGAACTTGGGACTCACAGTTGCAGCCAGGCTAGGGTCACCAAGCCCAGGGATCCTCTTTTCTGCTCTCTACAGTGCTGGGGTTACAGGTCTCCAAGGCCACACCCAGCCTTTTATTTTAATCAAGGGGATTATGCTCAAGTCTTCATGGGTATGCAACAAAGCTCTTAGTCACTAAGCCATCTCCCCAGCATCCAAAATATTGTTTAATATAAATGCTTCAAAATTACAATTATAGTTACAATAAAATGTATGTTAACTGAAGCTGGTAAATTTTAACCATTCATCATTTATTAAATGGAACCATGTAGTCTGAGGATTTTTCTGTGTATTAAAAACCTTGCACATTAGTCACTAGTGGAAAATTTTGTCCCCACAGTGATTCCCACTGAGTGGAAGTTTTCTCCGTTCCAGGAAGCAGTATCTAAATAATGCACTGGCAAGTAGGGTCCCTCATGTCACCACAGGCTGCTTTCATCTTCCCAGGCCTGTCTTTTCTTTGTGATGAGAGCATGTCAGATCCAATAAACATTACCACTCCAAGCTTTCATAAATTATTGAACATTTAATTTGAGTCCTTCAAAGCAGCCAAGCATGTTCTAAGTGTTTGAGAATTTTGTGTATTTACTAATAACTAACTGCCTAGAGGTCTGTGCTGCATAGAACAGGAAGTACTGAATGCGCCCTTCTTTCTCCCATTTTATTCATACCAAGAATCTTCAAAATATGCCAATTTGGAGATCACTTGCTGCCCCTCCAGGGGACCAACATTCAGTTCTCAGTACCCACTTTGGGTAACTCACACTTTTAAAACTAGCTCCAAGGGCTCCACTGCCCTCTTGTGGCCCCCACCTGCACTGTAAGCAAAGCACACATACATCTAGGCATACACATCATTAAAAATAAAATCTTTCAGGGTTGGGGAGATGGCTGTTCTTCCAGAGGACCCAGGTTCAAGTCCCAGCACCCACATGGTGGCTAACAGCCATCCATGACTTCAGTTCCAGGGGATCCAACACCCTCCTCTGACCTCTTTGGGCACTGCATGACACAGGTGCACTTACATTCAGGCAATACATTCATACACATAAAAATAATAAATAAAAATTCAAACAATGACAGTATGCAGCTTGCTCACAAAATCCTTTGTGGATGCAGAGTGCTCTGCAGTTCCTGGAGTGAAAGCAATGACCCTTTTGCTAGAGAAAGATTTAGGTAGAGATTCCTCCTGGCCTGCTGCACCTGTTTCAGTGAGTGCGTGCGTAAAGGTGGAGAGACCAACCTCAGCAGTCTCAAATAGTCAGATAACCCTGAGCTGAGTGTCTGCAGGATGCTCTTATGTACAATCAGAAAAATATACGTGATATATCCATGTGTTGTATTAGCAAATTTTGATAGCTGAGACAGTATTCAAGTATCCAGGCATCGAGAACTAAAGAGCAAATAACAAATACAAGTTATGAGAGAGACATCTTAGACACATTAACTGCTGTACACTTTCTGACTAAATCCTGTGGGTATTTTCAGTGTCAAATAGGGCCTTCTGCTATCAGAACGGCTTCATAACTTTTACCTAAGCATGAATCACACTGGCATGAACAGTCTTCTGGGCTTTAGACTTAGGGAGCTGTATTTGACATTTCCCTAGGAGATTCTAGTATGACAGATTTTGGGAACACTGATTCACAGATTCAACAATTCTGGAAAGCTCTTTAGGTACCAATACATAGTCTAGTTTATTTTGTTTTGTGTTTATTCAGGATCTAGCCCTTGATAGTTTTCATTCTAGTAGGGTGGAAAAATAAAATGAAATGGATAAAATAAAGCTAAGCGAAAGCTGAACATACACTATATGGGAAAGTGCTAACTGTAAAAAAGAAATAAAGCAGGACAAGAAAGTGTGTGTGTGTGTGTGTGTGTGTGTGTGTGTGTGTGTGTGTGTGCAGATGAGGATGCTGCTGGAATGTGAGAGCAAAAGCTCTGCTGTAAGCTAGACAAGGGGATGTGATCCCGAGGTACGCTACGTCAGCACATGGAGGACAGAAGGAGTTTCAACCGCTGCAAAAGCAAGAAGGCAGATGTGCTTGTGAATGAAAAGAAGCAGGAAGGAGGGACTGAAAGGGAAAGACAGGCAGGCAGAGGTGGGTAAGATTTCCAGGACCTCCCAGGCTGGGATGAGGAGGAGAGGATTATTCTCTGGCTCTGGAATTCATTGGAGATTTAACACATCTCAAGGACTATTATTAGTTTGGGGTGGGGAAACCTTCACGTATAAGATGAATGTGACCCTCGCGGTGTTGAATGTCCCTGAACCTGCCCAGCCCTAACAGCTTTACCCAGACATTGTGACAACAAACACCTAGGTCCTTGTCCCTGTATTTTGGCAAATGTCTTCTACATGATTATTGAAATCGCGAGGTGGCTTCCCAGGTCCACTTTCATTACAAAATTTTATTTTAAGGATTATGACTCAAATGTTCTTTTATTTGAAAAGTCCATATTATGAAGGGTTATGATATTAGGAAGCATGAAAATGGATTTGCTAATGAACACTTAAGACCAAAACAACAGAGCCAGTATGAAAAGGAAAATGGAGAGAATCCACTTTTTCACTCTACTGCCTACCCAGGATTACTCAGTAAAGCAACTCTCTTGATACCCTTTGTGAAGCACTCATTTGTGGCTGAGGCTGGTGGGGCATGCTTGCAATCCCCTCCACTATGGCACTGAGGTGGGAAGGTGACAATTTAAATGGCAACTTATCAATACTCAGTTTTAACACAAAAGCATCCAAACATGGAATTTGGGATGTTGCCCTGTGGCAGAGTGTGTGCCTGGTGTGGATGAGATCCCAGGTTCCATCCCACTTGACCACAAAAATAAATAAATACTCTGAGCTTTGCTCATGCCATAGGGAGTTATAAGTTACAAACCTAACTTTAGTTACCTCAGACACTTTCCAGAAGCTCAACCCTACAACAAATTATGTCTTTAGTTTGTTGTTTCTTCCAAAATTGTTTACATAAATTGTCTATAACATTATAAAGATGTTCTTTAATTGTGTTATGTCAAATTATAGATGCAACTTTTGTGTCTGCGTGTGTGGAGAGAGAAAGAGAAGGGGGGAATACTTCAAAATCATTGTTTTGAAGAGGACCTATTCATTTGTAAGGGATAAAATGCCCTACTTATCTTCATTGGGGTTAGAATTATTAAGTACTGTGTATACATTTGTCTATACCCTTCTTAGTCAAACAGTATTTTGGTTTTTATCCCATGATACATTTTAATCCAAGTAGGACTTTATACAAGGTTATCCACATATTATGCACACATTTCTGTAAGACATCAGATATTGTTGGCTTCCCATGATGCTCCTGAGCTCTGTAGGTTGTGGTTTGAGATTTTCTGGCTTATTCATTTTTTATTATGTTGCATTGTTAAATACTGCCATCCTGTGAGCATAGAACTATGGTTTATACCCTGGTTTATACCCTGTTCTGTGGGTTGAAAGCTGAGCCTTTTCCACTCTGCTGTTAAAATGCATAAAACTGCTGTAATGTTCTTCTCTCCACTCTTTTGTTAATGTATATTTCCACTCTTCTTAATGCCTGGTGGAACGGATGATACACAGCTAGATATTAAAAACTTCCAGAATCTTCCACAAAGGGATTATATTATTTTATATTTCTCTCACCTATAATAAAGTTTACATAACCCCACATCTTTATATATTATTTGATATATCCAATTGTATTAATTTTATGAGATCTGGTGGGTATGCTGTACAGTCATAGTATGGCTTTAACTTGAATTTTTCCAGTAATTCTTTATGCTGAATATGTTTTTGAATGTTGATAAGCCATTCAAATGACTTATTTTGTTGAAATGTCTAACCCAAAAACAGTCGTCTGTAGAAAAAATTTCTATAGCTATTTAAATACTCAGTGGGTTGAATAGATTCTATAATCCTAACTTGTCAGTCAACCTTGATGGAACTTTCTGTATAAAATACCCAAACATCATGAAGAAAAATTATTCATGGTGTGTGCATTTTAAAATAGTTATATATGATTTAATAAGTGCCTTCTATATTGACTTAGTAAATTAAGCTGGTTTTCATTAGAAGTTAATTAATTTACTCTTTCTGGGAAATAATATTGGATATTAACCAATACATAGCATTCTTAGAGAATTTCATTACAAGATCATAGAAACCCCAAATCACTTAGTATAATGTCCAATTTAAATATATTAGACTTTTAATTTTCTCATTTTATCTGCAACCAGTAATATAAAATTATTTGAACTTTAGGAAATAGCACTCGGGATATTTTGTTCTGATAGAACATCTTGTTTTGTTATGTTTTATTCACCATATAGGAGCATGTATAAAGAGTGATTTTCAGGACTGGAGAAAGGCTCAGTGGGTAAAAGCACTTGCTGCTCTTTCAGATGACCCAAGTTCTCTATCTCCAAACCCCAAGTCAGGTTGCTCACAACTGCCTGTAACTCCGGCTCCAGGGGAGCCAGCCCTCTCTTCAGGCCTCACACACACAGGCACATACGTGTGCATACATACACATAGACATAAATAATAATTTAAAATTTAAATATTTAATAATAATGATAACCAGGGAAATTTCATGTGAAAACCAACTTAAAATAAACATGATGCTCTGTGTGCTCCTGAATATGTATATTGCCATATTTTTATTATTTTTATTTTTAAGTTTAATTAAATTTATGAGGCTGGAGAGATGGCTGTTCTTCCAAAGGACTGGGGTTTGATTCCACTCACATGCCAGCTAACAACTAACTGTCCATAATTCCAGTCCCGGGGGATCTGACACCCTCTTCTGACCTCCATGGGCATTGCACAACATGGGTGCACTTACACACATGCAGGCAATACGCTCATACATGTAAAATAAAAAATAAAATATTTCAAACAATTATTGATTTTTTTTCACATTTCATACAATGTATATCCCTTTCCTACTTGTACCCCTAGTATACAACCCAGATGGTTTGCATGTATTCTGTCATATATATTAAGTCCTGTAGAATGAAGTTTCATCACCCAATGTCCTTCAGGGTACGCCCATTCACTGGAGCCTGGTTACTCTCTCTAGTGTTCACTTAAGCAAAATCAACCTTGTCTCTTCCAGTAGTCATCAGCTGCCAATAGCTCCTCATCTCAGGTTAGGGACTCTTACCCATTACTCCACGTCTGTGGTGGTATGTTCGTCTGGTTTGAGTTTGCCTGTTTCCTACGCATGTATTACCATTGCTGCAGGTCCATACGAGTAACTTCCCAGCTGTCTGGAAAATTGCTTCCTTGTGGTCATCCACCACCTCTGGCTCGTACAATCTTTCTGGCTCACCTTCTGCGATGGTCTCTGAGCCTTGGGTGGCAGAGATTTACTATAGGTGTCCTATTCAGGATAGGTTCTCTGCAGTCTCTTAATCTTTGTATCTTAGCCAGTTGTGGCTTCCCGGGTTAATCGCCTTCTGTTGCATGAGGAAGGTTTTGTGGTGAGAGTTGAGAGATGCAGTCATATTCTTCCCACCCCATTATGCTAGGTTCCCTGAGCCTTGGGTGTAGAGGTTGCATTGTAGATGTGTCACTTCACACTGGAAACCTCACACACACTCTCTGCACTTGACCGCTTGTGCTGTTACAAAGGAAGCTCCTTGGATGACAGGTACACTTGTCTGTAAATATAAGGATGTGTCTTTAGAAAATAGTAAGAAATTATGTGGGTCTAATCTAAGCATGTATCATACACAAGTTCCTTCCTATTGAGTGGCCCATAAGTCCAATTACACAACTATTGAATTCCTCTAAAATAAAACTGCCACTGCTATGCCCTGAGAGTTTATTTTGGGGGCTGGTTATTATTGTGGTTCCTAGACATTACAGCTAGATGGAATTATTGATTGTGCTTCCCCATGGCAGTTTGCATAGGATCTTCTGACACTATGGAAGCCATTCTTAGAGGAGGCTTCCAGGTCAGTTCAAGCTGCATTGCTCAAAGTCCTGTATCCAAATATGTCCTGTCTTCAGCAATAGTGTCTGAGAGAGGATTAATATACAGAATATACAAAGAACTTACAAAACAAAGAGTCAAAAAAAGAAACAACTCAATTAAAACTGAGCTATGAATCTGAAGACAGAGCTCTCAAAGGAAGAATTAAAAATGGGCAAGAAATCTCTTTAAAAGTGTTCAACATCCTTCGTAACTAAGGGAATGAAAATCAAAACTATTTTTAGATTTCATTGTACCCCAGTCAGACTGGCTAATTGCTGGCAATGCTGCGGAGAGGGGAACATTAATTTCCTGCCAGCAGAATTGCAAACTGGCCCAAAAACTATGGAAATCAGTGTGGAGAGATCTTACAACGTCCTACTCTAGAGATACGTGCTCAGCCATGTTCATTGCTGCTCTTTTCACAACAGCAAGAAATGGCAACAGCAGGCACCAATTCCATGAAGGCTTGAGCCAGAAAAAAATCTCAGCACAGATGTGAGGAAGTTGGTAAGAAACTCATCTTCACCTAAGGAAATTGTGGCAGCAGATGGCTGCTGGGAAGGGTAGAGATAGTCTATTTCAAGTATGAGATTTCTGGTAGGTTAAGCAGGCTCCAGTTCATAGATCCACACTGAAGGGTGTTTGGGGACACTATATATATATATAATTGGGCAAGGAGTGAAAGTGGAGGTAAGGGAGGGTATCTAAGTCATAATGTGTGAAAATCACAAAAACTCAATTAAAAAGAATATACCCTACTTTTGAATTCTTTAAAATATTATTAACATAAATTAATTAACCCCTCGAAAATAGCTAGGAAATGGAAATAACCTAAATGTCCCTCAGCCAAGGAATCGATAATAACAATGTGTTACATTTACACAGTGGAGTTCTATTCAGCAGTAAAGAAAAATAAAATCATGAAACTTGCTGGTAAATGGATAGAACTAGAAGCTGTCATACTAGGTAAAGTAACACAGACTCATAAGTGAGCGATGTATGTTCTATCTCATTTGTGGACCTTAGCCCTAAATCCAAAGATGTTAGTATATGTTCTATTTTAGATTTTAGTGAAGAAAAATGTATTAAAAGATGTAGAAGCTATTGGACAGGTTAGAGAATGGCTCCAAATGTGCCTGTCTTAGAACCCATGTTGTCAGACACAACCTTGGAGTGTTTCTGTACTAAGGTTGGAAGCTGCTCTCAGAATCTCGAGTTGATGGCAGGTAGGGATCATCTTGAGAACATAGCCTCCTCCTGGGCTGCTGCCACTTCAAATTGCATCCCACTTCTCAAAAGTTGGAGCCGGGCAAGGTGCACACACTTAACACACCTCATAGAAGGCCAAAGCTGCTGGCTTTAACACTTAGCTGCTGAAGATCCTCACCTCCAATTCCAACATAGGTGAATACAGTAATTGTGTTCAGAACAAGTTCATCCTATTACCAGAAAATGGTGAGGATTTGTTGACTGCAGTCAGCCAAGAGTAGTTATTGTAATCTATCAATTCTGAAGGCACTTTCTACTAGTGAGTTGAGTATATATTCTGATCTAACCACAGGAGTCATGGGTAATAAAGCAGAAGGACCTGGAGAGAGGGGGTGAGTAGGATACAAGTGTTATCAAGGGGAAAATGAGGGGATGAGGATGCTTTAATTAGGGAGAGAAAGGGAAAGAGTATGCAGGAGGAGAAAGAGAAAATATAAATAATTATGTAATGTTTAAGTGTTTTAAAAAACTAGAGCAAAAAGTTAATAGTTCAAAAGTCTACTGAAAATCCATTCTTTCTCTCTTTTTTTTTTTTAAATTTTATTTATTTTTGTATGTGTTTGAATGTACTGTCTGCATGCAGGTCTGTGCACCCGTGTTGTGCAATGCCGAGGAGGTCAGAAGAGGGCGTTGGATTCCCCTGGAACTGGAGTTCTCCTGGAGTTACAGACTGTTCTTAGCCGCCATGTGGGTGCTGGGGATTGAACCGGGTCCTTTGCAAGAGCAGTTGGTGCTCTTAACCACTAGGCCATCTCTCCAGCCCTCTCTCTCTCTCTTTCTATTAGCAAAAAACACAGTGCTAGACAGGAAACCTCCCTTAGAGTTGTTGGTTATTGAGTCCAAGAGACTCCCAAAATAAAACAAGCTATTGCCACAGCACTTCAAGTGACTCCTAGAACCTATTGCTGGACTGGACATACTTTCAATATAGTTTTGATTACTAAAAAAAACAAAAGATTGCAAAAGACTTTCCAGAATTCAAAAATGCTACATATAAAAAAAAAAAAAAAACAGTATATAGCCTACTTTGACAAAAACCTAAGCTAACATAAAACACATGGTCAAATATTAAGAAACCAGAAACGGCTTGTTCACTCTTGGGTAACACAGATCATTTAGTTTCTGAATTTGGATTTAAATGTTCAGAAAATTTTAGCTTTATAAGTACATTTTTAACCTTACACATGAAGTACTTACTATTCACATAACTCAAAGGAGTAAAAAACAAAACAATGCATTCATCTCAGACATCAGCCAGTAGGCATTTGCCACAAGCTTTTGCAGATGATAAAATAGAAATGTGTAAACAATGTGGTTCTGTATTGAGTTCATATATATAAGAAAGGAAGCATTTTTGTAATCCTCCCAGACAGTCAGTCTTTTCTCATGTAGGAACTATTGTCAGCTGGCCTTGGACACACTCTTTGAATAAAATGACTCACTGAAACTTCCAGCACTTGCCTGTTCTACATAATAATACCATTTACAACTAGCACTGGCTCTAATAAATCTACTTTGGAACAGCTGCCTTGTCAGTCCTTGTTCAGAAGGTGGCACCCTGCAGTCCTGGAGAAGACTCCTTGTAGCCATGTTCTGAAGTCTTTTGGGAGAGGCTTTTATCAACCTCTGAACACACTCTGACAGAGGCTGAAGCAAATGGGATACAGGGTTTTGTGTTGTTTTGATAGAGTTTTGTTTGTCACAGATGATCGACAGACATCTCCTGATTTTCCTAGAGATTAAAAGTGATATTAGTAAAATCAGAATTGTCCAGTGAGCGAACAGATGGGCTCCCTAGGGAAATTCTATGCACTGTCCAAAGCACTGAGCATAACTTTAGTGCCGGCTGTCCTGAGGGTCTGTATGGATAGCCTCTGGACCTTAGTTTAGATGGACAGCTGTGGCCAGGTCTCCCTCACTGTGATTACCCTGCACATACTGCTATCTGATATGGCTAACACTGTTCACAGCATAAGGCAGGAAGGGAGTAAGGGTGTAGTGTAGAACAGGGTCCACTATCTTTCACCCATAGCCACTTCAGCCCCCTGTTGCACATTTTTGAGAACAAGAATTGAGTAAAATTCCACCATATCTTTCCTCTAGCCTACTTTCCTGCTAAAAGACTAGAAACCCTCCCTCACACATTCAAAGTGTTCATTGTGGAGCACGTGTTAGTTACTTTTCAGTTGCTGTGACGAAATACCCAATGAAAATAACTTAAGGAAGGAAAAGTTTATTTGGACTCAGGGTTCGAGAGTAGCGTGTATCATGTTTGGGAAGACATGGCATCCAGAGTGTAAAGTGCTCACATCATGTGGAGTCAGGACACTTGGAGAGATGAATGCGGGGGCTCAGCTCCCTTTCTCCTTCTTACTGTATCAGGAGCCCATGAAAAGGTATCACCCACATTCAGGATGGGTCTTCCCTCCTCAGCCAAACCTCTGTAAACACCCTCACAGACACCTCAAGTGTTTGTTAGGTGATTATAACTCTCCTTAAGTTGTCAATTAACATTAATCATGACAGAAATGTTTGCTCCCCAAGAATTATTGACTCCAGGTTTAAAATAATGATATTTCTCTTTAGGTGGATTTTACTTAAGCAATGCTTTTAAATGAATATGTCCAAGAAATTATCTTCAGGAAAAGGTATAACTATGGAAAATGAACACATTATATACACTTGAAGGGCGCCATTACTTTACAACTATATAGAATTCCTCAACAGACATTTCGAGCACTTAGAGAGTGGCCTGATGGCGGCATCTTGGCAGCTGTGATTCTCCTGGCGCACCAGATCCTCCATTACACAATGCTGCTATTGAAGAAGAAATCTCTACACACCGTGGGTCCTCTGTCCCTTCAACCCCTCCAATCCCTCAAGGAAAAGAAGGGGGAAAAAATTCAAACTCTTCTGAAAATGAAGCAAGCGGAAATGAATCTTTAGAAATCACTACAAAAAAAAACAAGAAGAAAATTTCAGCCTGTTCGTAGTGAATCTGAAAATTCTAAAGATGACAGAAGAGAAAAGTTTAGTCAGGAGGGAAAGTGAGCACTTCCCATGAAGCTGTTGAAGCTGTGGAGCACTCTGAGATGCCAGCTAAACCTGCCACCCTAAAGAGGACAGGACCCCTCAGTGCCCAGTGCCCAGAAAAAGAGACCCAGGCAACACAAAGGCCACAGAAAACTCAGAGAAAGGGGAAGATCTTTCCTGGCAATAGGAAGAAATTAAGAAGTGAAGCAACAACAGTCTCAAATCCTTCTGAAAGTATGCATATTTGGTGTCTGGAAGGAAAGAGAATATGTGACATCGTGGAGCTGGACATTGTTTTGCCTGTATTTGAGAAAACCGTTCTGGAATATAGACAAAGAATAGAATTAAGAAGCTGTAAGGAAGCCATCAACCATTTTTTTAATAATATTAAAGGGGAACTCATCAGAATGGTTACAGCTACAGCTGAAGCAACTACAAACAAAATATGATGGACTTAAGGAAAGAAAGTCACCCCTCGAGAACTTTGTGCATTTCTTATCTAATTTAAAACAGCTTTGTCAAGATTATTCAGATATTCAGGAGAAAGAACCAAAAGAAAAGGAAATAAATGATTCGTACAGCCTTCTAGCTCTGTTGTTTAAAGCAAGAACCATTTTGGGATCCAAAACCCATCTGCAAAATATCAACTATCAGCTAGGGAAGCTCCTTGACAAGTAAGGAGAAGCCCAGTCTGCTGAGTCCCATGGTACTGTGCTACCTCCTGAATCTGCACTTCTGTAATTAAACTTTTCTTTGCCTGGTCATCACAATTAATCACTACTTGCCATTCAAACTAAATCACACCAACTTGATTGTTCAATAGTTTTTTGGAGCTATACTCATTTTTTCTGATTACTATTGTAATAAATTTAACTTTCAGATAAACTTTTAAAGATAAGCCAATGTAAACATAAAATAATTTTGATTATGGAGTTTCCTATTGAATTAAGAATACCAAAGCTAATTTTCAATAAAACTGGTTTAAGAAAAAAAAAAAGAATTCCTCAACATAACAACCATAGATAATAGGCAGCAATGACTATACCTCTTTGTCTTTGTTGTTCAATGTCTTTGAGTCACGCGTGACCACATTCATGTTCCACATGCTGGCCTTCCCTTCTTGGCCCAGCTCCAGGACTTGTCTCCTGCCTGCAGGCTGACAGTCTCTAGGCTTCACTCCTCAAGAAGGGGGGAGGGAAAACCGCAGGAGATCACCTGTGGAAATGGATGGACTCACACACAGAGCTGGGGAGGATAGGAACTCCGTTTATTTTCTGTCAGTGAGGTCTATATATTGAAGTCTACTGTGCTCTGAGCAGGAAGTGGGGGGCAGGCAGAAGGGAGGGGTGAGCCACCTTGGTTCTAACCGGGGGGCTGCAGAGCTCCAGTTTGTACAACAGGTAACTAAAGGTGTGACATTTTGCTGAATGCCTCAAGGGAAGGGGCCTGGAACTTTGCAGAGATAGGGCGAAGCAAGAATCATTGTAATATCCCTAATCTTCCTGCTATAGATAACTCTGAATGCCCACTGAGATATCAGATAACTGGAGATCTTCCGGGACAGGTCTTACAAGTTCTCGCTTCAAGCCACAAAGTTTCATTCCCACACCTCTTGAATATATGAGGTGTTTGGTTGCAAATATACTGAAAATTAAAACTAAGCTTCACAGCAAGTCTGGAAATGAGGTTTGAGTAGATGACCAGTGTGGGAGGAGGTGATGTTGACACACACTGTGGGTGCAAACTTCTGCTCAAGTCAGCGCATGCCTGCCTTTAAAAAAATATTTTAGGGGGTCGAAAGATGGTTCAACAGTTAAGAATACGGGCTGCTCTTCCAGAGGACCAGGTCTGATTCCCAGCACCAACATGGTGGCTAACAGCAGTCCGTATAGTTCCAGCTCCAGGGCATCTAACATTGTCTTTTGGTTTCAGTGGACATTGTACAACATGAATGCACTTACATACATGCAGGCATAACAGTCATACACATAAAATAATTAAATAAATATTTTACTTTTATTTTATGTACATGCATACTATGTACATGCATGCAGTGGGCAGAGACTAGAAACTGTCCTTGGATTCGCTGGAAATGCAGCTGTGGATGGCTGTGAGCAGTTCAGTGGGTGCTGGGAACTAAACCTGGATTAACAGCCATGACTCTTAATCACTCACCTATCTCTCCAGCCCCCAAGGACTTTTTCCTGTTGTTATTTGTTTCATCTTGTTCTTGTGTTGTGGATTGTGTTATTTTGAGATGTTTTCTCCCTCTGTAGCTGCAGCTGGGCTGGACTCTACTCTGAAACTTGCTGCTCTTTTCACCTTGAGTCTCTCCTACTGCCTGGAAAGTGGACACTACAGTGCGTCCAGCAGCCTATTGGCCTCACTAACAAGGCAAAGTTATGATAAAGAAGGAAAGACATTTCTAAACTTCTTGGATGTTCAACAAGCTGATATACCACACTGGCTTGGCTCCATAGTGCTTGCTCTTGCTTTGATTTTGTTTTAAACACAGTCATTGCTCATTTACACACACATACACACACACACACACACACAGAAACAGCATAGAATATATACATATATATACGTATATATGTATATATACATATATACGTATATGTATATATACATATATACGTATATGTATATATACATATATACGTATATATTCTATGTATACGCATATATAATATATATATACGTATATACGTATATACGTATATATATAAATATATATATACGTATATATGTGTATATACATATATACGTATATATATTTATATACGTATATATGTATATATTCTATATATAGTATATATGTATGTATATTCTATATATATACATATATATTCTATATATACATATATGTATGTATTCTCTATATATGTATGTATATAATTCTATCTATCTATATCTATCTATATATATATTCTATGCTGTTACTCTCAATTCTTATGTTACTAAAAAAAATGATGTCAACAGAACAACAGAAGCAATTCTGATTAGACAAGTAGACTCTCGCCAGCTCTGTCCTTCCACCTGCCTTTTCTCATTAATTTTTTCCTTTCCGCTTTGTCCACATGAAGACAGTAAGAGCATTTATAATGATAAATTGAGAATCCTCCTTAATTCCTAAAATTAATTAGACAAAAAATATCCCTGAGCCAACAGCTACTCATATTTTCTGACATAGAATTAAAAACCTGCCTAGGTGCAGCTATCCAAGGGAAAGTCCTGAGCACTTGGAATCCTGCTGCTTGCTCATTCCTCCCATTTTTTTTTTACAAAATATGACAATATACTCATATTTAATCAGTAAAAGCTTTTATATATGGGTCCCAAAAAGATGACTGTTTCCTATACCTGAGTTAATTTCTGATTTGAACACTTTCTTGCCAGAGGTAAAAGCCAATTTTAAGGGACAATATTTGTGTCTGCCTGTGTGTGTGTGTGTGTGTGTGTGTGTGTGTGTGTGTGTGTTTTCCAGTGCCTATGAGTGTGTATGTGTGTGGAGGCTCAAGATTACATTGAGTGTGTCCCTCACCTGTGCTCCACCTAAGACAGCATCTCTCACTTGAACACACTTGTCAGTTCTGCTAATACAGAGATCCAGCTTTCTTGGGGATGCCTTGTCTTCACCTCCTGAGGGCTGGGACTGCAGGTGGGCTGTCCTTGCCCACCCATCATTTACTGGCACTGGGAATCCAAACTCTAGGCCTTCAGTGCCCACACTTGTGCAGCAGGCACTTTACCCGGGGAGCCTCTCCTCAGCCTAAGATACAAACATTTAATTGTAAAACGGTTTTCTTTTATTTTTACTTCATCCCATTCCTATTAACTTGGGAATTAAATTATCTAGGTTACCACATAGACCATTCAATAGGTTTAAAAACTACTTCTGTGTTAATTTTGTCATTGCACATTGAGAGATTTTTCTTTCCATTGAAATAAGGGTCTTTCTATAAAGCCTAAGTTAGCCTCAAATTGAGGATGCTCTTGCCTCAGCATCCCAAATACTGGGATCATGGATTTGCATCTCCATGCTCAGTTCACAATGAAAACTGTCCAGGTGTTCTATTTGGTCATCTTATTCTGAAGTCTTCTGGCCTGGTAGACAGAACACTGCACCAAGAGGAGGAGGAATACAGTACAGTCTGGAGTCTACAGTGACTCCAATGCATCTCTGAGTCAAGTTCACTTCTTGCATCTCTTTGGTTTACCAACTGGGGGAAGGGTGATTACTTCTGCCCTGTTTATCCTCACATGTTGCAATGTCATGAAGTGCGGTCACGGGCAGGTGAGTATGTTTAAAAACACTGTCATCAAATTATAAGGTATTTGTCTTCCTGGGATGATTTGCTAGCTGGCATCCACGCACTTCCATGGATTGGTTTTGCTCTCAGTGACAGGTGAGTGTTGGAAATTCCAGGCCTGAAAATCCCTAACCAATGGCTTACTTAGTGACTTCAAATATAGTCATCTTTGATGTCTTCTTCAGACTGGCTCCAGTTTGTGTAGACAGACCGAAAAATAATTTATTCATTCTAAATCCTTCCTCTGGGAAACTCTTTTTTATTTTTTGTTAATTTTTTTTTTTTTTAATTTGGTTTTTAATTTTTTTATTTCCTAAATTTTTTTTTTTTTTAATGGATGGTTTACAAACACCACACCTGGTGCAAAAACAACACATCTGTTTGTGCAACTGTCCAAGTTAGGTCACACTCTGTATACACAGAAAGAGCTTCATTCAAATGGGAGCCATGTGACACTACCTGGTGTTCTTAGAATGTGAGAGACACGGCCACAAACATTCATCAACTGCCTGCTGATGCTTCAATCCTACCTTAGTGTAAAATAAATGTAAACTTTAAAAAATTATTCATTTAGCATTTCATTTTATGTGTATTAGTGTATTGGCTGCATGTATGTAAGTGCACCCATGTCATGGACAATGCTTTAGGAGGTCAGAAGAAGGCATAGGATTCCCTTGGAACTTCAGTCTCCATGTGGGTGCTAGGAATCGAACCCAGGTCCTCAGCAAGTGTATCCAGTGCTCTTAAATGCTGAGCCATCTCTACAGTCAATGATGTAGACTTTTTATATTGGTATTTCTGAATCAGTTACTGTCATTCTAGTCTGATAAAATACATCTACAACCAGTCAAGGAATCAACAATCATGTACATGTTCGATTCTGCCTGCCATTTCAAACAGGCAGTACTAAAGCCCTTCTGATGATTTCCTTCCAGTTAAAAAGTACACTTTTCTCAGCCCTGTTAGAAGAGACCTATAGAAAAATGTCATATGATCCAGAAATCAGAGCCATGGCTACATTTTTAATCAAGACTGAAGAGAGAGGAGTGTCTCTGGAGTGCAGTGCGGTTCAATAACAAGTAGAAGAATCTCTTCCTGCATGTTGAAAGCTCTATAGCAGCCATTAGTAATGTCTTAGGCAAGGCAAAATACCTGGCCTTTGGCACCAGTGGAGTGGTAGGTTCTGCTGCTGCCCCTGCTGCCACTGGCACTCGGCAGCTCCTACTTGGTATTTCCTGACTAATCAGGGGAGGCCACAGACTGACAGGACCCTCAGAAGATATTTTAGGGTTTTTCTTCATTGGCTTTAATTCCGCAACACTGCTCCATCACCGATCTTTTTACTGTTCTCTGTAGGCAGTGCTTATTGATTCTGATTTCACACTACTGGTGGTTGGAGGATTTCCCTTGCCATTATTAATTCTCTCATTCATCTGTTCAGAGTTTACACTGAGGGCCAATGCTCTTGTATTGATTGGTAGGAATAGAATAGATGCTGAAGACAGAAACAATCCATGTCTGGATCCACGCTCCCTCACACATCCTGGCCTCAGCCCTACCACTTCAATGCACATAATTCACATAAAGCTAACTACTTCCTTTCTCAGAGCCAGGCCAAGGTGTTCTCAGCCCTGCATTCGAAGACAGTCTACTTCTAGTTCCCACATCTTGTCCTATGTTTTGCATGATATAATTTCAGAGACTTTGGTCTGGAGGAGTATGGATTATAAGGGAATTTTTATGTTTATGTAAGCATAAAATCATAAGAACAGAGAAAGTTATATACTTACGATTGTTTAAAACTCAATCTCACTTTAACAGATACTAACTAGGATGAGAAGCATTGACTCAGGAAGCTTGAAAGGTCCCGAGTCTCCTATTGGCCTGACCTCGTTTTATATGTGTAGTTTATCAGACTAGAACGGCAATAACTGATTTAGAAATACAAACATAAAAAGCCTGCTCTTACTTGACTATAGTGTAGGATGGGGGCATCAACAGGCAGTTGATGAACATTTGTGACTGTGGGTCCCAAACCCTAAGAGCACAAGGCAGTGTCACCTGGCTCCCATTTGAGTGAAGCTGTGTCTATAGAGCATGACCTAACTTGGACAGTTGCACAAACAGATGTGTTGTTTTCACACCAGATGTGGTGTTTGTAAACCATGCATTTGAGCAGATAACTTCATGACATCATCATGAAGTTGTTACTTTTCTTCCTCTATTCCATCTCGGTTTTCCACAATGATCATCTCCAGTCTGTTCTGAAGTTATAGCAAGACAGGTAGCAGCTCCAGGCACCTTTGGAAAGAAAGTACAGGAGCCCAAGTGATCTTCACAGTGCATTGAAGAGAAGGAATGCCTCCCGGACTCCCTGGGGTAGGGTATGTCCCTTTAACCACAATGCTGGCAAGGTGGAATTTGCTGTATTTTAATTCATATGGCATGTCCTTCTCACCAAAGCCACAGAGTAAACCTAATTCTTCTCTCAAAAAAGGAGAACCCAAAATGCATTGTGCCTCATTCTAAGGGATGGAAGGAGGTTGGCACTCTTTCTAATTAAGGCCTTATAGAACTACACCTCCCCTAAAACACCACGGCCCAGAGTTTGATTATTAGAATTTTATCTAAAAATCTCATTTATTACTGCATCTGGCGATAGTTGATCTCTGAGATAGTAACTTGTGTCAGTCTACCTCATAGAGACTGATAAATAAACTAGAATATGAGCTTAGTAATCTCAATAAGAAATACAACTTCCTAGTTAACCAAAAAACCTGAGCCATGTTAACTACATCAATGACTAATACTACATGGGGACATGACTTAAAACTAGTAATCAGACCCAGCAGAATTAGACAAGGACATTCTGCGATTCTCAGCAATTATTACTTATCAAATACATTCCATTTGGATGCTACCCCTGCCCAAAAGGCTATCAATAAACAAGTCTTCCCTGCAAGATTCATGCCTCCCAGTTAGTTCTGGGAAATATCTGCTTTCTCACTTCTGATTCTCAATGTTTTGTTCACAAGGTTCTCTTTCTCATGCAATACCTTATTTATCTGAATAACCTGCACTCACTTTGTGACTACATGACAGTACAAAATCAATTCAATTAGTCCAAGTCTCAGAAAAGCCTGTCTATCTGATCATGGCAGCAAGTATTTAAATAGCTTTTTGTTAGTTTTCTCTGTAGGTTCTAAGCTAAGTAAAATTTTTGTAAGAGGCCAAGCCCTTTAAATGTAGGGAAACAGATAGCTGTTGATTTCCTCTAGATAAAAGTAATTTCTTACTGTATGCTAAATATGGTTCCTTATATTTACAGACAAGTATACCATGCAGCACTCATTAAAGAAGCTTCTTTTTGCAAAAGATGGAGTCTATTACATAGTTCCACAACTGGTCACACACAGAAAATATATGTCTGAGAGATGCCCAGGCCTAAGTGAAACATCTATAGTGGAACCTATACACCCAAGGCTCATGGAAACTAACAAAACAGAGAATAGAGAGAATGCTAATACATCCCTCAATTCTCTCCAGTGTAGCTTCCTCATAACAAAGAGTATGATGCACACAGAAGGCCACAACTGGCAATGTATTACTCTCTAATACTCTAATAGAGAGTATTGTATAATGTATTAGAGAGTAAGAGACTACACAGTGTGTGTCTCTGGAGAGGACTGCTTTATTAGACTTCGTTCACCCACAGCTCAGGAACTATTGAGAAAAAGGGGATAGAAAGATTGTAACAGCCAAGGTTGGTGCAGGAAATGGAGGCTTTCAAACCACTTGTAACTGGTGCATGAGAGCTAACAACAGTGGTGACAGCATGCACTTAAACCTGTGCCAACTCAATCAAACAAAAAGCACATTATAGAATGAGGAAAATGGGCATCAGGTCCTAACCTAGCGTAGGAACTATTGGCAGATGACTACTGCAGGGTGAAGAAGAGCAGGTCTTTTAGAACACTAGACAGGCTGACTAGACTCCAGTGAATGAATTTGCAACCAGGGACACGTGGGTATAAATGCTTAACTGGATAGAACTTAACATATCAGACAGCATGCATAAAATCTTGTGGGGGATTATGGGGTGGGTGCGGATGAGGGATAAGATATAAATTTAAGTTCTATTCTATGAAATACACAAAACCCAATAAAAATATATATTAAAACCTCTAGGTGAAAAGCAGAATATAATGTCTAGATGTCTATTCTATCAGAATCTGCATGGCTTGTTGTATAACATGGTAATAAATTGATTGAAATTTTTTTCTTTTCATGTGGACAAAGGCAAACTAATTTGTAATATTTCCTGTTATTTATAATTTTAAATATAAAATTATAAGTTTATGCCCTTTACTCTTGACTCAAATTCATTAATAATTTATATTTTTTCCTTCTGACTCTACCATTCCTTAGTAACGAGGGCTGTCCCCATTTCCATCGATGCTTCCATGTGCATTTCTTATAAACAAGGCCATGTTTTATGATGATCCAAATCAGGAAACTGAATATTGGCATGATGTTATTATGTAAGCTGTGGGAACATTAAGTTTAAATTAGGTATGAATGGGCTGGCATTCCAACCAGTGTCCCCTATTGCATAAGTGGGAGTCATGGGACCTCCCTGGCCACACCTATGGGGGGATGTGGTGATGCAAAGGTCTGGGATTGGGCCCTGGGGAATGAAGTCACACTGCCTATAAAACCTGGCCATTTTGAATAAAGGTTCTCTCTATATTTTGATACCTTAGCATGTGTCTCTGTCCTGTGCTTTCCCGTGCATGCTTCCTACATGGCTCACAGTGGAGATAAATGGGACAACCCACAAATGGTGCACAGATGTACAGCTGGAGGAAATGCTAAAAATTTGTGTATGCAAACCTCACAATCATGCCTTTTTACTATAGAACTCTTTTTCTCTTTCCTAGCATCTACTTTATGCCATGGAGCTGGCTCTGCTGCTTGGCTGGACTGATGGGAGGCCAATCTGGGAACATGTGGTGGCTTTGCACACGTGGAGGAAACTGGCGTATCCCTGGCATGGTTCATTTTTGTCTGCCCAAGTGGAAGCCATAGAGACAGGCAGATTCCTGGCCTGGCTCTGTTTTGGCTCTGGAATGAGCATCACATCCCGTCCCCCACCCCCACCTTCCCAAACAGGAGGCTCCTAACTCAGTCACTCCTGCAGGCTATAAAAGCCAGCTTCTTCCAGGCTGAGTTTAATATTAAGGCTTACTAGCAACACTTGACCTTGGAATCGTTTTTCAAAAATTTACAGGCCTAAAATAAAACTTTGGGTTCTAATTTCCAAATCTTATCCTGCCCTCCCACAGTGAAAAACTTGTTTCTCAGGCTCAGCTCCAGTTTAATACTCCATGTGTAAATTTCCCCCAGGTCTGCTCAAGTGCCCACTCCCTTCTGATGCAAAAATTAAGGCCTTTCACAGTAACTATACTACAGGGACAAAAGCAGTTTTGCTATTTTTTAAAGGGACAAGTTTTCAGTCTTAAACTGACAAGTTAAAGAAGTCATGTTGTACACATCTGTAACATATTCTAACCTTTCAATCTGCCTTTATTTTCCTTCTAAAAGTCTTTCCTTTTGTGGGTTTCTTGGGTAACTCTCTTTAAGCTCCATGACTCTTCTTACTTTAACCTTATATTCTTCCATTAACATGTGATTTATAGCCAGGTGTGGTGGCGCACGCCTGTAATCCTAGCACGTGGGAGGCAGAGGCACATGGATCTTTGTGAGTTCAAGCCCAGCACGGTCTACAGAGCGAGTTCCAGGACAGCTGGGATTATAGGGAGACCCTGTCTCAAAAAGACAAAAACAAAACAAAACAAAACAAAAAACAAACAACCAAACGTGATTTATGCCAGAGGATTGTGGGTCCATTAGAACCACAATAGATTTCAGCTAGCTAAATCGCTTAAGGAGTGCATCCCTCCCTAAGTCAGAGGTAAAGCTCTAAGGATAATCAATCCTTTAGCTTGGGTGAGAGCTACATAGCAAGGGACTTGAGCAAGGAGTAACCAATTCTTAGACTGGGTTCTGCTAGAAGCATTAAGGCCTGTGGAGTTACCATCTCCATAGCCAGTACTGTGGGATACCTGAATGATAAATTTCATAGCTGGCAGCTGCTGTTGAAAGGTCATCAAGCCTTTCTGGAGCTATCAGCTTTTAGCAGACCCCATCAACAAACAGGGTGGGTCATAAATTAAAATCTTCGTTCAATTTAAATGAAATTTTTTTTTAATCTGTTAAAAAATAAAATTAAATTAAAAATTAAAAAAAAATATCTGTTTAGGGGGCTGGAGAGATGGCTCAGTGGTTAAGAGCACTGAGTGCTCTTGCAGAGGACCCTGCTTCAATTCTCAGCACCCACATGGCAGCTAAGAACCATCTTTAACTCCAGTTCCAGACACCCTCTTCTGACCTCTGCAGCATTGCATCACATAGGTACATCAACCAACATGCAGACAGTACATTCATACACATAAAAAATAATAAATAAATTTTAAAAATATTTTAAAAAACTGTTTTAAGTTTCTCTTTAAGCCCACCTTAAAAAACTATGTATTTGTGAGTGAATGAATGTTTATGTTTTAATTCCTTATAATTTTACAGGTTTATGTCTAATTAGAAGTCAACTGTAAGCAAAAATAAATTGATTCAACTCATAAAGACTGTTTTATATCTTTTGATGTTAACAATTTTTAAATGGGTTTATATAAATTTTTAGTGTATTTACATACTGTTTAAATAAAAGCTGACTGAGTTAGAACCAGCTCTTCTATCACAGACTCAAGACTGTTAATATAATTAAATACCTAACAGATAAATTAATTCCAGCAAAGCTTTTGGTTGTTTGTAATCCGCTTGTTTTTATTAATACTTTATAATGGAACACAACCAGTAGGCTGTGTTCCTTCAACATCTGAGACAAAGATTCAAACAGGTTTCCATAGTATTAAAGTGTTAATAGAATTAATAGTGGGGATGTGGGTTAGTTTTAAAAAAAGTATCACTTCTATTTCCAAAT
This sequence comes from Rhizomys pruinosus, assembly GCA_009823505.1. Lineage (NCBI taxonomy): Eukaryota > Metazoa > Chordata > Mammalia > Rodentia > Spalacidae > Rhizomys > Rhizomys pruinosus. Next base: position 174,247 of record VZQC01004776.1, read on the forward strand.
ACAGTTTTAAGACATATTCAAATGTATCTTCTCTGTAAAACATGATTTATGGATCAATTAACTTCCAGGAGTGTGTAAGTTAAGCCCATAAGGCTTGTTTTAAGTGGTGTGTGCTAGAGGAACTTTGGCTGGGGAGAACCAATCCAGTGCCAGCCTCTAATGTCCAGTATTGGTGCCATCAACACAATGACTGGTGTGAGTGGTGAGTCTGTGCTAGCGGATGTAGACTGAAGAGTGTTGATTAAACATCAGTCTGGAAGTTCCAGTGGTGGAATCAATAGGTTACCATCTGGTGTAAATGTCAGGTGCTAGTGGGTTAGAAGATCAGTTAGATCACTAACGTGGTAAATTAGTGTGGGGTTGGACAGAGACTAATCAACTCACCAACCTATGGAAGGTGAGACAGGAAGCATTCCACTTCCCAGGCTGAGGACCTGAGAGGGACTATAGTCACTCAGGTCAAGTTATGAAAGTAACCCTCTGACCTCTGTGTCAAGGGTTCAGCTCCCCAGCACTGACCCTAGGTGGCCATTCCTTCCATTCCCTTAGCAGGACTGCACTGTACATGCTCATAAAAAGAGAAGGTTCCTACAATATGGTATTTAAGGATTTAGTAAAAATTAAAATGCCTATGTTAAATAAAATTGGTTAAATATTTTTGATAAAAATTAATATTATTAAGCTAATTGGGATACAAGTTGTTAATATTTGTTTCACTCCCAATTTTTACTAGATTTCCAGTAACACTTTGGGGATTAAATGTACAGAAAAGTTCTCTATATTTTTCTGTATTGTACAGTATTACCTGTGACATTCCTTTTGCATACAAGACATACAGTCCAACAAGAAACAGTTTAAATAGATTTACTGAACCTTTATGCCTTTGTTCTTATCTATGGGTATGTAGTACAACTGCCTTTTAAAAATTATAGGCCAAGGCCGGGCATGGTGGCACACTCCTTTAATCCCAGTACTCTAGAGGGAGGCAGAGGCAGGTGGATCACTACAAGTTCAAGGCCAGTCTGATCTACAGAGCCAGCTGAGACTAAAGGGAGACACTGTCTCAAAAATAAAATTATAGCTCAAAATGTAAAAGTAAAAAACAAAATGGGGATAGGGTGAGGTTAGATAATATGGCTCTCTCTGGGATACAGTTAAATACAAAACTCTCTACTCTAAACTTTTTGTCAATTTCCCAATTTTAAATCTAATTATGGAAAAAGGATTTGCTTGCGTACTCCCATAGACAGAGGCATGACCAACCTGGGCATCTGCAAAATGTGTTTGTATGTCCTGGGTTGTAATTGGGATGGGGAGCCAAGGACAAAGCCAGTTAAGGTTTCCTAGGAAGCTATGGAGGGAAGCTAGGGTGAGACTAGAGGAGAAGGAGAGAATGGATTTGAGCAGCCTTCCTTCCCTGAGGGAAATTTTGTTGCCCAGGAAACAAATGGGGGGAATCATTTGAACTTTAGAGGGGGCTATGCTAAACCTAAAGGCTATTAAGGAGGGTACCAGCTGGTACCTCAGAACTGCTGGGTTGGTTCCATGCCAATATGTCATCAATGTAATGGAAGAGGTGAAGGCGTTGTTCTATGTGAGGTTTAAGGGCAGCAGAAATAGACTCTAGGCAGAATGTTGGGCTGTTAACCATTCTTTGTGGCAGGAAAATCCATTCATAATGGGTTGCCAGTCCTGAATTATTAATGGTAGGGATGGAAAAGGCAAAGTGTTTACATTCTTTGGGGTGGAGGAGTATCAAGAAGAAGCAATCCTTACTATCAATAGCTAATAGGAGGTATTGGCTGGTATAGCAGATGCAATAGGGAGACCTCTTTGTGGGGATCCCTGTATATGCATAATTGCTAACAGATCTTGCAGGAGGCACCATCCCTCTATTGTCATTTTTATGAAAAACACCAGGATGTTCCAGGGACTGTGAGATGGACTGGCATGTCCCAATTTGAGCTGGTTTCTTTTTTTTTCTAACTAGAATTTATAAAGCTATTAATTTTTCCTCTGGTGAGGGCCAAAGCTCAACCCAGACCAGATCATTTGATATCCAAACCGGGTGGAGGGAAGTGTAAACTGCAGTGATCCTCAGAAATGGGGATGCTTTTTTCTAGGGTAGTGGGGGGATTTTTTTCCCTGGCTAATTCATCTGCCTAGGTGTGGCCACCCTCAGGGGGGCTGGCAACAACCACATCCAGAGTCTCTAAGAGGTCTCACCCTAACAGATTGGTGTTAGTTGGTGCTACTAGTGGGCAGATTCTACACGTTTCCATCAGGTTCTTCCCAAGTATATGCATCTTTGGTGATGTAAGACTGTGAGGGTCATGGGGGCTGGAGAGATGGCCTAGCGGTTAAGAGTGACGACCGCTCTTACAGAGGACCCAGGTTCGATCCCCAGCACCCACATGGTGGCCAAGAACCATCTGAAACTCCAAATCCGGGAGAAGTCCAGTTCCAGGGGAATCCAACACCCTCTTCTGACCTCTGCAGCATTGCACTACACGGGGGCACAGACTTTCATGCAGACAGTACATTCATACCTATACAGAAATAAATAAAATTAATAAAATAGTTTTTAAAAAAAAGACTGTGAGGGTCATCCTATGCCCATGACCCTGGGGCCTGGAAATAAGGGCCAGTCTGGGGGATCTCTTGCTGTTTTAAGATGGCTCTGTCTGCCCCTGTGTCTATGAGGTATTTGAAGAGATCCTCCCGCCATCTTCATCGTTAAGGCAGGGTTGGAGTCCTCCAGAATGGGCGCAGCTCAAAGGGCACATCTTGATCTCTTTTCCACCTGTATTTCCAGGGCTAGGGGTTGCCCCTTTTTTAAGTTTAAAGGCTCTACTGGTTTGCCATCTTTATCATATTTTGAAGAGCAGTCCCCTTTCCAATGGAGCCTTTGCAGCACTGAGAGCAGATGGTGCTGAGGAGGGAGTGAAGAGGTCCTTAAGAAGAGGCCGATGCCTTAGAGCACTGCCCCTCCCAATGTCCCTTTTCACAACACTTAAAACATCTCTCATTTGATGTAAGAGTGGTAGGCTTGGCCTAGGGTGGTGGCCTCATGAGCAACAGTGCCTATGTCTTGGGCTGCTACAATCCAGTGGTCATAATGTTCCTTTTTTTTAAAGCCAATTTTTTATTGATCTTTTGTGCATTTCATACAACATTTCATAAAGAAATTTAGACCCATTCCCCTTTCCTTGCCCCCCACCCCACCAGAGCTCATGTATTCTACCATACATGTCTTTCGTCTTTTTCTCAGCATTTTTAAAAATTTTAGATGAAGAAGTTTACTGTTTTGGGCAGAAGTTTTCTGTTTCAGTCAGATCTTTGACCCAGTCTTTTTTGTTGTTGTTCCTTCCAATTTGTATCACTCCAAAATTTGCATATATGCATGGCACACATATAATAAGATTATGACATCATATGATTTAGTATCTTCAGCTTATGATTTCTTTTTTTCTCCTTATTAAGCTGAAAGATGTCATGTTTTCCTTAAGGAAGTGTTTGAAAGCTACTCCTTGGCAAGCCCAAACAACAATCAATCCGGCCCTTGTGCTCCACACTGGGGTCTTCCTTTCCTGTGGTCACCAAATGAGGTTTAGTGAGCACTGTGTCCTGTCTTGATCTTCCTGCACTGGTCTCTGTGATTGTTGGGTAGTCCAATAATGGCAGCCTATACTCTGAAGAAGCTGAAACCCCAATAGCTGCTCAGTCCATGAGCTGGATGTCTCAAGAGTCCCAAGAATCCTCCAAACCTTCAGTACCAGATATACCCAATCATATCACTCCTGGGTATATACCCACAAGACTCATCCTACCACAGAGATACATGCACAGCCATGTTTATTGCTGCTCTCTTCATAATAGTGAAGAGCTGGAGCCAACGCAAGTGCCCCTCAACTGACAAGTGGATAGAGAAAATGTGGTACATCTACACAATGGAGTTCTATGCAGTGGTAAAGAAAGCTGACATCGGGGCTGGAGAGATGGCCTAGTGGTTAAGAGTGCTGACTGCTCTTGCAGAGGACCCGGATTCGATCCCCAGCACCCACGTGGCAGCTGAGAACTGTCTGTAACTCCAATTCCAGGAGAACTCCAGTTCCAGGGGAATCCGACACCCTTTCTGACCTCCGCGGCATTGCACGACATGGGTGCACAAACCTACATGCAGACAGTACATTCATTCACATAAATAAATAAATAAATAAATAAATAAATAAATAAATAAAATTTAAAATATAAAAATAAATGAATAAATAAAATTAAAAAAAAGAAAGCTAACATCAAGAAATTTGCAGGTAAAATGACTGAACTGGAAGACATTATGTTAAGTGAAGTAACACAGTCCCAGAAAAACAAAGGATGAATAGTATCCCTTACTTGTGGTTGCTGGCACCAAGTACCTAGTTGTAAGGTAAACTGCACAATGTTCATGTTATATTCCTCATAATCTGAAAACAACTGTGCTCTTATATTGTGAATCCCTTAACAGATTCTAGAATTAACCTACCATTTCTTTTCAGACTGTTGAATTTTGGTATATGAGTGGAAGGTATGCATATTTTTGAGTAATGTAAAATCCAAATGGAAAAAATAATGCTAACAAAACAAACAAAAAAAGTAAATTTTGAGCTGGTATGTAACTCAGTGGTAAAGCCCATGATTACTGAATGAAACCACAGCATTAAAATAAATGAAAACAACAACAACAACAAACTACTTTGTCATGACTTGTGTCTAATGAAATTATTTATGTTATGGGAGTGCAGTTTACCTTACAACCTCTCCAGCATTTGGTATCATTTGTTTTCTTGATCTTAGCCAGTCTTATCAGAGTGAGATGATATCTTAAAGTGGTTTTAATTTGCATTTCCTTAATTATTAGAGATGTTGAGCATTTTTAAATATTTTTCTCAGCCATCTCTATTTCCTAACTTGTGAAGTCTCTTTTCTACTCTTTACTCCATCTTTTGAGTGACTCATTTGGCTTCTTCTTGGTTCTTTGGTTTTTGAGTAGTTAATATATTCTGGAAGTCAATGCTCTGTCAGATGTATCAGCAGTGAAGGTTTTCTCCCACTCTGTGGATTTTCTCTTCACTTCCTTGATTGTTTCTTTTGCTGTACAGAAGCTTTTTAGTTTAATGGGGTCCCACTTGTCACCTTATTCCATTCGCAGCTGCAGTCTGATTTTGAAAATCTTTTCCTACTCCTATGTCTTGTAAGTTGCCAACTTTTCTTCTATCATCTTCAGAGCTTTGGGGTTTACATTGAGGTCTTTGATCCATTTGGAGTTGATTTTTGTACAGGCAGAAAGGGAGGGATTTAATTCTTCTACAAGTGGTGATCCAGTTTTGCCAACACCATTTGATGAAGATGCTGGCTTTCCTCCATTGAGTCTTCTTGGCCCCCTTGTCAAATATGAGGTGGCTGAAATTGTATGCGCTCAAGTTTGGATCTTCAGTTTTGTTCCATTGGTCTACAGGTCTGTTTTTGTGCCATTACCAAGCTGTTTTTATGACTATAGCCCTGTAGTATAGTTTGAAGTCTGGTATAGAGCTCTCCCTTTATTGTTCTTTTCACTCAGGGTTGCTTTGGCCATTCAGGGTCTTTTGTTTTTTCATATGAAATTAAGGATTTTTTTTCCAAGCCTGTTAAGAAACTCTTGGGGATTTTAATTAGGATTGGATTGAATCTGTATATTAATTTAGGTAGAATGGACCTTTTTACTATATTATTTTTCCAATCCATGAGCATGGGAGGTCTTTCCATCTTCTGATGTCTTATTCAATCTCCTTCTTCAGGTGTTTAAAATTTTTGTTGTAGAGATCTTCAGTGTCTTTGGTTAGGTTTGTCCCCAGGTATTTTATTGTTTTTGAGGTTATTGTGAGTGAGAAGGTTTTATATTCCTTCTTCAGTTGCTTGTTGGTGTAAAGAAAGCCTACTGATTTTTCTAGGTTCATTTTGTATCCCACCACTTTACTGAAACTCTTTGTCATTTCTGGGAGTTTTCTGGTGGAGTTTCTAGCATCCCTTAGGTAAACTATCATATCATCTGCAAAAAGGGATAGCTTGACTTCCTCTTTTCTAATTAGCACTCTTTTAATTTCCTTTTCTTGTCTTATTGCCCTAGCAAGTGTTTTTATGAACTATATTGAAGAGGAGTGGCAAAAGGGGCAGCCTTGCAGAGTTCCTTCCTTTAAGAAGAATACTTCTGACTTTTCTCCATTTAGGATGATGTTGGCTCTGGTTTCTTGTATATGGCTTTGATTATATTGAGGGATGATCCCTCCAGTCTAATTCCCTCTAGGACTTTAAGCATGAAGAGATGCTGGATTATGTAGAAGGCTTTTTCTGCATCAAATTGAGATGATTGTCTGGTTTTTGTCTTTCAGTCCATTTATGTGTTTTATGATATTCATTGATTTTCATATGTTCAACCATCCTTGGCATCTCTGGTATGAATCCAACTTGGTCATGATGGATGATATTTGTGATGTGGGTCTGTATGCAGTGTGAGAGTATTTTTTTGAGAATTTTTGCATTTGAGTTCATTAAGAGATGAGTCTATAGTTCACGTTTTTGGTGGTATATTTGCTTGGTTTTGGTATTAGAGTGATGCTGGCTTCATATAAGGAATTTGGGAGATTTTCCTGTCCTTGTATCCTTCTGAACATTTTGAGTAATAATGGTTTTAAATCTTCCTTAAATGTTTTATAGAAATCTGCTGTGAAACCATCTGGGCCTAGTCTTTTTTTTTTTTTTTTAGTTGGGAGATTTCTTATTATTACATGTTCCTCTTTTAAGCCATGACAGGCTTGCTGGTACTTGGTATTCATGCTGTCCCAGACAGTGCTCTTAAGGAGCACTTCCCCAGCTGTAGGGTTGGGATTTTATGTTCTAGATTGTCTTTAGTTCTTAAGATGAAGTCAGACAAGGTCTCCTCAGGTTTTTGGAAAGATCACTCCTCACACCCAGTAGGGGAGTGGGGGTGTGATTCGATACAAGCCTTGCAGGACACAGAGGCCAACCTGGTCAAAATAGCCTGGGGCCAAAATAGCCTGTTGGGCCCCTGTAGCGAAGTTGCCTTAAAGAGTTAGTTCATCACATCCCCAGGTGACATTGGGTTGTATTTGGTTCCTTCGAAAATGCTAGAGCCATTCACCATGGTACAGAGCCTCCCATTGGAGAAACAGGGGGCCTGGAAAGGATGTTTGGCAAATGTCTCTCTCCAGTCCTGCAGAGAGTTGAGGGCAGTATGAAAGCTTTGGATCATGGATTTTGTCCAGGAGGTCTGGATGTTGTCTTCCCTTACAGCCTGTCTATGTTCTTTTAGGTCACCTGCCTTGTAGGGATACCAATTTAGAGGCCCACCATGTTTAGGAGCAACATTAATGGAAAAAGCTGTCTCAGACCTGGCAAAGTTGTTCTGTGGCAGAGATGGGGGTGCAGATTGGGGAGGCTCTGCCTCCAGCTTCTCCTAAGGAGGATAGAGGGAGGAATTAGGCTTAGGACAAGATGGATCTGTTTTATGTTTTCTACAGCCTGTTCCAAGATAGCTGTGCCTGAGACTAGGATGTGTTTGGATCAGTCTTTATCAGAGTCATCAGAGGACCCTGGGTTCTCAGGGCAGTTTTATCAGAGTCCCTAGGGGATGGAGTCTATTCTTTATCTTTGTTTGTGGTATGTTGGTGGTAAGGTCCTAAGCACCATCTATAGCCATGACGATCTACAGGAACTGGTGGGGGGGAGGGCAGTTATCTTGCACTTCCCTTCATTGGGCCAAGTGCACAACACAGGTCCAGGAGTCTGGGTCATAGAGACCCCCAGAGGACATCCACAGGGCCACTGCGAGGACCCATTGTGAGATATTAACCCCTAGGTTTTTAAGAAATGTCCTTAGTCTCCTAACCTTTGGATCCCTCTGATGTGTGTGTTTCCCATGATAGAAAAAGAAACACTTATGCTCCAAGGGAACTTCCCCAAAGGGAGAGCTAATGGGGGATTCCACATAGCACACAAACCCAAGCCAGCCTTCCCTCAAATTTGAGAATCTGGCAGCTACAGTAACTGCTCTTACTGGGCCATGGAGTTACTGTTTGTTTGTCCGTTTGTTTGTTTGTTTTTGATAGACAGAAGTCTAGATAGAAGGTCTTTGTTGACACCCACGTGGGTGATCAGGGGTCCAACAGAGGACAAAGGGGTCTTCAGCTAACACCCAAGTGTAACCTCTGTCAGAGAACTTCACATGTTCCTTTGCTTTAATGTATCCCTTGTGATGCTGTGAACTGAAATTAAAAGATTAGAAAAAGCCTGTTACTCCTCAATTGTGTAAGGACCAAGAGCACAGCTGCCCAACCTCTCAAGCCCCATGCTGTTGGCTTCCTCTGTGTTGTGACCTCCCAGGTCACCAGCCACAAGGCCCTAGGTATGGTAGTTGTGCCCGTCCATTACTGGACTGCTGTCCATGCAAAGAGGGAAAGGGGAGGGAGCAGAGCAGTCCCTGAGACAACAATAAACCCAAACAGGTCTGAAGAAAGAGACCTGGGAGTTGAGTCTGCAAGCAAAACTCATTTATTGCAGGGATTTAAGCACTTACATACTTTCGTTGGGCTCTTTGACCCGGAGGTGGGCAGGACCGAGAAGAAGCATACGTGAGTTCAGCAATGCCTAAATTTTATGGCAGGAAAAGCACTGTAGCCCCAGAGATAAGCTTATAGCTTATGCCACTTGCCTCCAGAGGACAGGGTCGACATGCCTCAGGAGGGATAAGACTTGGGAATCAAGTCTTATTCCCCAGGGGGTTGGGCTGCAGATGTCTGATATCCATTATGACAAGTGGGAGTGGCTCTTATCTCCTTCCAGCCTCCTAGGTTTTCTGAGTGAAATCTACTAGAAGGTTATTGGGGAAAGAAGACATATTGGATTCATCCGGGCCCACGTCCATGGACTGTGAAATAAACCAGAGGTCACAAATGAAGGGATTGACCCATCTAGACATCAAGAAAAATGGGAGAAGTTTGAAAAAAAGTCCACTTCGTAAGGAACCACAACACAGGGTGTCATATGCCCGCTGTGATCTCTCAGCTAAGAGTCAATTATTATGATAGTGGCTCCTTATGGGATATGGTTGACTGTTTCTTTTGACTAACAGCCATGGAATCTTTAAAGGGATATCCTTTCTCCTAAAAAATTAATTAGAGTACCAAGGTCAGGTTCTGATACTGAGCCTCAAAAGGAGAATGACTACAGGTACTAAAGAATTAGCTAAACTAATGCCCCTCATTCATGTTTCAGTACAATAATTGAGATATATATATATATATATATATATATATATATATGAATTTCCCATGCTATGTTTGACCTGGTTTATGTTTAATATCTAATACTAACATCTTTTACAGAGGTAAAACAGGTTGCAGATTTACCCTACACACCTGAAGGAACAAAGACAAAAAATAAATTCTTTAAGGGGAGGTATTAAGGCCAGGTATAATTGTAAAATCTTTAAAACCTTAATGGTTAAATAACACATTTACTGAAGGAGGAATTTAGTACCAGTAGGGGAGTTGATGTGCCCATACATCTAAAAGCCACAGTGACATGGAAATTTGTGCCTTTGGATAATTTCCCTACTACTAGATTTTGCTTTATAGTTAGGTGATATATAGAAATAAAAGCTTATAATACCAGTTACAGATTACCTTTAACAAGGAGTTGTTGGCTAGGGGACCCCCAACCCCCCCCAAAAAAAAAAAAACAAAGGCTATTTGCCAATAATGTTGGGGTGCACATATATAAGGACTGGTAAGACCCTGCTGCTGAAGACTGGGGTTGACATGAAAAGGATGTTCTGAGACCTTGCCCTGCAAATGGACAGTTGTCCTTCATGATGCCAGTGAGTGTTATATAGACCCCCAAAAGAAAAATGGTCTCTTGAGTCAAAGCAAGTCTCTTCAGCTACATCTCACCTGCCTGGAGATTTGTGCAGTCAGTGGCAGCCTGATATTTGTGTGTCCCAAAAGTTAATTTGCCTATGGCTCACTCCTTGGGAGGAGTGGCACCCAGCTGATACCATAAGCTTGCATCATTTAGTGACATACTTTGTATACTTAAAACCAGTGTACAGGGGCTGGAGAGATGGCCTAGCGGTTAAGAGCGCCGACTGCTCTTACAGAGGACCCGGGTTCGATCCCCAGCACCCACATGGCGGCCGAGAGCCGTCTGAAACTCCAATTCCAGGAGAACTCCAGCACCAGGGGAATCCGAGACCCTCTTCTGACCTCCGCGGCATTGCACGACACGGGTGCACAGACCTGCATGCAGACAGTACATTGATACACATACAGAAATAAATAAAAATTAAAAAAAAAAACCAGTGTACATTATTTTACTTTTCAGATTTGATATCAAAAGCCTGAGTTATTTTATGCTTATAAGGGATTTTAATTAGTGTTCCTCTGTTTATCTTTTAAAATGTGTTCATAATAGGCTGTTGTTTCACAAAAGACATGTCTAGAAAAGACACTCTAACATGGAGAATGATGGTATTTCTCAACATCTGGGCCTGTGCCCATGCTATAACCCCTCACCTACTCTCACCCATTTTCCCAAAGCTTAGGGACCATTCATAGAATAGGTGGGCACATTGGAATATAAGGGTTGAGGAGATGGGGTAATTCCTGAGATCTCAACAAATATGTTCTGGACTCTTATTTGATCAATATGCTTGTGCACACAAGCTTCTCTAATTGGACTATGGGGACCTTGGGTTGTTCAAAATTTGGACATAGATACTTGCTAATTGTTTTTTGTATGAATGTTTCTTACATTCATTTCTTATGCTTGACCATTGTTTTACTTCGCGGATTTTTTTTTTTTTTTTGGATATTAATTGGTCTTAGTGTAAAAAATAAAAATCTCAGGTCTGACCTGCCTCCTGCCTGGCACACAAGACAGGCTTAAACAGCTGGCTATTCAAAGCTCAGATTCCTTTGTGATGTTAACCTATCCCATGGGCTCATCTGTCTCTCAGAAAAAAATAAAATTAAAAGGGTGAGATGTGGGAAAATTCAGTTTAAGTTAGGTATGAATGGGCTGGCATTCCAAGCAGTGCCTCCTAGTGCATGAGTGGGAGTCATGGGACCTCCCTAGCCATGCCCATGGATCGGGATGTGGTGACATAAAGGTCTGGGATTGCTCCCTGGGAAATGAACTTCACACTGCCTATAAATCCCAGCCATTTTGAGTGAAGGTTCTCTCTGTGTTTGGATACCTTAGCATGTGTCTTTGTGCTGTGCTCTCCTGAATGTCCTTTCTACATGGCTCACCGTGGGAACAGATGGGATGACCCACAGTAAGTGACAATGTATTCCACTTTTAATTATCCCAATAGTGTTTTCATTAAGCTATTTTCTTTTTTGCTTAGAATACATTCAGTGTCACACATTGGTCCTGGGTTTTAGTTCTTTTTAACCAGCTTCACTGCACAATAGGGGCTCTGCTTTTCTTTATTGTTACTAACTTTGACATTTTTGAAAAGTACAAAGTAGTTATGTTTTACATTATTTCTCATTTTTCCCTTAAATTTTTTTTCTGCTCACTCATCTCCATGATGCACTTTGTGCATTTTCTCTCATTTTGTATTTCGTCATGTTGAGAGGGTCCATTACCTGGAACCACAGGTCTCAGAGATGACTAGAGTAGAATCTACTAGGCTACACTGATAAGTTTGCTTTTTATTTATAACTAAAAATATGAAGTACAGTTTTTTAGAGAATTCATAATCCTTTCTCTAACATCAATTTCATTTTTCATTCTTCTCAATAACTTGAGTTAGAAGAAATAATCACATTTTTAGCTCACTGATGAATAAGTGAAGAGAAGCTACACTTGAGTCAGGGGTTCTAACCCTTATTGGTGTTCTTATAAATGGAAAGACATTTAAGCATAAGGAGACACTAAGAATAAGGTCAAATAAGGAAGAATCTGGAGTGATGCCACCACAAGCCACCAAAGTTTGCCAGTAATCAGGAAAGAAGCTCAAATGGATTCTCTCCCCAACTAAGACCTGACCTATACATTGATTTTGGACTTCCAGAGTCTGGAAATATATCAGAATAGGTTTCTACTATTTCATGCCACCCAGTGATTGGTCATTTGTGGTAGTAAATTCAGGAGACCAACATGATCACTCTTTATATGATATGAAGAATTTGAGGTCAGTGGTGGAAGGAGGAGATGGTGGGCATGTGAACTCATGTGAAAGAGATGTGTATGCATGATCTGGTCAGACTCTGATTAATCTGTTATAGAGAGGTGACTCTATTAAGATTGTATTGGGTATCATGAAACATTGTTTAATCAATGAACTAAGAACTTTAATGTAGAAATATGAACAATAAAATAGTCAGCAATTGCATCTCAATCTATTGGATGAATAGAGTTAACAAAACATAAGATAGAAAATATTATAGGACAAGCATATTTACAGGAAAAATACAATCACACATTCAGTGTGAGACCTGTTCAAATTTGTGGTGTCTGTATTAGACATTCAAGTAAGATTTGAATAAACAGTTAGATGATCAAGGCAGAATTCAGAAGGCAACATTGGTTGCTGATATATACACTTGGCTTGTCATGTAATGATATTCAAACTCAGGAGTCTAGAAACCCAGACAATGAAGAACTGAGAAAGTAACAAGTGATCCCAAATATTCTGATAAATTCCAGATACACAGAGGTGCCTGTGTATGGTGGTTGATTGATGAAAACATAGTTAGTTGAATTATACTGTTGAAATAGGGACTAATCCCATAACTGGTTGTATTAGTCACTTTTCTGTTGCTGTGATAAAACACCATGACCAAGGAACTTATAAAAGGAAGAGTTTATTTGAGCTTACGATTGACGGTTCCAGGGAATTAGAGTCCATTGTGGTGGGAGGCATGGCAGCTGGAGCTGGAGCAGCAAACCAAGGGTAACATCTCACAATGAGCACAGGAAGCAGAGAGAGAGCAACTGGAGAGAGACCACGGGGCTTGTTAAACTCACTAAGCCTACCCCCAATAATGTACTTCCTCTAGCACGGCCACACCTTCTAAGACCTCCAAAAACAGTGCCACCAACTGGAGACAAATGTCTGAATACTTACAGCCTATGGGGGACACTCATTCAACCACCACACCGGTAATACTCAATATTTAGGTACTGAGGAACTTTTCTCCTGCTAGCCACAAGGAGGGATTCACCACAATTCATAGATTCAGCTGCTCTAGTCTTGGGCCTACAACTCTAACTGTATGAAAATCATGGCAAGATATCCTGATGCAGAGATTCACAGGCCATATTTTAGGGGATAGGTCTTTGACAAGTTTCCCTTCTTAAACTTTTTCTGGTATTCACATTTAGGTTTTAATCATCACTGTGGTGATTAGAATGAGAATGTCCCCCACAGGCTCCAAGGATTCAGATATTTTTTCCCCAGTTGGTGGTGATGTTTTGGAAGGTCTTAGAAGGTGTGGCAATGCTTTAGGAAGCTTCCCTCTCTCTCCCTCTCTCTCTTTCTCCTTCCTGTGCCAGCTGGAAGATGTGATCCTCTTTTTTTCCATTTTGGCACCTCCTGCCACCCTGCCTCCCCACCATTTTAGATAGACTTTATTTCCCCTGGAAAGATCAATCATAAGCTGAAATAACCTTTTCCTTTTATAAGTTCTATCACAGCAACAGAAAGGTGACTAATACAATCACACATGAGTTTTTGGTATCTGACTATCTTAAGCTGTGCCTCTGCCCCAGCAAGTGGGATGGACTCCATCTTGTGAGGAGAGATGTGGGCCAGAATAATGTCAGTGTTTGGAATGGATAAATCTGTCTTACATAGAAAAGCTTCAGAAATTGTGGGTGCTGCAGAGGTGAGGTCAAGAGGGAGAAGGATGAAGACACCACTCCCTGGCTGTGGTCAGTGTCAGGCATCTCACCCATGGCTTCCTTGAAATTTAGGGCACCTCAGAACAGCTTAGCCTGGAGCTGTCAGAAATCACTTTCCTTTTGGTTTACCTGTTTCTATCAGTTTGTGAAGTCCTGTTAACTCTCTTTCACCTAGAACTCTATTAATTTCTGATTGACGACTAATCACAATGGGAGCATGATCTGTCAAGTGCTGCCTATCCTTAATTGGCTCTTTTTGGATTAGAATAAATCTCAGGGAAAATACATTAAAATGCAATATGGTACCAGCAGAGTAGCTAGAGCTTCAATTACTTCGAACTGTTCTTAATACCTTCAATTAGCTAATTGGGATCTCTGTGTGATTGGAGGATGTTAGAGGTTGAAAAACTTTTGATATTGTACAGAAATATGAGAAAAAAGGAGCCTTTTTGACCACACTTCATGAACTTGGCTTTCTTCTTAGAATAGTAATCATGTAACTTGGTTTTTTATTTAAAGACAAGGGAATTGACAAAATTGAAAAATTGCCTTTTATTCTTTATTGAATTGCAGTAACATTTAAATAGGATTGAGGGTGTAGTTTAGCGACAATACTTCTGCTCCTCCTCATAAAGCCTGCCCCCAACCCCAGGACCAAAAATAAGTATAATAAATATGATAAAACTATAAATCCATCTAGAAAGTAGTAGTATGTAAGTGTTCCATTTTCTCCACATCCTCACCCATTTGTTATTTATTTTCTTAATGATAGCTATTCTGACTGGGGTGAGATGGGATCTCAATATAGTAATTCACATTTCCTGGACTGTTAAACATGAAGAACATTTTTCAATTTTTTGACGTCCATATTTCATCTTTGCAGAGCTTTCTGTTCACATCGATAGCCCATTTCTTAATTAGATTATTTGATTATTAGTATCTAGTCTTTAAGCTCTTCATATGTTCTTAGATATTATTCCTCAAATTTTAAGAGTGAGAAGAATTTTGGGGGGGAAAAGCACAAGGTTGTCCTATACTGTTTATCCAGTTTTCCAAAAATTAAAAATTTTACATAATAATAATAATGACACCTTATCAAAGCTTAGAAGTAACTCTAATGGCCATTCTTTGTTGTGAACATGACAGATCTGGGAAGAAGGAACCACAGTGAAAACCCTCTCAAGTCTGATTGGCTGGTGGCTGTGTCTGTGAGGTTTTGTTTTCTTCTTCTTTTTAAAAAATTTTTACCTGACTTCATTTGTGTATTTTTTGTATTACTATACTGAATAATTTCATCTCATGCTCAACAATATCAGCTGACATGCCACCTTGGATGGAGGACATGAGATCAGGCACCTTCAGATGAAGAGCATTAGGCACTCCATGGCTGCTGCAAGATGAGGAATCAGTTGTCTGAAGGGACAAGTTGCTGAGAGATTATCCAATCTCAAGTGGTCAACTCTGAAAAGAGAGGCATTTTCCTAATTGCTGGCTGATGAAGGAAGCCCCAGCCCATCATGGACAGGTGAGCCTGGCCTGTATAGGAAAGTGGCTGAGCCAGGAGGAGTAAGACAATAGTCAGCATTCCTCCATTTTTTCTACTTCAAACTCTTGCCTTGAGCTCCTGCCTTGACCTCCCTTAATGATGGACTCTAACCTGTAAGCCAAATAAACTTTTTCCTAGCCTAAGTTGATTTGCCATGGCAACAGAAAGCAAAATAGAATGATAACAATGGTATTTCCTTATCCATTCAAATCTAGACTTCCTCTGATTTCATTGTTCATTACAGACACTATGTTTAGACAGTTCATTTTTAGCATACTGATGAAGTAGAGAGGAGAGTCACTCCCTCACTTCTTTAAAGTCTTCACCTCCCTCAACTGTGTTCCTGGAGACAGTAAATGAAACATTCATTAAAAGACATGTTGAAAAGAATGCTATATAACTGCTTGACACAGACTTTCTTTTTCAGTACTCATAATTCCCTTGAGATGCACCCAGTTTTGCATGTTTTAATAAATATATTTTGTCACTTTATATTGATAAGTAGTGTTTTTTTCATTGTATGGATATATATTATCAGCATAATGTATGTTAGAGAAATGATTTTAAATTCATTTTCTCACTCTATGCCTTTCCTCATCATTCTTTCAGTGAAGTGTTTCCTTAAAAGAAGTTTTAAATTTTGCTGAGACCCAATATATGGGAACCTTTATGAATTGGAGTTTTATTTACCTAAGTCTGCCTAGTACAAGGTCATGAAAAATTAATGTTCTCTCTCTCTCTCTCTCTCTCTCTCTCTCTCTCTCTCTCTCCATATATATATGAAACTTTGATTAAGCATTTAATCATTTTACCTGTTATTTATTAAACATTTTAATCATTTTTTACCTGAGCCATGAGTTTATATCTATGCATGACTGGTATGTACCCTTTCCTTTTTTATTCTCAAAAATGTCCACTCATTCAAGCAAACTATAGAAATTACTGCACTTTTTTTCCATCCAGTTTATTAGCATCTTGCTCAAAACTCATACTTGAGGTGATAGAGAGATGTTTCAAGGGTTAAAAGCACCTGATGAATAACAATGAGGACCAAAGTTCAGAGCCCAGCACCCATGAAACAAGTTGGGCATCCCACAGAATCCTGTAAATCTGGATCCAACACCTTTTCTGGCCTCAGTGAATACATAGGAGCACACAAACACACACACACACACACACACACACACACACACACTGACACAGGCACATAGATACACACACATATATAACACATAGAGAAGCACATACTCACAAATAAATTAAATAAATCTTTAAAAACTTCAACCATAAGTTTCTCAGATCTGATCTATTGATACGTGTCCCCATTCTTTTACTATTGTCACACTGTCTGTTTTTTTCATAATTTAAATATTCTATATTCTGAAAATTGGAAAGAATTTTCTCCACAATGAAAACAGATCTGGGGGCTGGAGCACTGAATGCTCTTGCAGAGGACCCGGGTTCGATCCCCAGCACCCACATGGCGGCTGAGAACCATCTGTAACTCCAATTCCAGGAGAACTCCAGTTCTAGGGGAATCCGACACCTTCTTCTGACCTCCACGGCATTGCATGACATGGGTGCACAAACCTACATGCAGACAGTACATTCAAACACATAAATAAATAAATAAATAAAAATAAAAAAAAACAGATCTAAGGAATTTATGTACACGAAATCAGCTCTACACAGAATACTCATTGGAGTCCTTCAATCCAGAGGAAAGTAAACAATCTCAAAAGTGCACAAAAATGACTAAATTATCCAAGAACAATTAACCAAAAGATGTCTAATAAACAGCATAACTACAGCAACATAAAAGGAATTAACACACATTGGTCAATAAGTGTCAATATTATATTATAGTATAGCTCATCTCCCCATTAAAAAGACACAGACTAACTGCTTGGATTAGAAAATAAGATCCACTGATTTGCTCTTTAAAAGAAACACACCTCACAATCAATGACAAACACAACCTTAAGGTTAAAGGATAGAAAATATTCCAAGGAAATGGGACTAAGGAACAAACAGGTTTAGCTATTCCAATATGAGATAAAATAGACTTCAAACTAAAACTTGTCAGAAGCAAGAGGGAACTTCACTTCATATTCCTTGAAGGAATCTTAAATATATATGCACCACACACAGGCCACCCAATTTTATAAAAGAAAGTTTATTGCATCTAAAACCACACATTGACTCTAACACAAGAATAGTAGGTGACTTTAATACCCCACTCTCACCAACAGATACACCAACCAGACATAAACCTGGAGTTAAATGACACCGTGAGTCAAATGTTTCTTGTAGACTGTGCCACTCAAACACCAAAGAATATACTTTCTACTCAGCAGCAGATGAAAGTTTCTGCAAAACTGCCTCCTATTAGGACACAAAACAAGTCTCTACAAATTAGGAAAATTTCAAATATTATCCTGTATTCTATTGATGCCAAAGGAATAAAGCTGGATATCAACAACAAAAATTGGAGAAAGTACACAAACTCATGGAACCTAAATAACACAGTACTGAATCAAAATGGGATCAAAGGAGAAATCAAGACAGAAATTTTAAAATTTCTATAATTGAATGAAAATTAAAACACAACAAAGAAAACTCTATGGAACAAAATAAAAACTGTCTTAGTAGGAAATCTATTAGTGTTAAGTGCTGTATTAGTCACTTTTCTGTTGCTGTGATAAAACACCATGACCAAAGGAACTTATAAAAGGAAGAGTTTATTTGAGCTTAGGATTGATGGTTCCAGGGAATTAGAGTCCATTGTGGTGGGAGGCGTGGCAGCTGGAGCAGCAAACCTAGGGTCACATCTCACAAAGAGCACAGAAAGCAGAGAGAGCGGCCGGAGACCAAGAGGCTTGTTAAACTGACTAAGCCTGCCCCCAGTGACATACTTCCTCTAGCACAGCCACACCTTCTAAGACTTCCAAAAATAGTGTCACCAACTGGAGACAAATGTCTGAATACTTAAAGCCTATGGGGGACACTCATTCAAACCACCACAAGTGCCTACAACAGAGAAATAGAAAAATATCATAAATGAGTTAATGATGAACCTGAAAGCCTTGGAATACCAAGAAAAAAACACCTATAAAAAGTAGATGAGAAGATTTAAGTGAAATAAGTGCTGAGATTAATGAAATAGAAATAAAGAAAACAATGCAAAAATCAATGAAATGAGAGTTATTATTGAAAAGGCTAATTAGATTGGCAAAGCATTAGCCAATTAATCAAAAGAAAGAATGAGAAGATTAGAATTAAGAAACTCAGAGATGAAAAGTAAACATTACAACAGACCTGAAGAAAATTCAGAAAACTGTAAAGACATACTTTAAAAATCTATATACCACTAAACTAGAAAACCAAAAGAAATGGATACACTTCTAGATATGGACACCCTATCAAAGTTAAATTAAAACAACATACATAATTTAAACAGACCCATACAAACCTACAAGATAGAGGCTGTGTTGAAAAATCCCCCAAATAATTAGAGCCCAGAACCAAGTTGATACACCTCAGAATTCTACTAAATCTTCAACTATGAAATAATACCAATACTTCTCAAAAGTTTCTGTAAAATAGGAAAGGAAATAACACTCCTGGGTTCTTTATATAATACCAAAACTAGACAAAGACCCAACAATAAAAAATTATAGGCTAATCTCTGATGAACAACATAGAAACAAAAATTCTCAATAAAATAACCACAGCTAAATTCAAGAACATATAAAATGGATTGTCCACCATGGTCAAGTTGGCTTCGTTCAAGAGATGCAAGGTTGATTCAATACATATAAGGCAATAAATGTCAACTACAACATAAACAGACTCAAAAAGAGGCCATGTAATCATCTCATTAGTTTCAGAAAAGGCCTTTAACAAATTCCAACACCCATTCATGATAAAATTCATGGAAAATCTATGTATTAAAATCAGAAACAAGAAAAAGAATTCCACTCTCTCCATTCTTATTCAATACAGTGCTTAAAATCTTAACTACAGTAGGGCTGGAGAGATAGCCTAGCAGTTAAGAGCACAGACTGCTCTTGCAGAGGACCTGGGTTCAATCCCCAGCACCCACATGATGGCTGAGAACCGTCTGTAACTCCAATTCCAGGAGAACTCCAGTTCCAGGGGAATCCGACATCCTCTTCTGACCTCTGAGGCACTGCACGACACAGGTGCACAAACCTACATGCAGACAGTACATTCATGCACATAGAAAATAAATAAAATTAAAAAAAATATTAACTATAGTAATAACACAAATGAAGGTGATAAAGAGGACACAGATTGGAAAAGAAGTTAAGGTACCTTTATTTGCAGATGGTAAGATTCTATACATAAAATATCATAAAGTCTCCACCAGAAGTCTGCTAGAATAGATACATTCAGCAAAGTAGTAGTTTACAAAATAACACCCCCAAGTCAGTAGCCTTCCTACATACCAACAACAAACAAATCAAGAAAGAAATCTTGGAAACAATCCCATCCATGATAGTCTTAAAAAACATAAAACATTTTTGAACAAATCTAACTAAAGTGTTCCTAGGGAATCATCTTGATGGTACTGCCCTATTGCTGAAGACATAAACTGTAGAATAAACAAAGACAAATCAAGCCGGTCCGTGTGTCAAAGCCAAATCTCTACTGGCTACCTGTCATAGTGTGGTACTCAATCGAGACCAGACTGGTCTCAATCTCATGAAAATCCACTTGCCTATGTCTCCTGAGTGCTGGCATTAAAGACATGTCCACCATGCCTGGCTCCTGTCACTTTCTAATTGGATTTAACTTCTACTTCACAAAATGGAGCCCATACGTGACACTAGGCACCTGTGACTAGACAGGTAACAGGCCATAGGTGAGAGCCTACTATTATTATTCTGCTAAATAGACATGCTATTAAACTGACTTCTCATGACTTATTGATACACCATAGATTAGCATATCTCTCAACTCCCATCAGAGATGTTTCTTTAAGAGGTGATTACCACATAGACCCACAACTGGCCCACATGCACAGAATAAGAAACTATAGAGGGATTATCTCTGACTAGGACACCTATATCAAATTTCAGCCTCCCAACGCTCAGAGATAATTGTGGAAGATAGAACTGAAAGATTGTCAGAGCTTCAATGATAGATGACCACAAGGAAACAGAGTTTTCCAAATAATAGGGCAGCTATTCATATGACTCACAGCAATGGTAACAGTATGTACAGGTTCTATGTAAGCTCAAACTAGACAAAATTCCAGCATAGCAAGGGGGAGGTTAGAAAAAAAAAAACAACTCAAATTCTACCTGAGAAACTATTGGCACCAATGACTGTTGGGAAGAGAAAGTAAGTTTCATTTGCAGTTGTGATTCAGTGGCTTAACCAGGCTCCAGTGGTTAGAGTTACACTGCTGAGCATTTTGGGGGGATTACAAATGTAATTCTCTCTCTCTCTCTCTCTCTCTCTCTCTCTCTCTCTCTCTCTCTCTCTCTCGACAGAGTCCATGAAAGTGAAATTGGGCAGGAGTAGTAAGGGGGAACAGATATGGAGAGAACCTATGTTTTATTATTTTCAGAAATATTCCATTAAAATCTTAAATAAAGCCATACCCGAATGGGCTAGTTTCTCAGGTCTGATCTATTAATATTCATGTCCATTCTTTTATTGTTGACACATTGTCTGCTTTTTGTAACATAATTTTGAATTTTTTGTGAATTTCATATGAGTATTATACTTCTATCATTTTTACACACTCAAGCACCTCTCAAATCTTATTGCCACTCCTTCGGTTTCTTTACCTTCTTTTTATTATTGTTGCAGACATCACAAACACACACACACATGTATGTACAAAAGCATTTAGTGTTGCTTGTAGGTATACACATTTAGGTATCACTTGAGATTAGATACTGTCTCACAGACCTAGTCCCTGGGGAACACTGATTCTTTCTCTCCTAGCAACCCTTGATTTCCATTGCCTGTAGCTCTTCATCTAGACATTATACCTTGTGAAATTTACCCTATCCTTACTGGCATGTCAATTGGTATTATAATTACCCAGACCTTGGTTAGGAAACCATACTGTTGAAATTCCAGGGCTGCATCCTCCTTCTCATCTCTAAAATACACTATCCAGCAGCAGGTGTCCTGGTCCTCTGGCTCTTACAATCTTTCTGCCCTCTCTTCCACCATGTTCTCTGGGTCATAAATGTAGGTTTTGCATTATAGTTGTATAAATTCAGGTGGTGTATTCCAGGGCCAATTACAGTCTGCATTTTGATCAGTTATGGATCTCTGTAACAGTTTCCATATGTTGTGAAAAGAATATTTCTTGATGAGGCTTGAGAGCATTGATTATCTATGGATATAAGGATAAACATTTAGAATACGGTTAGACATTATTTGGGGTTTAGGAAAATCACAGTAGTAGTTGCTCCTATAGCATCTAAAACTTCTCCACTGGCAGGCGTTTGGCTACATTTACAGTACCAAACATTAATTTCCTCCTGT
The DNA here is from genome assembly GCA_009823505.1 of Rhizomys pruinosus. Lineage (NCBI taxonomy): Eukaryota > Metazoa > Chordata > Mammalia > Rodentia > Spalacidae > Rhizomys > Rhizomys pruinosus. The sequence continues at coordinate 196,271 of VZQC01004776.1, forward strand.
TGAGCAGGCCTTACATCCATTAGAGAGCTGCTGGATATCATCAAGATAAAAGTGTTATTACCACTTTAGGGATCTCTTGTTGCACTGATCAGTGTTGTAGTTTGTAGGCTTTAGAGCTGGGGAGAACTATACATTGTTTACTCCCTCAGTGGTTTCCCTAACACCTACTACTCCTTTCTCTGGGGTACCTTCCCTCATCCCCTCCCATGGTCCCATTCTACTTTCTGGGCTTCTGGGCTTACTTCAGGTCATACAGACTCAGACCCAAGATCCAAAGATAATCAGGAACATATGGTGATTTGCTGTCTCAGTCTTGATTTCCTTACTCTGTATAATGTTTTCCAGCTCTATCAGTTTCCTGCTAACTTTGTGATTTAGTTTTTCTTACAGCTGAATGGAATATCCTTGTGTATATTCACATTTCCATCATCCTTTCATCAGTTGAAGGACATTTACGTTGTTTCCATTTCCTCGCTGTTATGTATGAAAAAAACAATGAACACAGCTGTGCAAGTATCTCTTTAGTAGTATATGGAGTCCTTTGGTATATGTCAAGGAGTGGTAAAACTAGATTAAATGGCATATCTACTTTTAGCTTTTTAAGAACTCTCCACACTGGGCTGGAGAGATGGCCTAGCGGTTAAGAGCGCCGACCGCTCTTGCAGAGGACCCGGGTTCGATCCCCAGCACCCACATGGCGGCTGAGAACCGTCTGAAACTCCAACTCCAGGAGAACTCCAGCTCCAGGGGAATCCGACGCCCACTTCTGACCTCCGCGGCATTGCACGACACGGGTGCACAGACTTGCATGCAGACAATACATTCGTACCATACAGAAATAAATAAAATTAATAAAAAAACAAATTAAAAAATAAAAAAAAAAGAACTCTCCACCTGATTCCCCTAGTGGCCACACCAGTCTGCAATCTCAGCAACTATGGATGAGTACAGCACATTCCCTGCATCCTCTCCAGCATTTGTTGTGAGTTGTTTACATGATCTTAGCCATTTTGACTGAGGTAACATGAAATTGTAAAGTAGCTTCAATGTGCCTCTTTGTAATTGCTAAGGATGTTGAACACTCTTCAAGTTATTTCTCAGCCATTTTTACTTCTTTTGATGACTCTCTGTTCAGATCCATAGCCCATTTTTGGTCTCTCCTGTTTCTCTTTTTAATAAAGTATTTTTATTATGATTTGGTAATTTCATACATCATTCTCAGTCAATTTAGAAACATTCCTTTTCCATTCCCCCACCTCACTCAAGGCCATAATTTCGGAATCTTTTAGTCTTTTTAATTTTTTTTTATTGGTCAGAATTTACCTGTTTGCAGTCAATTCATGACACAGTACTCCGGTGTTTGTTCCTCCCCTTTGATTGCTCCAAATATGCATATATATATATATATAATATATATATCATATTTTACAAAAATTAGGAGCACTAACAATAACTGTAGGTTAATTCAAGCAAAATATGTTTAGGATTTACAATTTCCCTTTAATTTTATATTACCTAAATATGAATAACATACTCCACCCATATACCACAAATACAATGGTGAAAATAGTGGTAATTAATTCTAGAGCCCATTAAGGGATTGATATTATAACAGCACAGTTGTTTGCCAGAAAAAGAAAATATAACATTAATGTTTCATTTTGCCTTTACAACTAGGACTTGTTGCTTGCATCCACAATGAGGGTATCAGGGTTATCATTGCATTGTTTTTTTAGGACCGTGTTACTTCACTTAGCTAATGGCTTTGAGTTCCTCCATTTACTGCAAAGTTACTGTCATCTTTCTCTACTGCCACATATAATTACATTGTGTAGAGGTACCAACGTTTCTCTATCTACTCATTGGTTAAGGGAACACTTGGGTTGCTTCCGCTCTCATTAAAGACCTAGAAAAAAAAATCCTAAAGTTCATATGGAAAAAAGGACCCCAGATAGCAAAAGCAACCCTGAGCAAAACGAGCAATACAGGGGTGGCCATACCAGACTTCAAGCTTAATTACAGGGCTAAGTATAAAAACAGCCTGATATGGGCCACAAAACATGCCTACATCAATGAACAAATTTGATGATCCAAACCTGAGCACATCCAATTTCAGTCACCTCATATTCAACAAAGGAGTCAAGAAGACTCAATGGGAGAAAAGCATCTTCAGCAATTGGTATTGGCTTAACTGGATCACCACATGTAGAAGAATAAAACTAAACCCTTATCTCTCACCATGTTCAAAACTCAACTCCAAATGCATCAAAGATGTCAATGTGAAACCCTTAAACTTTGAAAATGCTAGAAGAAAATGTTGGTAGTAACCTACAAGACATAGGTGTAGGAAAGACTTTCTAAATCAGATAGCAGCTGTGCAAAAAAAATAGTAAAAAAAAAATTGAAATGTCATTATTAAACCAAGAGCTTCTGTATAGTGAAAGAAACAATCAAAGAAGAGGAAAGAAAACCCAACAGAGTATGAGGAAACCTTTACAGTGATACATCAAATAGAGCATTAACAAACGAGTATAGAAACTACTCAAGAAACAAAGGAAGAAGAAACAAATGACCCACTCAAAAGATGGATTAAAGAGCTGACAGAGACTCACAAATGAAGAGTAAAGATGGCTGAGAAACCATCTTAAAAAGTGTTCAACATCATTAAAATTTATGAAAATGCAAATCAAAACCACCGTAAGATTTTATCTTACTCCAGTTAAGACTACTATGATCCAGAAAACAAAGGATACCAAATGTTGGAGAGGTTGTGGGGAAAGGGTAACACTCATTCACTGCTGGTAGGAATAAAAACTCATGCAACCTCTATGGAAATCAGTGTGGAGAATTCTTAAGAAACTGAAAATACTTTGACAAAATATAGCATCCCTTCATGCTTAAAGTCGAGAAAGAATTGGATTGGAGTAATTTGAATGTAATCAAAGCCATATACAGGAACCCACAGCCAATATCATACTAAAGGGAAACATGCAGGAAACATTCCCTTTAAAGGTAGGAACTCGGCAAGGGCTGCCCCCCGTCACCACTCACTCTTCATAATATAGTGCCTGAAACACTTGGCTAGAGCAATAAACAAAAAAAAGAAAAGTTTAAATGATACTATTTGGAAAAGAGAGTCAAGCATATCCTATTTGCTGATGATATGATTGTTACGTAAGGGATGATAAAAACACCCCGATCAAAACTCCTAGAAACGATTAACATCCTTCAGGAAAGTGGCAGGATACAAAGTTAACCTTAAAAAAATTCAATGGCCTTTCTTACACAACAACACAAGCATGGAGAAATATCAAAGAGACCTTCCCACTCACAATAGCCTCAAAAAACAATAAATACCTAGGAACAAACCTAACAAAGACACCAAGGATCTCACACAAATTTTAAAACTTTAAAGAAAGAAATCAAAGAAGATATCAGAAGATGGAAAAACTCCCAAGCTCATGGATTGAGAAAATGAACATCGTAAAAAATGTCCATTCTACTGAAACTCTTGTATAGATTTAATGCAATGCCCAATCAAAATCCCAAGAGTTTCTTCCAGGCTTGGAAAAAAAAGTCCTTAATTCATTTGGAAAAACAAAAGACCCCAAAATAGCCAAAACAACCTGAGCGAAAAGAGGCTACACAAGGGGGGATCTCTATACAAACTTCAAACTTACAACAGGCTAGAGTCATAAAAACAGCCTGGTACTGGACAAAACAGACCTGTTTACAAATGGAACAAAACCGAAGATCCAAATCTGAGCACATACAATTTGGCACCTCTATTTGACAAAAAAAACAAAATAAAAGACAGCATCTTCAGCAAGTGGTGTTGGCAAAACTGGATCATTCTGTAGAAGATGAAATAAAACCCCACCTCTCACCCTGTACAAAAGTCACATCCAGATGGATCAAGACCTCAACATGAAACCCCCAACTCTGAAGGCATAGAAGAAAAAGTTGGCAGAGAGATTACAAGACATAGGCGTAGGAAAAGACTTCCTAAATCAGACAGCACGTGAGCAGAATTAAGGACACAATTGACAAATGGGACCTCATTAAATCAAAAGCTTCTGTACATCAAAAGAACAACCAGAGAAGTGAAGAGAAATCCCCAAGAGGTGGGAGGAAACCTTTACCGCAGAACATCTGACAAAGCATTGATTTCCAGAATATAAGCTACTCAAAAAACAAAGAAAAAAGAAAACAAATGACCCACTCAAAAGAAACTGAACTTACCATCTGACCCAGCCATACAACTCCTGGGTATATACCCACAAGACTCATCCTATCACAGAGATACTTTGTTTCTTAAGTTGTTTTATATACTGGATATGAATCCTCTTTTCAGATGCCTAGATGGTAAGGATTCTCTCTCACTCTGTGGGTTTCCTCTTCACCCAGGTGATTGTTTCCTTTGCTGTATAAAGGCTTTTTAATTTAGTGAGGTCCCATTGGTTGGCCTTAATTCCTGAGTAAATGGAGTCCTATTCAGAAAGTCCTTTCCTGTACTTTGGCTTGTAGTGTACTTTGTTTTCTTCTAGCAGCTTTACTGTTTCAGGTTTCAAATGAAGGGGTTTTTATAACTATTTGCAGTTGATTTTTTTGTAGAGTATTTATTACACTATTTATACACTATGTCCTAAAAAATCAGCTATTGCCAGGGTGGTGGTGTACACCTTTAATCCTAGCACTCGGGAGGCAGAGACAGGTGAATCTTTGTGAGTTCAAGGCCAGCCTGGTCTACAGAGTGAGTTCCAGGACAGCTGGGGCTACAGGGAGACCCTGTCTCGAAAATACAATAAATAAATAAATAAATAAATAAAATAAATAAATAAATAAAATAAATATCAGTTATTTAATTTCTCTAACTTTATTCTTCTTTATGAAAACTGATTTTACTATCTTTTTTGTCTTTTTCCAGACAGGGGATTTTGTTATCTTTTAATATTAATTTATTGTTTTTATTTTATATGTGTGAGTATATTGCCTGCATGTAGAAAGTTGCAGCCATGTCCTACTATGCCCACCCAGGTGAGAAAACAGTGTTGGAGTCCCATGAAACTGGAGTTATAGAGAGTTGTTAGGTGCCATGGGGGTGCTGGAAACCAAACCCAGGTCATCTGAAAGGGAAGCCAGTGTTCTTAACCACTGAGCCATCTCTCCTGCTCCCCAAACTGATTGAGTTCTAATTCCTTTGCCTCTCAGCATAAATTTCAGAAATTATTTACCTACATCTAAGAATAATCTTCCTAAGATTATGATAGGTGATGGGAATTATTCTAAACCTATATATCTGTGTGAGGAGAAATGATGTCTTTATTATTGAGAATCTTCTATCCTATGAACAGAGACTTTCTCCCCTGTTATTCTTTTGCTTTCATTGATTTCTTTCTTTGGAATTTGTAATTTTCAGCATAAAGATCCAATGATTCTTAGATTTGTGTCTCATAAATATTCCTGAGTGATTACAAATGGTAATAAAACATTTTACCTTATCAAATTAATAATGTATATAAATTTCCAAAATACGTATATTTCATTATTTTACATTTTTCAGGTAAAATTTTATGTAACAGAAATCGTCTAAGTTCTGTTCTTTAGAGAAGACATGGATTGGGTCTCTTCCTTTAATCCAAAGTAGGGCTGGCTATGCTGTAGGCATTGAAAGTTAGTTGAAGGGATAGACGCAAGACATTAGCAAGACACTATAAATATGTTGGTAAGATGAATATCTGGAGAGGCAATCATTTAGTGACACTTTTAATAGTTACCCTTTAAGGTTTCATTAAATAGCTTACATAAGAGGAGTTGAGAAGTCATTTTCTGTTAAGAAAGTTAGAACTCCTATTCCAAGATATTGGTAACAAAGGATGTATTGCATCTATTGAATTATTTTTCCATTACTCATATTACAAGAGCTGTCTTTCATTTCACGGTTTTCCATCACTCGTCACTGAATCATATCTCTGACTCATGTTCTCTAAGGATGGCTGGAGCTTTGACACAGTTACTGATTTTTGCTGGCAATTTCCTTTCTTTTTATTCTAAGTCTCATAGAAGGAAACTCTGACCCATGCTTCAATTGTCCTTATTTTTCTGAATGGTGTGGCTTTCCAAATGAGATGTTCTATCAGATTAAAAAGAATATTTAACATGCAAGGGGAACCCCATTTGAATTACAGCTGACTTCTCAGTGAAAATATGAAAGCCAGAAGAATGTGGACCAAAATATTTCCAGGGCTAAATGACTTTAGATGCCAACTCAGATTACAATACCCAACAAAATTGTCAATTAGAGTTGAAGGAGAAAGAAAAATCTTTCATGCCATAATCAAAATGAAAGAATACATGTCAGAAAACCCCCAACACTTCAGAAAACACTTGAAACAATTCAAGGAACAGAAGAAAGTTGCAACCATCCTCAAGCAACCAAAGAGAGAAACTAATGAAAGTATAATAGCATAAATACAAACATAGACCAAGAACACTAACAAAAAAATAAGTTTAAAGGAAGCAACACACATCTCTCCATAATGACCTTAAATATTAATGCTCTAAACTCCCCAATCAAAAGACATAGAATGAATTAGGAAACAGAATCCATCTATATGTTCTCTACAAGAAACCCATCTCACCCTCAAGGACAGACACCAACTCAAAGGGAAAGAATGGAAAAATTATTCCAAGCAAATGGTACCAAAAAGAAAGCAGGAGTTGACATTCTAATATCAGACCAAATAAAACTCAGAGGAAAGTCAATTAGAAGAGACAAAGAGGGCCACTACATCCTTATCAAAGGAACAATTAACCAGGAAGACTTCACAATCTTAAATGTTTATGCACCAAACTCAGGGGCACCTAACTATATAAACACAATTCTCCATGCCCTCAACACACAGATTAACCCCAGCACACTAATACTGGGGGACTTTAGTACCCCACTGAGCCCCTTGGATAGATCAACTGGACAAAAAATAAACAGAGAGACATTGCAACTGAACAATCCAACAAATGGACCTTATAGACATCTACAGAATATTCCACCCAAATACCAGAGCATATACTTTCTACTAAGCACCTCAAGGAAAATTCTCCAAAATCGACCACATACTGGGACAAAAACCTCAACAAATATAAAAGGATTGAAATTAGTTCATGCATTCCATCAGACCACAGCACAATAAAACTCAGTATTAACACCAGAATAGGCCCTACTAGCTACAAGAACACATGGAGACTAAACAACACAGCCCTGAATAATGAATGGGTGAGGGAAGAAATAAAGTATGAAATAAAAGTATTCATGGAACTAAATGAAAAAGACAATACAGCGCACACACACACACACACACACACACACAAAGATAATATAACACAGCAAAATCTGTGGGATACTTTAAAAGCAGACCTAAGAGGGAAATTTATAGCCCTAAGTGCCCACATTAAAAAAACAGAAAGGGAACAAATAAGTGATCTAACACTGCAGCCAAAAACATTTAGAAATGACAACAAGTGGACCCTATACCCAACAGACAGGAAGAAATAACAAAAATTGGAGCAGAAATCAATGAAATAGAAACAAAAAAATACAAAAAATGAATGAATCCAAAAGCTGGTTCTTTGAAAAGATAAACAAGATAGTCAGACCTCTAGCCCAGTTAACCAAAAGAAAGAAAGAGCAAATATAAATTAATACTATTCATGATAAAAAGGGAAACATCATAACAGATAAAGAAAAGATCCAGACAATAATAGGAGAATACTTCAAAAACCTATGCTCTAAGTTTGAAAAGTTAAGAGAAATGGATGAATATCTTACATCCTAGGAATCAACAGCTTACCAAGAAGGGATTGACAGTCCAAACAGACCCATAACATTTGAGGAAATTGAAGATGTAATTAGAAAACCACCCAACTAATAAAAGACCAGGACCAGATGGTTTCACAGCAGAATTCCATAAAACATATAGAGAGGTTTTACAACCATTACTACTCAAACTACTCAGAGGGATACAAACAGGGAAATCTCCCAAATTCCTTCTATGAAACCAGCAACACTCAAATACCAAAACCAGGCAAAGACACAACCAAAAACTAAAACTATAGACCCAACTCATTAATGAACACAGACACAAAAATTCTCAACAAAATACTTGCAAATCACACACAGCAAAAAGATAATCCATCATAATCAATTTGGGTTCATACCAGAGATGGAGTGATGGTTCAGCATACATAAATCAATAAATATCATAAAACACAGAAATGGACTGAAGGATAAAAATCACACAATCATCTCAATAGATGTAGAGAAAGTCTTTGACAAGATCCAGCATTCCTTCATGTTTAAAGTTCTAGAGGAAATTGAACTGAAGGGAACATTCCTCAATATTCTCAAAGCCATATACAACAAACCCACAGCTCACCTCATCCTAAATGGAGAAAAACTAGAAGCATTCCCCTTATAGGCAGATATAGGCAAGGCTGCTCCCTATTGCTACTCCTCTTCAATATAGTGCTTGAAGTGCTTGCTAGGGCAATGAGGCAATATTAACACCAGAATAAGTCTGACTAGCTACAAGAACACATGGAGAATAAACAACACAATCCTGAATAATGAATGGAACAGGGAAGAAATAAAGAATGAAAATAAAAGTATTTGTGGAACTAAATGAAAAAGACAATACAACACAACAAAACCTGTGGGATACTTTAAAAGATGTCCTAAGAGGGAAATTTATAGCCTTAAGTGCCCACATTTAAAAAAATGAAAGGGAACAAATAAATGATATAACACTGCAGCTAAAAACACTTGAGAGATGACAACAAATGGACCCTAAACCCAACAGACAGGGAGAGATAACAAAAATCAAAGCAGAAATCAATGAAATAGAAACAAAGAAAACAATACAAAGAATCAATGAATCCAAAAGCTGCTTCTTTGAAAAGATAAACAAGATAGACAGACCTCTAGCCCAGTTAACCAAAAGAAAGAGCAACTCTAAATTAATAGTATTCATGATGAAAAGGGAAACATCACAACAGATGAAAATAAGATCCAGACAATCATAGGAGAACACTTCAAACACTCTACTAAGTTTGAAAAATTAGAGAAATGAATGAATATCTGAAATCCTGGGAACCAACAAAGATTGACCAAGAAGAGATTGACAGTCTAAACAGACCCATAGCATTTGAGGAAATTGAAGATGTAATAAAACAAAAAACCCTCCCAACTAAATAAAGCCCATGCCCAGATGGTTTCACAGAAGAATTCCAAAAAACATATAAAGAGGTCTTACAACCATTACTACACAAACTATTCAGAAGGATACAAACAGGGAAATCGCCCAAATTCCTTCTATGAAGTCAGCAACACTCTAATACCAAATTTGGCAAAGATGCAACCAAAAAAGAAAATTATAAAACCATCTCATTAGTGAACACAGATGAAAAAATTCTCAACAGAATATTTGCAGATCACATACAGACCCACATCAAAAACATCATCCATCATGATCAAGTTGGGTTCATACCAGAGATGCAGGGATGGTTCAGCATATGTAAATCAATAAATATCATAAAACACATAAATCAACTGAAAGACAAAAATAACACAATCATCTCAATTGATATAGAGAAAGCCTTTGACAAGATCCAGCATCCCTTCATGTTTAAAGTTCTAGACGAAACTGTACAGAAGGGAATATTCCTCAATATAATCAAAGCCACATACAGTAAACCCACAGCCAGCATCATCCTAAATGGAGAAAAATTAGAAGCATTCCCCTTAAAGGGAACCTGGCAATGCTGCCCTCTATAGCTACTCCTCTTCATTATAGTGCATGAAATGCTTGCTAGGGCAATAAGGCAAGAAAGGGAAATTCAAGGAGTACTGATTGGAAAGAGGAAGTCAAATTATCTCTGTTGCAAATGATATGATAGTTTACCTGAGGGATACTAAAAACTCCACCAGAAAACTCCTAGAATTGATTAAGAGTTCCAATAAAGTGGCAGGATACAAAATTAACCTAGAAAAAATCTGTAGGTTTTCTTTACACCAACAACAAGCAACTGGAGAAGGAATATAAGGAGACTTTCCCACTCACAGTAACCTTAAAAAATAAAATACCTGGGAAAAACCTAACCAAAGACACCAAAGATCTCTACAACAAAAATTTTAAACCCCTGAGAAAGGAGATTAAAGATAACATCAAAAGATGGAAAAAACTACCATGCTCATGGATTGGAAAAATTAACATAGTAAAAATGTCCATTCTACCCAAATTAATATACAGATTCAATGCAATCCCAATTAAAATCCTCATGAGTTTCTTCACAGACTTGAGAAAAAATTCTTAAATTCATATGGAAAAACTAAAGATCCTGAATAGCTAAAGCAACCCTGAGTGAAAAATGCAATACAGGGGTATCACATTACCAGACTTCAACCTATATTACAGGGCTATAGTCAGCCTGGTACTGGCACAAAAACAGACCTATTGACCAAGGGAACAAAATTGAAGTTCCAAACTTGAGCTCATATGTTTCAGCCACCTCATATTTGTTTGACAAAGGGACCAAGAAAGCTCATTGGAAGAAAGATTCCATCTTCAGCAAATGCTGCTGCCAAAACTGGATCAACATTTGTAGAACAAAATTAAACCCTACCTCTCACCCTGTACAAAAACCAACTCCAAGTGGATCAAAGACCTCAATGTGAAACCTGAAACTCTGAGGGTGATAGAAGAAAATGTTGGCAGCAATCTACAAGACATAGGAATAGGAAAAGACTTTCTAAATCAAACAGCAGCTGCACATGAAATAAGGTCAACAACTGACAAGTAGGACCTCATCAAACTCAAAAGCTTCTGTACAGTGAAAGAAAGAAACAAACAAGGAAGTGAAGAGAAAACTCACAAAGTGGGAGGAAACCTTCACCACTGATACATCTGACAGAGCATTAACTTCCAGCAAATATAAAGTAGTAAAAAAAAAAAAAAGAAGAAAACAAATGACTCACTTAAAAGATGGGGTAAAGAGGTGAACAGAGACTTCACCAGTGAGAAAGTAAAGATGGCTGAAAAAATCTCAAAAAGTGTTCAAAATTGTTAATGATTAAGGAAATGCAAATTAAAACCACTCTAAGATATCATCTCACTCTAATAAGATTGGCTAAGATCAAGAAAACAAAAAACACCAAATGCTAGAGAGGTTGTGGTGAAAGGGAAACACTCATCCACTGCTGGTAGGAATGTAAACTCATACAACTGCTGTGTAAAGCAGTGTGGAGAACACTTAAAAGACTCAAAATGAGCCTACCACCTGACCTAGCCATACCACTCCTGGGTATATACCCACAACACTCATCATACTGTGAAGGTGCATGCACATCTATGTTTATTGCAGCTCTTTTCACAATATTGAAGAGTTGGAACCAATCCATATGCCCCTCAACTGACTAGTGGATAACAAAATGTGGTACATCTACACAATGGAGTTCTATGCAGAGGTAAAGAAAGATGACATCATGATCTTTGCAGGTAAATGGATGGAACTTGAAGCCATTGTGCACAAGTGAAGTAACCCAGTCCCAAAAAACCAAAGGGTAATGTGGATGCTAGTACCAAATCCCCCAACTGAAAGGCAAGCTGAGCAGCATTATTGTTATATTTCTCTCTATCTGAAAGCAACTATGATGTTATGATGTGAATCTCTTAATGAGCCCTAGAATTAACTTACCATTTATTTTCAGACATAGTAATTAATGAACATGGGCACAAGGTATATAGTAAATATTCATATTTTAGAGTAATATAGAATTAAAGGGAAAAAATGTGAATTCTTAAACATATTTCAGAGTTAACATACAATTTATTCCTGGAGGACATAATTCTGTTACATATATGATATTTATACGGGCATACTTGGAGCAATACAAATGGGAGGGCACAACAACAACATAAGGACTGGGTCAAAGATTGGATTGGTACAGTTAAATTCTGTCCAAAGCAATAAACCTCTGCAGAGAAGAACTTTAAACAGACTGAGAGAAAGATGTATGAAATGTATGGCAGAATGCATGAACTGGGGCAGGGCAAAGAGAAAGGTGAATATGTCTAAATTGAAATGAAAAAATGATGTATGAAATACAAAAAACATCAATAAAAGTATTATATTTAAAAGATTGCTTACAGGAGCAGAGGTGAGGGATCTTTAGAGGAGAAGAGTGAGCTAATCCGTAAGTAGGTGCAGCATGAAAGAAAGTGTTACTCCCTTCATTTCGATAAGTCCAAGTGAAATTCATCTGAGACACTAACGATAAAAACAAATGCCTTCATGTAAATTTAGCATCCTAGAATCAAACACTTACACCCTGAATTTAACTAAACTGTGAAGATTTGGTTAAATAAGGGCTTAAACTGGGCTTGTTAAACTGAACAGGGTCCTGACCAGGACCATTAGGATTCACATACATGGACTCCACAAATTTCTGTCCTCTTCATTTTTTTACCCCTTTGTGACTTAGAGCACCACCTTTCACAAGGGAACTTCATCTCCTGATTTTAAGATACAATATGGGAAACCTCATACCTGATATTAATGACCTACTCTCAACCGGAAATAGTCAATATGCATAGCAATATATTTTAGGGATGAGATACTCTTAAATCCTTAAAAATATCTCTCATGTAAGATATATTTCATATCATATACATATACAAACATGTTTCTATATAATATTAATAATGCTTATTAAAAGATGTACAATAAACTGTGATGAAAGAAGATAAAGAAAAAAGAGAGAAAAAAGATGTACAATATACATTCATTTATATGATATACATAATACTTAGCTTACAATACTGAATTTTAATGATCTAAGATACAATTTTAGTGGTATTTTTAACTATATAGGAGAATATCCTTAAATATCTTTAAATATCTTGGCATATCTATACCATAAATGCTCGTGCAGAGGAGCTGGTTAGATTCTGAGCACACACATGGTGGGTAATAGCTGTCTGTAACTCCAGTTCTATGGTATCCAATGCCCTCTTTCCGAGGGCTTTGCTCAACACAAGTGCACTTACACACATGTAGACATACACTAATACACATAAAATAGAAATAATAAAAAGTGAAAAATCTGGGTATCATGACACACACCTGTAATTTCAGCTTTGGAAAGGAGAGACAGGTGGATCCCTAAGATTTGCTGACCAGTCAGTCTTACAAATCAGAGAGCTCCAGATTTGTCGGGAGATCCTGGCTCAAAAAATAAGATAGAAAGTGATGGAGTACGCCTCCACATGTGGTCACACATGCATGTTTGCCTATGTACACATATGAGTACATGCACATATCACACACACATACACACAAAGAGAGAGGGAAACGTTAGAAGAAAGAAGAGAGCACACAGAGTCTTACTTCCTCAGTTGAAGGCGCCTTGTTCAGTTAGAAGAGTGCATCACCTCAACCAACAAGTTGATAGAGAAAATGTGGTACATCTACACAATGGAATTCTATACATTGGTAAAGAAAGATGACATCATGAAATTTGTAAGCAAATGGATGGAACTAAAATATATTATGTTAAGCGAAGTAATACAATCCCAGAAAAACAAATGAAGAATGGTATCTCTCATTTGTGGGCGTTAGCACCAAATCCCTAGTTGAAAGGCAAGCTGAGCAAAGTTAATGTTATATTTCTTTTAATCTGAAAGCAACTGTGCTGTAATAATGTGAATAAACATAAAGTTTATTTTCAAGGGTCATAATTTTGGTATATATGTGACATATATATATATATATATATATGCATATTTTGGAGTAATACAAATGGGAGGGAACAATAATGACAAAAGGAATGTGTCAAAGAACTTATTGATAAGTTAAATTCTGCCCAATACAATAAACCTCTCCAGAGAAAAACATTAAAAAGACTGACAGAAAGATGTAAGACATGTATGCCAGAATGCGTGAACTGGGGTAGGGTGGAGGAAGGGAAAGGGGAATATGTCTAAATTGGACTGAGAAATAATGTATGAAATACACAAAACACCAATAAAATATTTTATTTAAAAAAAAACTGCTGAACATGAAAAAAAGAGAGATAAAGAGAGAGCATCATCCCGCCATGTCAGCCCTGGGGTATAGACTTCAAAGGAAGAATTGCCTGAGATGTGAATACAGGATTGCCATATCATAATTTCATAGAGGTGTATTTTCATCTAAGCTACACAAACTATCATGGAAGGCAATGATCTCCTTCCTGTGAGCACTTTCTCTGACTCCCATGCCTTGGGCATGCCTTAACTGTAGGTAACTGTCCTCTCTCCCTGGCCCACATGATTTATTTCAACCAAAGGCTGATGATCATGGCTGATATGATCCCACAGAGAGCTTTTCTTTTCCAGTTTCTGCTCAATATCTTCCTGTTTCCTGTACCTTGTAACTACTCTTTCTCTGATAAGGAACAGAGAGAATAGACTTAAAATAAAAACATACTGAAGACCTGCTGATGTGCAGTGGACTCATAAATACCTGAAAGTTAAATAAGGGTGTTACAGTGATCCTCTGAGATTAGAGCTTGATTGTCATATGATATTAACAAAGCAGTTCAAGACAATGGTTGATAACACTCGTCATTCAAACTAGATTGGCTTCAAATTTTAGATTGTACAATGTTTTTATTTCTTAATAAGTCGGATTCAAACTGTAACTATATATACCATTGGTTTGGACAAATAACACTAGGAAACAGAATCATTTGTCAATTATATGTGTTTCTTGTTGGTTTAAGGACTATGTGTATTATAAAGTTTTGTAACTATTGAACTAAGAAAAGATGACGACAGTGGGAAGGGAGGAAATATCTTTGGCCAGATGTGCAGCCAATTAGAGGGTAAAACAACCTGTTTCATACCTGCATCTGAGGTGAATATTGAAAATTGATTTGGAAATGCTGGAGACGAACGAATAGAAAATTCAGGAACAAATGTCCACATTTATGGGTCTATGAATATATGCTAAATTACTAAAGTACAAAGAATATATGCTAAAATAATTTTTGAAATGTATATAAAGATGGTAAACTATGACAAGTTTTTAATGCTTATTTATTTATTTTATGTGTGTGAGTATGTGCATTAGTGAGTGTAGTTGCCCATAGAAGCTGGAAGAGTCAGATCTGCTGGAAGTGGACTTAGAAGCAGGAGTGAGCTGCCTGACAGGGGTGGTTGGAACCAAACCTGGGTCCTCTGTTCAAGCTGCAAGAGTTTTTTACTGCTAAGCCATCTCTCCAGGCCCAAGGATGACAATAAGCTTTAATGTGTCCGTGTCATGATCAGATTCCTTCCCAGCAGGGAGAGATAACTGGATATGATGTCTTAACTTGCTTTAAAAATATTTCAGATGTAACATTTTCTGGTTTAAATTTGAAATATATTGTACCGTGAAAGACTCATCTTATTTCCTTTGGCTAGATTTAAGACTGGCCTGACAATGTCTATTCATTTTTGAAAACTGAATAATTTAAAATCCTTTTATTGGTTTTGAAGATCCTATATAAATAACTGATTTCCCACTTTTGGAAACCCTCAAATTTAGAAAAGTTATACAAGAATAGTAGAGGCTTTCCCTTACAACTGAGGAAATATATTAATTTAAGAAAAAATATTTAGGTCTTGTATTCAATAAATCAAGTGTGGAAACTATGGAAGCCGAATAAATTTTGGGATAAATCTTCTGTAGACAGAATATGTTTATAAAGCGCACGAATACAAATGTGAATAGGATATTTGTTTCCTATTTTATTTTATTTATTTTTATTATTTATTCATTCAGAGATGAATCTTTCAGCATCTATAATAGCCTTGCATTAAATGAGGAGTTTTCCAGAGATGGATGTTTGCTAGTATTAGGAAGAAAATAGCAGTTGTACAAAGGTCAGAAAGTACAGTGAGGGGCTGGAGAGATGGCTCAGAGGTTAAGAGCACCAACTGCTCTTGCAGAGGTCTCGGGTTCGATTCCCAGCACCCACATGGTGGCTAAGAACCATCTTTGACTCCAGTTCCAGGAGAATATGACACCCTCTTCTGACCTCTCCAGCATTGCACAACACAGGTGCACCAATATACATGCAGTCGGTACATAAAATATAAATAAAATAATAAAAACATAAAATAAGAAAGTACAGTGAGGGCTGTGTCCTATTGAGGCCAGTGGGCTCCCCTCTGGCTGGGCCTCAGCACTGCAGTGGGGACCCTCACATGGGTTCTGTTCTGCCTCCCAGACCCTTACTCCCACTTCAGCCTCTTTACTTTCTTCTGCACATCTTATACCCTCTCCATCTACTTATTTCAACTCTTCTTCCCTTCATTAGGTCTTTAATTCCATCTTGCTTTATAAATAGTTTTTTGCCATTCAAAATATTTGGTGATACATACTGGCATTTGTGGAATTCGCTATGGTGCACCGCAACTGGGTGAGTCAGTTTAAGGCCAAGTCTTGTAGCCCTCTATGATAGCCAGATGCAGAGATCAAGAACAGCATGTGTGACCCCATGAATTGAAAAAAAAAGTAACAACAACAACAACAACAACAAAATCCTGAGCAACACGGCCCACTTGTAGAAGAAAAGAAAAATAAACTGAAAGTTATCAGTCTTTAACAACCAGTATATTCACTGTACTTTTTTCTGAATCTTTCCATTGTGCATATGAAGAGAACATTTCCTACTCTTTTAAAGATAGATTATATATAGAGATGTGTGTGATATAGAAGGTATGTCATATGCATATACACTATGTACATAAATTCATATATGTATAAGAATTTGAGTATTATATGCACACACAATTTAAACGATGTGACTAGAAGAGGGCATGGAGACAGTGGAAATCCTCCGTGAAGAGAGATTCAAATTCACATGAGTTAGATGAAGGCAATGACAGAAGCCGAGAATTCTTAGATAAAACGTCTAGTTCCAATAGAGGCCAGAGGAATAGCTCCGGGGTAACGAGCAGTGGCTGCTTTTGCAGAGAACCTAGGTTCAGTTCCCAGCACCCAGATGGCAGCTACCAGTCATTTGTAACTCCAGGTACAGAGTCTCTGATGCCCTCTTCTGTACTTACGGGTACCTCCTGCATGTGGTGCACATAAATGCCTGTAGAAAACTACTCATACACATGAACTAAAAGTAAATTAAAAAAAAAATCTTTGGGAAAACAAGGTAAGTTCAAATTTTAAAAATAAATAATAGGAGAGGTAGAAGAGAGTATAAAATGTCATTCTCTACTCATTCCTTCAAAAAAACTAAAGTTTCATGAGATTCTCCAAATCAGTCATTTTCTGCGCCTGGATGATGTGTCCCTATGAGCTGATCTGATTATTTCTGTATAATAAAATGACTGGATGCTCCTGAATCAGAGGCGCTTCCTTCTGTGTAGAAGAAACTATTCCTACTACCTGCTTCTAGGTAAGGAGAGGCAGAGATAACAGCAGAACTTGAGATTTATACACATTTCTTATTTCTTAAAGGTCTATTTTGTTTTTAATTATGTGTCTATGCAGAGTTTGGGCCCATGAGTGTAGATGATCTCAGAGGCCAGAAGAGAACTTCAGCCCCCCAGAGCTGGAGGGACGAGAAATCGGGAGTTGTCTGGCATGAGTGTTGGAGAGCAAACTCAGGTTCCACACAAAAGTAGGAAGTACTTTCCATTGTTAAGATGTCCCCCCAGCCCCTACTTGTCTTATTGCTGTGACAGAACACCTGACAAAAGCAAATGAAAGAAGCAAGGCTTTATTCTGACTCACAGTTCAAGGGTATCCTACATCAGGACAGGGAAGGCATTCTAGCTGGCGCAGGAGGAAGCTGGTCACGATGCTTCTACAGTCAGTCAACAGACAGCAAAGTATTATGTAGCTCTGTGTGCTTTATTTTGTATTTGGTTCAGGACTTCAGCCCAGGAACTGCATCCAATAGTGTTTATGGTATATCATCTTAACTTAATTAATATAATAGAATTAATATAATATACCACTCTAGAAACTCCTACTCAGACATATCCAGACTGTCTATCACAGGCACGATTACAGGCCAATTTGATTCGGGAAATCCATCATCTGAAGTTCCCTCTTCCCAGGTGATAATAATAACTAACTAGCCAATGTCTGCCATCTAATTTGCCTAGAAAGGGGGTAGGGAATGAATGAAAATAGCAAGAAGCTAGAGTTTCACCGGAGTCAAACTGAAGAATGATCAATTCATAGTGATGATGAACTTTAAGTAAAAGTATTAATAGCAAAAGGCCAGCACCAAGGTGAAGGACATACCTAATGAGATCTCTCTGGGAGCCTCTGAGGCTGAAAAGACAGGATTTAAATATTCACGACAGAAGCAGAGGGAACACAGAGAAAATGTTATCACAGAAGATCATCCCTGAAATTGAGACCATAGATAATCCCCACTTACTTAGAAGTGGCAAGAAAATAGGTACAATTGGATCCAATAAGGGTATTTATTTCTGTACTTACATTTCATGTTAACAGTTCTTGAAGTGTGGTGTGTAAAGAAATGAATAGAATCTGATTGGAACAGAAAATCGACCATGGTTTAGGAATGCAGAGAGAAGAATTGATCTCACTATAAATAATGTAATTTTAAAATTTTCAAAGAACCTATTTACTCTTGTTCCATGAGCCCCATCCTCTTCACTATGTGCCCCAACATTAGAATACCTTTCAACAGAAAGTGTATATAATATTGCTAACTTGGGAGGATAATTGACTTAATTTCAAAAGGAAGTGCTTCAAGCTGCTAAGAAAGAAACTCTACAGCACCAGCCTCTCATCATGTATGATTGCAATAGTAATGATACAGAGCTTCACAAGTAGGAAGTCTGTACCGTTTCTGAACAAAAGGAGAAAGATGGAAACCAGCGTGTTAAATTTTGCTACAGTTCCACAGGGTGGGTAAGCAGACACAGGGAATGGAATAATTCCCCCTAATAGCAGCAATTCACTTATTGAATCTAAACACCTAGAGAATCATCACATAATAATTAGCAAAACAAGCAGTAGAGGAAACTCAAATGCCCATTAAGTAAAAGATTCAGCATTGAGATGGGACCTACCTGTCAGTATCAGCCATGACTGTTAGGATAATTAGCCTTTACCTATACTCATCTAAGCCCCCCCATCTGTTGACTGTTGAAGATGGCAGACCAAGAGAAAGGCGAAGTTCTTTTCTTAATTCTAATCAGGAACAGTCTGTCATTCCTTGTTTAGGATTTAATGTGTTTTAGAGAAATTGCTTCAGTATAAAATCATCAGGAGATGGGAGGAGAAAGCAGTTCCTGGAAACCCCATTATTTAGTCATAGGAAGAGGAGTTGGGATGGTACTGGGTCTTAGGAGACCACCTCTATGTACATGCCTAGAGGGTATCATGGAGCAGCGCGACACACCCAGGGACGGGAAGAAATCATATAGACTAAGAGCTCTTCCCTGAACACAGATGTGTTCTATTCCTGTGGTTAAATGCTGCACATAGATGGTTGGTTAATACTGGTTTCTTTTCTTTGTTGTCATCTATTTTGATTGTGAACTGCACAAAGGTGTTTGGAAGTCAGAGTTATGTACTTTAGTGGAACTGAGATTGTCTTCTGATACCTAGTTAGTCACTGATAAAGGCTCACTTTCCCACTCCGTTCTGCCCTACAGACCACATACTCTTTGAAAGCAGACTTCTGCTCCTTTTTATATCCACCATGTGTCTACCCAAAAGTTAGAGGCACAAATATAAAGAAGGATTTAGGAAAGTGTATTAACTTACAGCCAACTTCATGAACAAGATGGCTGTTTACAGTCGTTCCTGATGATGACACAAGTGACCAGCACCTCAGGAAATCAATATTAACTGCCAGCATTCTCAGAGAAGACATCATGGCTGCTAAATAATGCAGTGTGTCACCATGAATAAGAGCAAGACACAGGACCTCACATCAGTGCCATACAGAAGACAGGGACGTGAGGTGATATCTAGATCTACCTAGACATGATGGCTCTGGGGACTGAGTAGTTGGAGGCTGTAAGATTTTCAGGGTCGGTCATCTGTGCCAGCTTGTCATTGAAAACTCTTGGGGGGGGGGGGGACATACAGATAGACATGAAACCTTTTCGTCAAAAACCTTGCAATTCAAATCTTAAAACTAACTACAGGAAAAGATTTGTGGGTTCCAACAAGACAAAATGTCACGACCTTAACCCCTCTGTGGATCCTACTTGTAACAAATATTTATAATGAGTCCTAATGAAACTTACCTTCTAGGTGCCGCAAAGGTTTAGATATGAGAGACTTTCTTGCCTCTCCCCCATAGAAAAATGAGAAATATGATGATGATGATGAGGTCGCTCTCCAACTGTAAATTGGAGACAACTATTATAGAGGTAATCTCTTATAAAACCGGTAAAACTGCCTTCTTTAATTGACTAATAGACATAAGAACTGTGAAAAGGATTATTCTCTGTTCAGAACCAAATATAATACTAAAGTCCTTAAGCTATGCACTCAAAAAAAATATATTAATACAGGAGCTCTGACATCAGCAATGGATTATTCTACCAGGGAGATGTTGGCCAGGGGATCCAAGGCCCCACAAAAGGTAAAGGCTCCTTGCCTCTAAACTGGGATACCTGCAAGAAGAGAGGCCATAAGGCCCTGCCGCCGAAGACCTGACATTAACATGGGAAAGATGCATTGAGACCACACATGCAAGTGTACAGATGGCCTCTGGAATACCAGAGAGTGTTACCAAAGGCCACTAAACCAATAAAGCAAATACGGGTCTCCTTGAGTCAAGCAAGACTCCACCATCAGCACCAGCTACACCTCACCTGCCTGAAAATACTGTGCAGCAGAGGCAGCCATATGCCTGTATATCCCAAACCTAATTGGCCATTGGCTCTCTCCTTGGAGGAATAACCCATGGCTGATGCCACAAGCTTACATCCTCTACAGGTTAGGAGATGTTATAAGCCACAGTAAGACCCTGTCATATTTAACAGGAAAAAATATAATTCATGGATTAACATATCATCCAAACATATGTGTCTATACCAAAGTAACCTACCATAACTATTAGTGCTGTTTAAATACCTATGTATCTAATTGCTTGTGCTTCATTAGTAGGATGGAAAGGTTATTCCTGGACAAACTGTCAGCCCATGAAAGGAAACAGCCAGAATTGACCAGAGTCCAAGACAACAGCTCCAGAGAGAGTGGACTGTTTTGCTTCTCATCCACCTGTACCCCTTTTCTAAGCCTAGGGAACAATCTGTGGAAGAGGGGGCATGGTAGAGTGTAAGGGCTGAGATTGGGGTAAATGGAGAAACTACAGCAATGTAGTCTGGACACTCATTTGATCAACTTGATTGAACATACAACCCCTCATTCCCCGCTGGATGGTGGGGCTGTGGGGGTTTGGGCACAACAGCTTGCAAATTGGTTTCATATGAAGGATGCTTGTACTCATGCATTATCACTTATAGCTAAAAAATGCAAAAAAACTGAGAGAAAAATGCAGGACACTTATGGCAGAATGCATGATCTGGGATGGGGTGGGGGGGGGAGGGAAAGGGAAATATGCCTGAACTGAATTGGAAAATGATGCATGAAATGCACAAAGCATCAATAAAAAAATGCTAAAAATTAAAAAAAAAAGAAAACTCTTAAGATTTGACATAGTTTCTGAAGGACACATTTCTTTGTGCTAATTGTGATCTTGGGCAAGAAGCAAAGCGGGAAGGTGGATGGGGATAGTGCTGATGAGAAACAGAACTCAGGCTGCTCTGATCCACAGACGTTGATTTGTATTTTCCTTGATAGCCTTTGCAAAGGTCCCAAGGGCTGTCTACACAGCAATAACAAGACAGATAAGTAAAATGGCTGTACTGTAGACATTCTCTGGGCCAGGTGTTTTACTTTAAAATTCCACATGGTAATTTGTGAATTCTGAGATTTCTCTGGCATTAACTGGCTTTTTTCCTGGAGGGCTTGGCCTTCTGCCATGTATAGTGCCCTCAATAATGGACGCTGGAACCCATGAACAGCTATACACAGTGACTTTACAGGCTACAGGAGTCTCTTTTGAGTTTTACACCATTCCAACTTTGAAAACAGAGAGAAAATATGGAATTTTAATGCAGAGATTCCTTGGACCCAAAAGAAGAAGAAGAAAATCTTCTGAAATTTAATTGAAGATAATTATCTTCATTTAAATGAAGATAATTATAGTTTCATTAGAAGATTTATTTTTTTTAAATGTTATTTATTTTTGTATGTGTATAAATGTACTGTCTGCATGTAGGTTTGTGCACCCGTGTCATGCAATGCCGTGGAGGTCAGAAGAGGGTCTCGGATTCCCCTGGAACTGGAGTTAAAGATGGTTCTCAGCCACCATATGGGTGCTGGGGATTGAACCTGGGTCCTCTGCAAGAGCAGTCAGTGCTCTTAACCTCTAGGCTATCTCTCCAGCCCCTGAAGATTTCTTATTTCTGTCTTATCCAATGAAGCACATTCTTTCAAAATGTTTTTTTCTGATGTAGTAGTTCCTTAAATATTTAATAAATATTCAATGAGTACTATTTTCTAATGTGATTATTGTCTTCTACTGTCCCTTAGAAGAACACAAAATCTCTAGTCTTTTTTTATGTATATGAGAGGATTGCCTGAAAGTGTGTAAGTGCAGCCAGGTTGAGTATTGGATCCCCGGGGAACTGGCATTATAGACCACTGTTAACTACCATATGGTGATGGGAATCAAACCCAGGTCCTCTGCAAGAGCAGTCAGTGCTATTAACCATTGAACCATCTTTATGTCACCTGCATCTCTACTCTTTCCTACATGTGTATTTGTGTAGAAAGCAGGCATATGTATATGTATGTTCACAGGTGCATGAATGAGTGTATGTACATGTAGGTAACAGTCACAGAGCATTTCTTAACTCTGAGATGTTCTACACACAGACCCCACCCTACTTCTCCTTCCTTCACTCAATCTAATTTGTCAAGAGAGACAGAGGGGAATTTGGAATTGGTTCGTATAAATAATGAGGAGGTAATAAAGGAAGAGTCAGAATAAGGGAGAGAGTGAGAGGAGGAGAAATGAAATAGGAATATAAAATATTAAAAAAATAGGCACACTCATATTCTAAACTTTAATAGCTTGAAAATTTTCAATTATTAATTTATCTACCTACCCAACATTTTTTTTTTCTAGACAGAGTCTCCCTGTACCTCCAGATGGCCTGGAACTTAGTATATAACCAGGCTGGCCTCAATCTCACAGAGATCTGCCTACCTTTGCCTCCTGCACTCTGAGATTAAAGGCATGTACCACCATGCCTAGCATGCATCCATCTTTTTAATAAAAATAAATTTACAGGCCGGGTTTTGTGGCACACACCTTTAATCCCAGCACTTAAAAGGCAGAAGCAGGCAGATCTCTGTGAGTTCAAGGCCATCCTGGTCTACATAGTGAGCTTGAGGACAGCTGAGATACAGGGAGACCATGTATCAAAAAGACCAAAAAAAAAATAATAATAAATTTACACTTTGTACACTTGGGCCCGTGGTAGGGCCAGGCCAATTCTTGATGTATCCTTGAGGTATCTTTCCTTTTCAATTGGTACAATCTATGGTCATTCATTTTAATAGTATTACATTTTTCCTCAGTCAGAATTTCCTTCTATCTTTACATGCCCTTCTTTTCTGGCCAAATTGCAAGATTTCCAAATCCTTCTGCTCTGCTCTGCTCTGCTCTGCTCTGCTCTCCAAATTCTCAATGGAACCCTAGCTAAAACCCATATGGATTAGCCATTTTTGAATTGTTGGCTGCCTTGAAATTTCCTCTACCACATTAACTAGTTCATCACCTTTAAATTCAGCTTCTCCCAAAGTCTCAAAGTGTGAACCCAAACAAACCTTGTCTCTTCATGAATTAATTATCCCAAGAATTTTGTTATAGTGACAGAAATCTAACAGAATCTCTAATCTCAGTTGGATTAGAAGATGTGAGTTAGTGTTATGCATACAGAGCACTGGTCAGATTTTCATAGAGAAAAGATATTCTCACCTCGTGAACTGAACTGCACACATAAGTGTGAAACACTGAATGATGGAAGAAGCAACCATGTTCTCTGGTAGAGAATACCATATCACCTTATGACAGCTTCAATCAGCATAAATGTGTATGTAGGAACAGTTTCTTTTTAAGTCACTATGACTTTGCCTATCTAATATTCAGCTGAACATATCCTGTATTAGTTACTTTTCCATTGCTGTGATAAAACACCATGACCAAGTCAACTTATAGAAGGAAGAGTTTATTTGACTTGGGCTTCTGGAGAGATAACAGACCTTCATGACAGACAGGCATGTTGGCAGAGGATGCTGCAGCAGAAAACTGAAGAACTAACTCCCTTAAGCTGTTCTCTGACATGTGGATGCACAATCACACATACACAATATATAATTTACATTTTTTTTTCTATTTTCACTTCTGTGACAAT
Source organism: Rhizomys pruinosus (assembly GCA_009823505.1). Taxonomy (NCBI): domain Eukaryota; kingdom Metazoa; phylum Chordata; class Mammalia; order Rodentia; family Spalacidae; genus Rhizomys; species Rhizomys pruinosus. Next base: position 220,855 of record VZQC01004776.1, read on the forward strand.
ACTTGTGTCCTGGACTGAAGATTTTGTTCTACTCTCTCAGCTCAACTAACTATTGTTAGGTACATTCTGCTGTCTCTTCATTCAGAGTAATGCTATGCCCAGAATTCTACCATCACAGACTTCCCATAGAAAAATGGAGACGTGCACAGCAACAATTATGCCTATTTGTCTTTTAATAGTCAGAACGGCTGTGTTCTCTCATGGAACCCCCAAAACTTCCAAGACGCAACAATTTTGTCTCTCTGGAAATGTGAATGTTGCCACAGACACATAATAAAAGGAATGTTGATAAACTCTGTTCTTGTAAGCCTCAAAAACAGCCTCATTATTTGATGACTATAATCATGGTTTGAAGTCCCTGCTCCTGCCCAGCTGAAATCTTGGAATACTGAAGCTGAGTGATTGAAAATCCAAGATTACAGTAGAAAGAGACAAGGAGTTATTTACAGTTCTTGCTCATCCAGTAAAAGCCCCCGGCCAGAAACATCTCTCTGTTTGAGGGAAGGTAAATTTCTTCCACAGTTGAAAATAAATGTTTTGTGGGAAAGCCAGTCAGGACTTGGGGCAGGAGAAGTGTGCTTTGCAGGTGTGGGAAAGGCATGTGGTGTGATTACTAGCAGCTGCTTTTCAAACCAGGGAGGCTCTTGTCATAGAACCACCCAGGCTGGCAGCAATAAATTGTACCTGTTTCTGCCACGATGAGATGGAATAAGTTAGACCACTGCAGAAAACCACCTCTACCTGCCATTTCTTTCTGGTTAATTGCATCATCATGGATACCTGGAATCAGATTTTTTTTTAATGATAGCTTTAAAACACCGGCCCCAAACAACTGGGCTTAGCAATATTAATATTCTGGTTAATTTCCTAAGAACATGAGGGTCTTAGCTGGATAACTTAGAACACTTTATTTTGAATTGTCTTCAAGATCAAGCTGTTCTAGAACTATTGCTTCAAATTAAAAAAAAAACAAACCCTAACAGAACTTTCCCAATCCAATTTCCTTCCTTCCTTCCTTCCTTCCTTCCTTCCTTCCTTCCTTCCTTCCTTCCTTCCTTTCTTCCTTTCAGGTGTGTATGTGTATGCATGGTCATGTTTGTGCTCAGGATCATGTGTTTGGGCCCATGACAGTATGGAGGTGAACTTCAGGCATAGTTCTTAAGGATGCTGTCTACCTTCCATCACACAGCTTGCCAACTTGGCTATGCTAGCTGGTCCCTGAGCCCTGGAGATTTGTCTGTCTCTACCTCCCCACAGCTGGAATTCAATGGCATGGGTCCTCTGGAAAGTGGGGGTTAAACTCACGTCCTCATGCTGGGAAGACAGGCACTTTCCACACTGAGCTATCTCTCCAGCCCTTCTCTTTATAAATATAAATATTCAACATTCCTAGGAATGATGATTTGCATTCCTTTTCTGCAACAACACAAGAGGGTAAGCAAATTATCTAGAAAAATTCAGTGCCCAGTTGGTCCCAGACTTCGGTGGCTATCTCTTCTATGACAAGGAAGACATTCCAAAGGAAACTGGCAGATTTCTAAAGTATAGGCACATGCATTGGGCTGTTGGAACCCCAGTTGTAAGAGTGATGTAGGTGGGGCTGGAGAGATGGCCTAGCGGTTAAGAGCACTGACCGCTCTTACAGAGGACCTGGGTTCGATCCCCAGCACCCACATGGCGGCTGAGAACCATCTGAAACTCCAATTCCAGGAGAACTCCAGTTCCAGGGGAATCTGAGACCTTCTTCTGACCTCTGCGGCATTGCACAACATGGGTGCACAAACTTGCATGCAGACAGTACATTCATACACATACAGAAATAAATAAAATTAATAAAAAAAGAGTGATGTAGGTTTGGAGGGATGTAAAAATTGTGGAGATCATAGAACGTCATAAGAAAAATAAGCCTCACAGCCTAAGTTTGGGATAAGAGGATTAAGTCAGCAGTCACATTCATCCCCCAAATGGGACATAAATAGCAATGATGGTTGGCTTCAATTGTCAACTTCACACCATCCATAATCACCTGGGAAGAGAATCTTCATGAGGATTGATGACAGTGAATATGTGTCTTAACTGAGTTAATTAATGAGGAAAGACCCAGCCCACTGTGGGTGGCTGCATTCCTTAGGCAAGTGTTTCTGAACTATGTAAGAGTGGAGACACAGCTGAGTTCAAGCAAAGACTCCACTGAGCACCTACATATTCGTTTCCCTCTGCAACTGACTGGCTATGATGTGACCAGCTGCTTGGAAATCCTTTCCCACAATGATGGAGTGTGACCTGGAATTGTAAGCTGGGATAAATCACTTTCTCCCCTCCATTGCTTTTTGTCAGAGTATTTAATCACAGCAACAGAAATAAAACTAAAACAGTAGATCAATGAGAGAATATTTAAAGATGACTAATTGTGTAGGTCACAGATGTGAGGAAATTGTTTGAAAAATGTAAAGATATCTATGAAAATTTCCCTTGGAAAGCAATGCACAAACAAACTCAGATGTTCGAATCAGATTCTAAGGTCCCTCATGGCTCCATAGCAGCTGCAGATTCGCAGGAAAATGCTAGGTTGAATTCCCGTTGCTTCCTTTCACCTTCCAACAATGTTTCTCCAAGTAAAGGCTTTGAGCTAGTTTTAGGATTTCCTGAGAGGTTAGTTTAACTTGCAGATTTCTGGGGTCCCTGCTCAGTTGACCTCAGACTCTGCCTTTGTCTTTGATTCTGGTACAATGAAACCTTTCAGAGCTCCTGGAAGAACTCACTGCCCACAGACTAAGCCCAGGCACTCCTCAGGTAATGTCTCTCCTTTCACAAAGGAGTTTGCACACCTGCATCTGAGAAGTGGCAGGAAGAATTCACATACAGAGAACCATCTGATTCTCATTCGTCCCTGCTGTGAGTTCCACACACTGAAGTTCAGTTACTTCCTATAGGGTTGTCTTACCAACTCAAGAAGACCAAAATTTCTCAGTCTTCGGGGTTATAGCTACGCATCCTGTTGCCCTCAGGTGGCTTGTGTACAAAGTAGGCTTAATAAGGACATATCTGTTGATTAGGGAATCTAGTACCCTTTCTTCCCCTTTAGCCAGACAAGCACCCGGTCACTCCATCACTGGGATCTAAACATCTTTTTATTCGTCTGCCCTTTTCCTTTCTGCATTTTGTTTATGTTAACCTCGTACGCTCCTGTGTCTGCGTCATCCAGACCATTTTTATGAAGAACTGTTTTGTTGGTTTTATGCTCAGCTTTGTTGTCCTCTCCCTTGCCTCCCCATGACTCTTTCACAGAAAGCCCTTTGTGTTCAGCAAACAGTCTCTAATCTGCACATCTCTCTCCAAAATCCAGCAGGGCTGCCAGGTGAACATCCTAACACCAGCCTGGAGCAGCAGTTCAAGTGGTCCAGAGCCGTAAACAGGGACTGTGTTCACAGCTCTCTTGTCTGATGGGCTCCCAGTCCAGCAAGCTCAGGGAGGAAGATGCCACAAGCTCAAATGTTTGTCTTGCCGCCTGCAAGTCCTAAAAGCGGCTGCCTGCTGATTGATGATAACTTACACAATGACACCATGCATTCAGAGGCTGCCAGGCATGAGCCAGACACTGTGAGCTCTGCTATGATGTCCCTTACTGGTGGGCCAAATCCTTATCTTCCTGCATGCAGGCAACAGAGACAGCAAGAGAGAGAAAATATCAATCCAAAGACACCCATTATAGCCCAGTAATTTTGATACATAGGAAAGGTGAGGGTGTGCTTGGTGCTTTCTATATGTGTATTTACTTAGAAAGCCATTCACAGATACTCAGTACAGACATGACACAATTGGATATCGTTAATAGTTTCCTGTCTTATGGGAAATATTTGACTCAGTTATGGAGCTAGTAGAACTGACTTCTAGAAAACATTTCCTTTTTAAATTTTTTAAAAAGATTATTATTATCAAGCTTTTGTACATTTCATACAACATCTCTTAATCGATTTAGAAACCCTCCCCATCTATACTATCCCACCAAACCTCATGCATTTTGCCATACATGTTAAATCCTATCCAGTCAAAAATTTGTACCTAAATGTCCTTCAGTGCAAGTTCATCCACTGGAGTTCAGTCTGCCTATCTAGATAGTGCACATACATATATGTAAGGAAAACACTCATACACACAAAATACATATTTTTAAAAACTATTTTGTAAAGATATTAAAAACTTTTGAAAAATATTTACTTTGTGAATGTTTTACCTGTAAATCTGTATGTGCACCATGTACATACAATGCCCACAGAGGTAAGAAGAGGGCCTTAGATCTCCTGGCACTATAGTAACAGATAGTTGTGAGCTGCCCTGTGGATGTTGGGAACTGAACCCTGATTCCCCACAGGAGCAGTAAGTACTCTTTTTTAATTTTATTTATTTCTGTATGTGTATGAATGTACTGTCTGCATGCAGGTTTGTGCACCCGTGTCATGCAATGCCGCGGAGGTCAGAAGAGGGTGTCGGATTCCCCTGGAACTGGAGTTAAAGATGGTTCTCAACCACCATGTGGGTGCTGGGGATCGAACCCTGGTCCTCTGTAAGAGCGGTCAGTGCTCTTAACCGCTAGGCCATCTCTCCAGCCCCAGGAGCAGTAAGTACTCTTAACTACTGAGCCATCTCTAGTCTCTGGAAAATATCCCTAAAAAGCTTGGATTTCTAGTGGGATCAGATTTCATGGATGCTCAACACAAAAATGAATTAGCTGCCCTTAGGATTTGCTCCACTGACACTAAGGAAAAGGATTTTTGAATGTAGATGGTCTGGGAAAGTGTAAAAAGTAGCAACATCAAGTAGAAGAGTAGCTAGATTATACATGTGTGTGTGCTGCACATGCGTCCACGTGTGTGTGTATGTGTGTGTGCATGTGTCTCTGAGTGTGGATCTTTAAGTGTGTTTCTGGATATGTCTGTTGGTATGTCTATGTGTCTCTGAGTATGTGCATGTATGTGTGTCAGTGTGTCTCTGATTATGTGTATGTAACTGTCTGTGTGTTTGTAAGTACATGTGTGCATCCATGTGTAATTCTTTCTGCTTTGCTCCTGGAATCGTATTTCCCTCCACTCTCATTCTTCCTGATAACTCCAGACACTTCCCTCTTGTGCTGAGATCTTTTTCACTGGCATGATCCCCATTGCCTTTTCTGTTGGCTTTCATTCTTCTAACCCATTCACCCACTGAGAACATTTTCCAATTTTATAATGGTCATTGGTTTCAGTAATTCTCTTTGGTGGCTTTAAAATAATTGTCCAAGCTGGGCGTGGTAGTGCACGCCTTTAATCCTAGCACTCAGGAGGCAGAGGCAGGTGGATCTTTGTGAGTTCAAGGACAACCTGGTCTACAGAGTGAGTTCCAGGACAGCTGGGGCTACATGGAGACTCTTTCTCAAAAATACCACAAAAAAATGAATTGTCCAAACTCTGCAATAAACTGGAGAGTCCATCATAAATCCCCATTTCTTTCCAATATCAAAATAAGCCTATTTAATAAAAGAGACCCACAAGCATCAGTATGTTTTTCTTTCCAAACCTCTATCAAAGATAATTCTTTGTACTTTATCTGTCTTTTGTATTAGTGGACTATTGCATTAAGCACATTCCATAGAATGTCAGTTGTGAAAGATGTTAGCTAGAACACTTAAATGTGAGAAAAGAATTTTGAGAAACTGGAAAATAATATTAAAGCATCCTGACCCACTAGAGCCTCTGAGAAATCTTGTAGTAGAAGAACATATTGTGTGTATTTACCAATTCTTTCCAATATGCAGCAAAATTCAGACCCCATATTTGAAAGCATCTCTGTTCATTTGGTTCATGAGTCAACAATCTGGAAAACATACTTGAAGCTCTGTGTATGCAGATGCTTCAACTGCTCTTCCTGCTGATGTGTTCTGAATTGGACTCTTCTCTTTTCTCATGGCACACACACGAGCTTTATTTAGCACATTTACTTATCTTTATGACTATGAGCAAGTTACTTTTCTTTTTTCTATTAGTGAAGATTGTTGAGTTGAAACTTACAAAACCCAAATTCAGATTGAGTTCAGCAAATGGGGAAAATGCTGCTGAAATGATTGACAAACACAGAGATGAAGTCTTTGTTCCTTAGTTCTCAATGAAATGATACCACCTTTTCCTGACCACCAAGACACATTTGACAATCTAGGGAGCTTGGTGCTATCAGTTCTGTAGGAATCAACTAGCATCTGCTGGGCAGCAACCAGCCTGGGACATCCCCATCCCCTAGAGAAATACTGAACTAAAATGCCATTTGTGCTTCAGTTGAAATACCTTACTTACAATGGAGTCCAAACAATCATAGTCATTAGGAATTTTTTGGTGTTTTTTCTCCCATCTTCACTGTCAGATCTTTATTTTTATCTATGTGAGTAGGAAATGTGGCTACTGTCCACATTGCATTCATGAATCATGCACACGTGGTTCTATAATCTAAGAATAGAAGGCTTCCTTGTCCAGTTTATAAAAATACAAGGTGGAAAGATTCTAAGAGCCAGAGAGGATGGTAGACAACCACGAGGAAGCTTTCGGACATCTGGTAATATCAACTCATATAAACTCAGCAATGGTGACAGCATGCACAGGACCTGTACAGGCTGAAACCAGACAAAAGCTAAGTGTAGACATGGGGAAGTTGTTTAAAAAAATCCCAACTCAACCTAAGGAACTTTTGGCAATTGATGGCTGCTGGGAAGAGGAAAGACAGTGTCTTACAGGGATGGGACTGAGTGGGTCCAGAGAATGGATCCACACTGAAGGACTTTGGGGATATTGGTGTACATAAATCATATTCTATAGACCACACACACACACACACACACACACACACACACACACACACATATATATATATATATATATATATATATATATATATATGAGAGTTTATTAAATTGAATGGGTCAGTAAAGAGACATGCAGAGTGGAGAGAGGACAGAGTGGACAGGGGACCTAAATACCATCAAACTATTACCACATAAAACTCACAAAAAAAAATCAACAAAAATTAAAAAAAGAAAAAGTAACTTAATTAGTACAAGTTTGTTCATGATTTTATTACAAAAATCACTCATTATGGATATTACAATGACATAACATTGTCCATGTCTTTATCTCTAGGGCTACAATGTAAGAGTTGGGGCTGTGGAACAAAACAGAGACATATAAAATCATGTTTATCATACTTTCTTGGAATTCCTTTATTTTAAGTAGAAAAGATGGCTTACCTTAAAAAACAGCACTGTGAGACTTATATTTAATACATGTGAAGAATTGGATCAAATGTTTAAAACATGAATGATGTTTAATCAACTGTAGACGTATGATATTTGATGACAGTGCTGACTAAAAGACAGGTAACAAAGCATTATAAGTGCTCAATCTCTGAATGAAAAAATAGGCTCATGTGCAGTCTAGTAATCAGAACAGAAAGTACACAGCTTTATGTTTGGTTTTAATTTTGATTTTCAAATATCAGCAGTTGAGCTTTAAAATGCATTTGCTTACAGAAATATAGCACCAACTGATTAAATTTATCTCATCATTTGGTCTCTGGAGTTGATTTAAAGTTGTGAAGTATACACAGTTTGAAATGTTTGGTGTCAAGGCAACATTTAAATCTTTAAACCAATTAAGTCTAATTATTGAGTGAATGGTAATACTTTCTCTCAACAATGTGAAGGTTAAATTAAAATTCCTTTTCAAATTAGAAGGTAACACCCACTAACTGTCAATCAGTCAAATGTTTATTGGAGCTTCTGCTTTAGAAAAAAAAATAGTCTTAAAAATGTTAGCTTCAATCCAAACTTTTCTAGTATTTCCAATATTACATTTGGAGTCTGTAGAAATCTTTATTTTTAAAGCAGTACTGCAGTAAACTTAGAACTTTTTGGAGTTCATGTATAAGTTCTTGCAAATGCTCCAAGCACATGTGAATTGGAAGTGAGTTAAGGATACAGATGCCCAGAAGCTTCTGATCAATTGTTGGATAACTAACTTCAAATCCATTGTTCTCTACAACTGTATTAAAAATACATAATGATATCCTTCCTTGGTGAAAGATTCTGGAAAATCTAAAAAGACCAAAATGGGCAGATAAGCATCCAGTTACAGAGAGAACTGTAAAGAAACCCTCATAATAACTGTTAAAAGACCTATTTTGTTAGGCATAATAATTATTTACTAGCTAGATCTAGGGAACAACTTATAGCGAGTATTCAAGATTTATGCATTGTGATACAGGAATACATCTTTTGAGCTAAAATTTTGTTCACTGGGGAAAGAAAGGAGGCTAAAGTTACTAAGTATCACCAAAGATATGAGAAAAAGCCAGGGCCGACATTTCCCAAATTTATATTAATTATACTTTAAATATCTATTTTTATTTATTTTACGTGTATGAGGGTTATCCCTGCTTGTACATAAGTGTGCCTATGTAGTGCACTGCCCAAGGAGGACAGAAGAGGGCACTGGAACCCCCGGAACTAAAGGTACAGATGGTTGTTAACTGCCATGTGGATGTTGGGATACAAACCCAGGTCTTTTGCAAAAGCAGCCAGTGCCCTTAATCTCTAAGCCCTCTCTCTCTCTCTCTCTCTCTCTCTTTCTCTCTCTCTCTCTCTCTCTCTCTCTCTCTCTCTCTCTCTTTCTCTCTCTCTCTCTCTCTCCCTCCTATATTAATTAGACTTTAATAAAGTCAGACTTTACATAAAGAATCACATAACACACACCATAGAAACTGCATTTTTATTCTTTCCACCATGGTTAAACCTTCCTGAATTGTCATGCCCACTGGGATGGTTGCTATGGACTGTCTATTTGATAGGATCTCAAATCTACCTAGAAGATAGGGTTATGGATATGTGTGTGAAGAATTTTCTAGATGGGGTTGCCTGAGTAGGAAAACTGCCTTGAAGGTGGACTACCCCATCCCATGGGTTAAGAGTCCCCTACTGACAAAAAAGGAGAAAGGGAGCTGAGCTGAGCACCAGCTTTCTCCAACCTCTGCTTCCTGACTGCAGATGTCATGTGACCAGGTGCCTCACTCTCCTGCCCTTCAACTAGAATCTGAAATATACTCTGACTCCCATGAGTAGTTTCATATTTTTTAAGAACAGTAATAGATACACCGGCCCAAAACCTCTCCCAATCTTTTCTTTCTTAGGATGAAACATAATGTTTCTGTGATTTGTGCTGAAGTACACAGTTTTAGTTCTATCAATTTGTAACTTTTTCTGTAAGGAAAACCATTCATATTTCTGGACTTGGAGTTTATAGACCAGTCATTGTGCTGTCAATTTTTCTACTTTCTGTAAACTTAACAATGTTTTTGAAACATCCATTTTTTCCCTTTCCAGTACTCCTCTTTTTCTTTTATCAGAATTTAGAAAAATTAGACAAGGAAGCCATCAGCTTGCCAAGGTCGTATTACCATAATGTCAGGTAATATGTCAAGCACAAATATTCAGGTGCACAATAAATTTTAAAAGATAATACACACTATCTCACTGGTTATATGCAATGGCAATAAACGAGCTGTAAGCATTTCTATTTCTCTAGGATACAAAATAGTAAATTTAAGGTCTATAGAGATTAGAGACTTCCATTGCAGGCATTGACTAGTTTAAAGCCTTTAGAATCACAAAGTCTATACTATTGCATATGGGATGCAAGAACTCCATCACTGCAACTTCAATACACAACATAAACAGAAAATAGGGAATACTATTTGACTATTTCATCCTGTGAAATATTTTATTTGACTACCTTGAAGTGGTTTAGCGAAGTCAATGCAATTTTATAAAGTCAATACATATAAGCTCAGAATTGAGTGGGCTCATTTGCCATTATTATAGATAGGAACTGTCTCATAGCTATGACTAAAGAATGTAAGAGATCTGCCTGAAGGGGAGAGCTATTTACATTGGCTCACAGTTCCAGGGGTCTCAATCCATCATGGGACATGTCAAATGCTGAAGCACAGTAACGTGGTGGCCAGGAAATAGAAGTACTATTGGTAGGAGTAGGACTTCTCCTTTCTCACATGTGATGGTTGACGTTGATGGACAGCTTGGCACACTTAGAAAGAAAGACCAGAATGTCCTTCATCACATCAGCCTGTGGGCATGTCTGTGAGCCATTTCCTTGATTGCAGCTAGATGGAGGTGGCCCCAGCCCATTGTAGGCAGTGTTATACAGGACTGTACACAAACAGTCACTGAACTTGACCCAGGGAGCAAGCCAGTACACAGCGTTCCTGTGGTTTGTGATTTAATCTCCTGCCTTGGTTTCTCTGGAGGATGGACTATAAACTATAGTAAGAAATAAACCCTTTACTTCTCGAGTTGTTTTTAGTAGTGGTGCTTCTCACAGCAAAGAAGTCAAACCAGAAGATCAATTACCACCTCTCTGGGCCCCCAGTACATGGGCTGTGCTACCCACACTCAGGATGGGTAGCCTCCCACCCTTAGTTAATCCTTCCTGGAATCAGCCTTAAATATGGAACTGTGGTTTGCTTTGCTATCCCAGGGATTTCTCAAGCCAAATAATTTGACAATCAAGATTAGCCCATCATGACCATTAATAAAAAATAATATTTAACTTGGCATGAGAGAATGTGAAATAGCAACTTCTCTCATACCAAGTAAAGCACATGGGTAAATTTTTGTCAGAAACTTCCTGTATTCAGAGTAATTATCTTCTTACTGCTCAAATACTTCTAATGTCTACAAAGCAGCATGCTACAAAATCAACATAGACAATTTACATTTTTTCCTATCATCCAAAAAAAAAATAATAAAACAGGAGAGGGCAGCAACAGACCCAGTGAGTAGGAAGTGGGGAGAGGGCATTCGGACAGAAAACAGCAAGTGTCAAGTGGCCCTGTTGCAGCCCCAGTTCCAACCTACCAGGCTCTGCAGGCACTGCTCCTGTACCCAGAAACTGGGTCCCAAACCCCAGCTTATGACTACGAGGAGCTCCAGTTCCAACTCGGCAGGCTGAACCATCTCCACTCTCATTGTCCAGCACCGGGCTCCTGAAATCCAGCTCATGACGTCCTGTAGCACTGCTATGGATCTGGCACCCTGTGCCCAACTCCTGGTACCTGGGGGTAAAACAGAACCTGGCACATGCCTTTCTGCATCTGCTCTGGCAGCCTGCTCCCAGCTCCTGACAGAAAAGACAAGGCATGCTCACCCACTCAGAGGCCCCTACCTGGACCACAGCTCAGGAGCAGGAACCTGGCTCAGCTCCTTGTGCTTCCAACTCTGGCTCAGGACAGGTGACAAAGAACCCTGCCCACCCACCAAGAGACCAGACTCCCAAACCCAGCAGCTCTCACTACCACCTTGGGCACACACAGGCCAATCCTGCTCAGCCCCTGAGATACTCCAGAACCCCAACCCATTGGCTAGGGAGCAGCACCTAGGGCCACTCCCCAGCTCCAAGCAACCTTTCCTGACCCTGGTCCCAGATCCAGAGGCTTACAGGCAGCCCAGAAGACCCAGTAGGCTTACCTCATACAGTGTGAGGTTCAAGCTGATCTGACAGATACCTGTTCTGTGCCCCTGCAGAAGCTCCAGACTAGAAGGGTGGGAACTAGCTGCTCCCCCACCCCCCAGTATAAAACCAAAAGTGAAAACTTGAAGCCTAGACAAACCAGCTTCTCATAACTAATAACAAAACAATGAAAGGATTTGAAAAAAAAACAAGCAAAGTCAGTCTTCAACTCAACTAAGAAAAACTTGAGTTTCATAACAGAAGACAAGAAAAAAATCCACATGCCAAAAGCACAATGAAAAAACCGATAACATGAGAAACACAAATAATCAGTCCCCACTAAATAAGATTAGTACTAAAGAAGACTCCTACAATGAGAACACCCTGGATGTAACCCAGGACACAGGTCTTAAAGGAACAATCATAAACATACTCAAAGAATTCAATGAAGTTAAAGAATTCAAGTAATTTAAAGAACACAAACAAATCAAAGAACTAGAAGGAGATAGAGATAGACTAGAAGAAGAAAATCATAAACTTCAGAATAAGGTGGAAATATTGAAGCAAACTCAGGCTGAAATGAAAATGGAAACCAAACACTCATCCAGTCAGTAGGAAAGGATGGGAGAAAGCCTCAGTAACAGAATAAATGAAGTAGAAAATAAAATATCAACACTGGAAGGTATGGAAGTACTGGAATGCTCAAGCAAAGATTAAGAAAAATTAAAAAAAAAAAAGAGGAGTAGAATAATCAGGAAATATGGGACACCATGAAAAGACCAAACCAATGCATCATAGGTATAGAGGAATGAGAAAAATCCCAGGATAATAGTATCAACCAGAACGTCAATAGAATTATATAAAATAATTTCCAGAGAGCCGCCTGGAGTCAGTGAGGTGCCAGTTAGACAAGGTGGACCCACTTTGACCCTTGGGGGGCTCACCACCCATCCCCGGAAGTCCCAGCTCAGACTCGAGACAGCCACTGGGCGTCAGTGAGGTGCTGGCAAGGCAAGGTGGACCCGCCTTGAACCTTGCGGGCCTGGCCACCCACCCCTGGAAGTCCCAGCTTGGACTCCAGACAGCTGCCCAGAGTCAGTGAGGAAGGCAAGGTGGGTCTGCCTTGACCCTTGGGGGCTCACCACCAGCACCAGAGAGTCCCAGCTTGGACTCCAGACAGCCGCCCAGAGTCAGTGAGGAGTTGGTGAGGTAAGGTGGACCTGCTCTTGACCCTTGGAAGGCTCACCACCTGCCCCCAGAAGTCCCCAGCTCAGACTCCAGACGTCTGCCAGGAGTCAGTGAGGTGTAGGCAAGGCAAGGTGGACCTGCCTTGACACTTGGGGGCCTACTGGTATGCCGCCAAAGCAGCAACCCAACCCACCACCACCCCATCCTGGTGGAGCTCTGGTGCAGAGGACCTAACAGGCAGAGCATTAGTGATTGTAGTCTGTGCAGCCAAATTCGAGGTGCCAGGATTCAAAGAAACAAATAAACAGACAAATCCACATGCCAAAGACACAAAGAAAAAATGACATGGGAAAAGCTCATAATAAATCCACACCAAACTCTACCAACCCTACAGAAGATCCCTACAATGAGATCTCCAGAAAAGAAGCCAAGACACTGACCTTAGAAGAACAACTGTAGAAATATTAAAAGAAATTAGAGAACTAATGGAAGAGAATGAAAAACTCAAGAAGGACCCAGAGGGAGATAATAACAAACAGTGGAAAGAACTAAGGGGAGAGATTGAAAAACTCAAGAAGGACTTAGAGGGGGAAAATGACAAACTCTGGAAGGAAGTGGAAACACTGAAAAGATCCCAGGCCAAAACGAAAAAAGAAAATGACCAATGAACAAAGGAGCTACAGAATGGCAGGCTCAAGCGGGAAGTGGAAAATCTAAACAAATCACAGGATGAAATGAAAAAGGATATTGACATTCATCCAACCACCAGGAAAGGATGGGAAAAAGCCTCGGAAGCAGAATGGAAGAAGCAGAAAAAGGAATATCAGGATAATACAGAGCAACTAGAAAGCTCAAGTAAAGATTATGAAAAATTTAAAAAAGCACAAGAGTGGAACAACCAGGAAATGTGGGACACTATGAAAAGACCAAACCTCCACATCATAGGGATAGAGGAAGGAGAAGAATCCCAAGACAACACTATTGACCAGATCTTCAACAAGATAATAGGAGAAAATTTCCCCAAACTGAAAAAAGACAATCCCACACAAATACAAGAAGCACATAGAACACCAAGTAGACAGGACCAGAAGAAACTCCCCATGCCATATAATTGTTAAAACACTAGATGCTCAAAACAAAGACAAAATACTGAAAGTCATGAGAAAAATACAACTAGTTACATATAAGGGAAGCCCATCAGAATCAAAGCTAACTTCTCAGTGCAAACTATGAAAGCTAGAAGAATGTGGACCAAAGTTTTCCCAGTACTAAATGACTTTAGATCCCAACCCAGACTACTATACCCAGCAAAAATGTAAATTATAGTTGAAGGAGAAAGAAGAATCTTTCATGACATGAACAAGATGAAAGAATACATGTCTAAGAAACCAACACTTCAGAAAATCCTCAAAGCAATCCAAAGAACAGAGGAAAGAAGCAACTATCCCTAAGCAATTAAAATGAGAAAGCAACAAAATCATAACAGAGTAAATATAAACCTAGACCAAAAATGCAAACAAAAATAAGGAAGAAGAAAATACACATCTCTCAATAATAACCTTAAATACTAATTGTCTAAACCCCCCAATCAAAAGGCATAGACTGGAAGAATGGATTAGGAAACTGAACCTTTCTATATGCTGTCTACAAGAAAACCATTTTGGGGGGGGCTTGGATCCCCTGGCCAACATGTCCTTGGTAGAAGAATCCATTGCTCATATCAGAGTTCTCCTGTATTAATATATTTTGCTTAAGTGCATAGCTTAAGGAGACTTTAGTATCATATTTGCTTCTGAATAGAGAATAATCCTTTTCACAGTTCCTATGTCTATTAATCAGTTAAAGAAGGTAGTTTTGGATCTGAGATCTCCTGAGACCAGCGGAAGTGCAGGAAGGCAGGCAAGAAGAAGCCCATATGCCAGGAACACAAAGAAGAGACAACACTGAAAAGGGGCAAGATAATCCCACACCAAGCTCTACCAACCCTATGGAAGATTTCTACAGTGGAATCCCTCTGGGGATGCCCCAGGACACAGATATCAGAAACACAATTGGGAACATATTTAAAGAACTACAAGATTATAAAGAGCAGAACTGAGAAAAGAGAATGAAGAACTCAAGAAGGACCTAGAGAGAGAGAATTACAAACTCCGGAAGGAAGTAGAAACAATGAAAAGATCACATGCTGAAAAAGAGAAGCAAACCAACCAGTGAAGCAAAGAGCTACAGGAAGAGATTGAGAAGCTCCAAAAAGAAGTAGAAATACTAAAGAAATCAGAAGAGGAAATGAAAAAGGAAATCAAACACTCATCCAGTCAACAGGAAAGGAATGGAAAAAGCCTCAGAAGCAGAAGGGAGGAAGCAGAACAAAGAATATCAGACCTGGAAGATAACACAGAACAATTAAAAACCTCAAGGAAAGATTATGAAAAAATTAAAAATACACGAAAGTGGAACAAGCAGGAACTGTGGGACACTATGAAAAGATCAAACCTCTGCATCATAGGAATAGAGGAAGGAAAAGAATCCCAAGAGAATGGTATTGATCAGATCTTCAACAGAATAATAGATGAAAACTTCCCCAAACTAAAAAAAGACAAACCAATACAAATACAAGAAGCACATAGAACTCCAAACAGACAAGATCAGAAAAGAAAGTGTCCATCCACAGCATAGGTAAAAATGCTAAACAACACCCAAAACAAAGGACAAAATCCTTTTAAAGCCACAAGAGAAAAACAAACAATTGACCTATGAGGAGGAAGGAGCCTCATAGCACGTACAATCTGGACTTCTCAATGCAAACTGAATGAAAGTCCCGAAAGAAGAAGAATGTGGAAGAAAGGCATTCCCAGTGGTTTAAAGGGAATAGATTGCACAACCAGGTTTTATATTACCCAGCAAAATTCAATTATAGTTTAAGGAGAGAGAGAAAACACCTTCCATGGACATAAACAAGTTGATAAGAATACATGTCCCGGATAACCAACCTTTCCAGAAATATTTGACCAGTATTCAAAGACAGAGAAGAAAGGAGCAACCATCTCCAGGCACCTAAAAGAGAAATCAATAAAAAAGCAGTAATGCAGAAGTAGAAACCTTAAACCAAACCGCAAGACCGAAGTGGATAACAAGGCAAAGATATTAGCAACAACAAACCTTATCCAGTCTAACCTTAAATATTAATGAACTTAATTCCCCAGTCAAAAGACATAAGCCTGGGAGATTGGATAGGAAACATAATCCATCGATATAGTCTGGTCTGACAAGAAAACATCTTACCTTCAAGGACAGCACACCTTAAAGTGAAGGATGGGAAAAAAATACTTCCAAGCAAATGGACCAAAAAAGAAAGCAGTGTGTTGCTATTTTAATATCAGAGCAAAAATAGACCTCAAAGTAAAGGAAATCAGAAGAGACAAGAAGGCCATTACATTTTATCAACAGGAACAATTCACCAAGAAAAATCTTCACAATTATGAATACAATGTTGCCCCAAACTCTGGTGCACCAAACCTTTCATGAAGACAATTCTCCAGGACCACCAGTCACAACTAACCCAATAAACTCAAATTAGGGGATTTCAATACCCCCTGAGTCTTTGGATAGTATCCGGGGACAAAGAAGAGATTAAACAGAGAGACATCCGAACTGCCCGATATGATGACACAAATGGAACCTCCATAGACCCTTAACCAAATATTCCCCCCCTAATACCAGAGAATACACTGTCTACTCAGCACCCCATGAACATTCTCACAAAATCGACCAATACTGGGAAACAGAAGAAACCTCCACAAATACAAAAGATTGAAATAATTTCAAGATTCTTCGCAGGACCAAGTGCAATAAAGCTCAACATCAACACCAGGATAAGCCCCCTATGCCTACAAGAACACATGGAGTACTAACAACACCTCTTGGAATAATGAATGAGTCACAGGAAGAGCTGAAGAAAAAAATAAAAGCATCGGACGTGAATAACAATGACAAAAACAACGCAACGAACACCCATGGCTATACTTAAAAGCGTCCCCTAAGAGGGAAGTATTTATAGCCCTGGGTGCCTACATTAGAAAAGAGAAGAGCAACAAGTGAATGATCTCACACTGCAGCTAAAAGCACTGAGAGACAACAACAAATCAGCATGAACCTAAACACAACTAAGAAGAATATAACAAAACTCGAAGTCAGAAGAAATCAATGAAAAAGAAACAAAGAAAAAAATTAAAAAATCAATGAATCCAAAATTTGGTTCCTTTGGAAAGAATAAACAAGAAGACAGACCTCTACCCAGTTAACGAAGGAAGAAGGAACAACTTCCCAATTCAATACAATCCATGATGAAAGGGATATCTCACAACGACAAGGAAAAGATCCAGACAATCATATGGCAACACTCAAAAACCTATACTCTACCACCTTTGAAAACCTAGAAGAACATGGACAATATCTGAAATAATGCGGAATTCACAAGTCACACCAAGAAGAGATAGACAGCTGTAAACAGACCATATACATGCAAAGAAATTGAAGATTGTTTAATTAAAAGAAACCTGCCCACCTAAAAAAAAGCAAGGTCCAGATGGTTTCACGCAGAATTCTAAAAACATTTCAAAAAAGACCTACAACCATTTACTGAAATGTTTAGAAGGATACAACCAGAAGGAATCTCCCAAATCCTTCGATGAATTCAGCATCACCCTGTTACCCAAACTAGGCATAAATATACAACTAAAAAGGGAATTTTAGACCCATCTCCCTAAATGAACACAGATGCCACAAATTCTAACCAGATACTGGCACATCGCATACAGACCACATCAGAGGGTTCATCCATCTATGACCAGGTTGGACTTATACCAGAGATGCAGGGGATGGTCAACATAACAAAAAAATCAATAAAAATCATCAAACACATAATGGAATGAAAGACAAACAACCACACAATCATCTCGATTTATGCTGAAAAAGCCTTTGAACAAATCCAGCATTCCCTCATGCTTAAAGTCTAGAGGGAATTGGATTGGAGGGATAAGCAGCCCTCAATGTAATCAAACCATATACAGGAAACCCACAGCCAATATCATCCTAAATGGGGAAATACAGAAGCATTCCTTGTTAAAGGTAGGAAACTCAGCAAGGCTGAGGCTGCCCCCATCACCACTCCTCTTCAATATAGTGCCTTTGAAACACTTGCTAAGCAATAAGGCAGAAAATAATTTAAGGAGTAACTAATTGGAAAAGAGGAAGTTCAAGCTATCCCTATTTGCTGATGATATGATTGTTTACTTAAGGGATTCTAAAAACTCAACCAGAGACTCCTGAAATGTTAACAAACAGCTTCAGCAATGTTGCAGGATACAAAAATTAACCTAAAAAAAAATCAATGGCCTTTATTTACACCAAGAACAAGCACTGGAGAAAGAATTCAAAGAGACCTATCCCCACTCAGAATAGCATCAAAAGCAATAAAATATACGGGGCTGAGAGATGGCTTGGTTTAAGAGCACTGACTGATCTTTGCAGAGGACCCGGGCTCGATCCCCAGCACCCACATGAAGGCCGAGAACCATCTGAACACCAATTCCAGGGAACTCCAGTGCCAGGGAAGCCGACACCCTCTTCTGAACCCCGAGGCATTGCATGACACTGGTGTACAAAACTGCATGCAGACAGTACATTGATACACATACAGAAATAATAAATGGCCCGGCAGGGTGGTGCCAACCCTTTAATCCTAGCACTGTGGAGGCAGAGGCATGCGGATCTTCGTGATTCAGGGCCAGCCTGGGTCTACAGAGTGAGTTCCAGGACGGCCAACTAAAAGGGAAACCCTCGTCAAAAAAAAAAAAAAAAAGACAAAAAACAAAAAAAAGAAAATAACATAGGAAAAAACTAACCAATGACACGAAAGATCTCGAAAAAATTGTAAACCTTTAAAGAAAGAAAGTAAAAGACATCAAAGATAATGGAAAATCTCCTATGTGTATGGATTGGGAGAAATAAATTAGTAAAAATGTCCATTTACAAACTTTTTTGCCTAGTTTAAATGCAATCCCAAATCAACAATCCCATAGATGATATGAGTTTCTACAGGCTGTGAAAAAAAAGTCCTTAAATTCAATGAAAACAAAAAAGACCGCCTGAATAGCAAGAACAACCCTGAAGTGAAAAAAATGCTATAACAGGGGGGAATCTGTCTTACAGACTTCAAATTCATATACAGGGCTATAAGGGTTCATAGAAAAGATGCCTGCGTACTAGCACAAAAAAGAACCGTTGACCAATGGAACTTAAAATTGAAGTCCAATTACCTGAGCAATAAAATTTCACGCACTTCATAGTTGTACAACGGGGCCAAAGCCACAAGGGAGAAAAGACAGATCTTCAGCAAGTGGTGCTAGGCAAAACTTGGCATCACATGTGTAGAAGAGAAAATAAACCCTACCTCATCGACCCTAGCAGAATCAACTCCAGAGGGATCAAAGACCCCAATGTGAAACTCAAACTCTGAAGGTGATAGAAAAAAAGTGTGGAAGCAGACTACAAGACCTAGGCTTAGAAAAGACTTCCTAAATCGGATAGCAGCTGCACAAGAATTAAAGTCAACAATTGACAAATGGGACTCATTAAACTTAAAAAGCTTCTGTACAGCAAGAAACAAGCAAGGAAGTGAAGAGAAAATCCACAGAGTGGAGGAAACCTTAGCTGCTGATACATCTGACAAAACATGAATTTCCAAAACTGTAACTAACTAAAAAAAAAAACAAAGAAGAAAAGAAAACAATGACCCACTCAAGAGATGGGAGTAAAAAGTTGAAAGAGAGCACTTCACAAGTGGAAGAATTTAGGGATGGCTGAGAAACAACACCTTAAAAAGTGTTAACATCACAATCATAAGGAAATCAAATTAAACCAATTTAAAGATATCAGCCTAACTCCAATAAGATTGGCTAGGATCAAAAAACGAATGATACCAGTGCTGGAGAGGTTTTGTTGGGGAAAGAGGAACACCGTCCACTGCTGGTGGGAAGGTAAATTTCATACAGCCACTAATGGAAAGCAGTGTGTGAAGAAACCGTGGAAGACTTGGAAAGAACTTGCCCACTCAAACCCACCATACCACTCCTAGGCATGTACCCTCAAGGCCTCTCTCCACCGCACAGATACACACATGGCCAGTGTTTATTGCAGCTTCTCTTCACAATAGCAAGAGCTGGAATAACTAATCCAAAAGCCCCTCAACTGATAAGTGCAAAGAGAAATGTGGGTACATCTACACAATGGAGTTCTAGAGTCTATACAGCAGTAAAGAAAAACAAAAATAATGAAATAAAAAAAAAAAAATGGCTGGAGCTAGAGGACTCATGCTGAGTGAAGTAACATAGTTCCCCAAAAACAAACGAGAATGGTATCACTCATCTTTGGATGCTAGTTGCCAATTACCTAGTTGTAAATATTTCCTGTGCATGGCCCCTTAAACTTTTGTCCAAAGCAGTTGGGGTGATGCATATTGGAAAACAACAACAAAAACAACAACAGAAAGGAATTGGCATAGAAGGACTGACGGAAACAGTGGACTTCTGCTCCAAACAGTCAACTTCCAGATGGAGAATATGGAGAAAGACCTGAGAAAGAGATGAAAAGCATGTTTGGCAGAATGCATGAGACTCTGTGGGGTGGGGGGATGAGGGGGGACATGGGAGTCTTTTATGTATAATATATATAGTATATATACATATATATATATATAATATGAGATTTTATATAGAGATTACCTCTGTAATTTATAGAGTTTGTATAAGAGATGTTATAAGAGATTTTTATAAGAGATTACCTCTGTAGCAGTTGGTTCCAATTTAAAGTTAGAGAACGACCTCATCATCATCATATTACTTCTTGTTCTGTGGAGGGGAGGTAAGAAAGTTCTCTCATATTAACGTTGCGGCACCTAGAAGGTAAGTTTGTTAGGACTCATTATAGATAGTTTGTTACAAGTAGGATCCACAGAGGAGTTTGATGTCTGTAGCAGTCTGAGGCTTTTTCTTTCCTTTCAATTTCGAGGGACCAAGCGTTCTGCGTGCCTGCCTCCAGTGATGTACATCCTACACATGCAAAGTTGTATCTTTTCTTTCTCAGGAGCTCAGCCATTAATTTGGTGGCATTCTGGCCTGTTGGAACATAAAAATCATTTCCCATAGTTAGTTTAGGTTTGAATTGCAAGATACACCCCCAAAAAAATGGTAACGACTTCTTGCCTGTAAACTGGGGGATACCTGCAAGAAGACAGGCAATAAGACCCTGCTTTTGAAGACCTGATGTAAGCCATGGGAAAGATGTATTGAAAACACACATGCAAGTTTAACAGTTGATCGCTGGATACCAGAAGAGTGTTTCCAAAGGCCACTAAACCAATAAAGCAAATTAGGTCTCCTCGCATCCAAGCAAGACTCCTCCGTCAGCACCAGCTACACCTCACCTGCCTGGAAAGTACTACGCAGCAGTGGCAGCCATATGCCTGTATATCCCCCAAATCTAAATGGCTATTAGCTCTCTTCTTCTTGGAGGAATAACCCCGGCTGATGCCACAAAGCTTACATCCCTAGTGGTTAGGAGATGTTATAAGCCCCAGTAAAGAACCCTGTTATTTTACAGAAAAAAATGTAATTCATGGATTAACATGGTGTGTAATCCAAACATCTGGTTTCTATACCAAGTTAACTTACCATAACTATTAGTGTTTTTTAAATACCTATATATCTAATTGCTTGTGCTTCTTAGGAGGATTGAAAGGTTAGTCCCTGGACAAAATGTCAGCCCGGAAAGGAAACAGCCAAATTGACCAGAGTCAAAAGACGCGCCAGAGATAAAGTAGACTGGTTTGCTTCTCGTCCACCTGTGCCCCTTTTCTAATATAGGGAAAATCTGCAGAAGAGGGGTTGTGGTAGAATGTAAGGGCTGTATTGGGTGGAATGGTGAAACTAACAGCAATATAGACTGGACAACTTATTTGATCAAAACTGGATTTAACATAACAAAGCCCCCCCCCCCCCCACTGGATGGTGGGACCCGTGGGCTGTGTGGGTTTGGGCAAAACTGCTTGGAACTGTTTTTTTACATGAGGATGCTTGTTTCTCATAAATTATGACTGATTGTTTAAAAAATGAAAAATAAAATAAAGAAATAATAAAAAAAATTTTTTAAAGAAAAATACCTATCACAAATGAATACTTGATACCAAATCTGCACGTTTCAGATCCAATTTATTAAAACCTCAAGGAAATGCCGCGATTTAGTTTTTATTTTAAAATGAAGCAATAAACTGATGTTTCCAGTTATGTATTTTCAGGCATGAATATATGAAATTTTCAGCATTTAACTCTAAGAATTAAGCACTGGAAGTTGGTGCCAAGAAGCATATATTGAAATTAGCATTAGAAATGTTTTCTGCAGAAGAGCCAGCATGAATCACCAAGGGAGGCTACTATCTACCTTCTCGCTAAACCTAGAAAATAGAGAATGAAGCCAAATCTACTTTATAGAAGAGTCACAGGAAGTGAATGGTGTGAGAAGGAACCGGCCATGTGGAGAGGGTTTCTTCCAGAAAGGAAGGATACAAATGAAAATCAGAGAATTTTCCACTAGGAAACTTCAAATGAAACCATCAATAATTTATACACTATGATGTTAAATTAATATTTATTTTAATAAAAGAATCCCAGTGCTGCTAGTCAATAAGGACAATGTATCTGAAAAGTTATACTGTTAGAACACAATGTCCAGCTCCTTCATTTTCAAATAGGTATTAATAAATTCTTGTTCTCAGTTAAAAAAAAAAAAAAACGAAAACCATTTCACCCCAAGGAGAGACACCACCTTAGAGTGAAAAGATGGAAAAAATATTCCAAGCAATTGGTACCAAGAAACAAGTTGGAGTGGCTATTCTAATATCAGACAAAATAGTTCTCCAAGTAAAATTAATCAGAAGAGACAAAGAGGGCTATTACATCCTTGTCAAAGGAGCAATAAACCATAAAGACCTCACAATCCTAAATGTCTATGCACCAAACTTTGGTGCATCTAACTATATAAACACAACTCTGCAGGACCTCAAGACACAGATTAGTCCTAGCACACTAATAGTGGGAGACTTCAACACCCCACTGAGCTCCTTGGATAGATCAACAGGACAAAAAATAAACAGACTGAAAGACAAAAACCACACAATCATCTCAATTAATGCAGAAAAAGCCTTTGACAAGATCCAACATCCCTTCATGTTTAAAGTCCTAGAGGGAATAGGACTGAAAGGAGCATTCCTCAACATGATCAAAGCCATATATAGCAAACCCACTGCCAACATCATCCTAAATGGAGAAAAATTGGAACCATTTCCCTTAAAGGTGGGAACCCAGCACAGCTGCCCCTTATCGACACTCCTCTTCAACATACTGTTTGAAACACTTGCTAGGGTAATAAGACAAGAGAAGGAAATTAAAGGAGTACTAATCAGAAAATAAGAATTTAAGCTATTCCTTTTTGAAGATGATATGATAATTTTTCTAAGAGATGCTGAAAACTACACACGAAAACTTCTAGAAATGATTAAGAGTTTTAGTAAAGTGTCAGGCTACAAAATTAACCTAGAAAATTCAGTAAACTTTCTTTACACCAACAATAAACAAGTGGAGAAGGAATATAAAAAGACCTCATAATAGCCTCAAAAACAATAAGATTCCTGGAAACAAACCTAACCAAAGATACCAAAGACCTCTACAACAAAAATACTAAACCCCTGAAGAAAGAGATTGAAAATGACATAAAAGATGGGAAGACCTCCCATGCTCATGGATTGGGAAAATTAATATAGTAAAAATGTCCATTTTACCCAAATTGATATACAGATTCAATGCAATCCCAATCAAAATCCCTATGAATTTCTTCACAGACTTGGAAAAAAAAATCCTTAAATTCATATGGAAAAACAAAAGACCCTGAATAGCTAAAGCAACCCTGAGTGAAAAATGCAATATAGGGGGGATTGTCTTACCAGACTTCAAACTACATTACAGGGCCATAGTCATAAGGATAGCCCGATATTGGCACAAAAACAAACCCGTTGACCAATGGAACTAAATTGATGATCCAAACTTGAGCTCATAAAATTTCAGCCACCTCATATTTGACAACAGGGCAAAAAACCCTCAATGGAGGAAGGATAGCATCTTCAGCAAATGGTGCAGGCAAAATTGGATCATCATCTGTAGAAGAACAAAATTAAACCCCTACCTCTCACCCTGTACAGAAATCAACTCCAAGTGGATCAAATATCTCAATGTGAAGCCTGAAACCCTAAAGGTGATAGAAGAAAAAGTTGGCAAAAACCTATAAGACATAGGCATAGGAAAAAACAACTTTTTTTTTAAAGACAGGGTCTCCCTATAGCCCCAGATGGCTTGGAACTCACTCTGTAGACCAGGCTTGCCTTGAACTCACAGAGATCCACCTGCCTCTTGCCACCTGAGTACTAGGATTAAAGGTGTGCCTTACCACGCCTGGCTTAAAGGTGGTTCTTAGCTGCCACGTGGGTACTGGGAATTGAACCAGGTCCTCTGGAAGAGCAGTCGGTGCTCTTAACCACTGAGCCATCTCTCCAGCCCAGATACAACTTTCTAAATCAGACAGCAGCTGCACAGGAAGTAAGGTCAACAGTCAACAAATGGGACCTCATAAAACTCAAAAGCTTCTGTATAGTGAAAGAAACAATCCCAGAAAAACAAACGATGAATGGTATCCCTCACCTGTGGATGCTAGCACCAATTATGTAATTGTATGCCAAACTGAGCAACATCAATGTGATCTGAAAACAACTGTGCTCTTGAGGGTAGAAACCTCTTAAGAAACTTCTTTAAGATAGAAACCCTTAAAAAATAAACAAAGAAAAAAAAAAGAAACAATCAAGGAGGTGAAGAGAAAACCCACAGAGTGGGAAGAAATCTTTACCAGTGACACATCTGACAGAGCATTAACATCACATCAAGAATATACAAACTACTCAAAAAACAAAGAAATAAGAAGACAAATGACCTACTTAAAAGATGGAGTAAAGAGCTGAACAGAGTCTTCACCAATAAGGAATTAAAGATGGCTGAGAAACATCTTAAAAAGTGTTCATCATCATTAATAATTAAGGAAATGCAAATTAAAACCACTCTCAGATATCATCTCATGCCAGTACTGCTAGTTAAGATCAAGAAAACAAAAGACAACAGATGCTGGAGGGGTTGTGGGGAAAGGGGAACACTCATCCACTGCTGGTGGGAATGTAAACTTGTGCAACCACTATGGAAAGCATTGTGGGGAACCATTAAAAGACTTGGAATGAGCTTACTACCTGACCCAATCATACCACTCCTGGGTATATACCCCAAAGACTAATCCTACCGCAAAGATATATTCACATCCATGTATATCGAAGCTCTCTTCACAATAGCGAAGAGCTGGAACCAACCCTCAACAGACTAGTGGATGACAAAAATATGGTACATCTACACAATGGAGTACTATTCAGCAGTAAAGAAGGATGGCATTATGAACTTTGCAGGTAAATGGATGGAGGTCAAAGCCATTATGCTGAGTGAAGTAACACAGACCCACAAAGACAAGGGGTGAATGGTTTCCCTCATTTGTGGATGCTAACACCAAACCTCCCAGATGAAAGGCAAGCTGAACAACATTATTATTATATATTTCTGTTTATCTGAAAGTAACTATGTTGTTATAATGTGAATCTCTCAACCGGCTCTAGAATCCACCCACCACTTGTTTTCAGACTCTGTAATTACTGTAAGCTGTAGTAGTCCGCTGTAACCATTTACTACATGGGCCCTAGAAATCTAGCCCAGGTCTTAATGCTTGGCAGAAAGTGTGTTTACCCACTAAGGCATCACACAGGCCCACTCTTGAACTTAGAACAAACATACTTATCATGGAAAATTAAAATTTGGTCAGTATTCTAAAATGAGTTTTATTGTTTTGAACCTGGCTAGGAAAATAGAAAGCCCTTAAGTTTTCTATTATTTTGCAATGTTTTATATTTATTTTTATTTGATACATATGAGTGTATTACCTGCATGTTTCTAAGTGCACCCATGTTGTGCAATGCCCATGGAGGTCAGAAGAAGGCATCAGATTCCATGGAACTGAAATTATTGACAGTCGTTAACCACCATGTGGATACTGGGAATTGAACCTGGGTCCACTGCAAGAGCAGCCAGTTCTCTGAACTGCTGAACCATCACTCCAGGCCCGACCCTTCAAGTTTTATAGTAGAGGAAATTTACTAGAGATTAATTACCCAGGAAATGGGATGCCAAGAAGCTGCAGGAAGAATAGCAGTTGTGAACTTACCCAAACCAGAAACTGCTTCCATTGCCAATAGGAAGAGGCATCCAAATGAACATGAGCAGTAATTAGGAGGCGTTGATAGTCTTGCTAGGTATGGATAAATCAATACACTATTCTTAAGAATATTTTCATTATCTGGACATAGTGGCCCATGCCTTTAATCTCATCATTTGGGTAGCAGAGGCAGGGAGATTTCTGTGAGGTGGGGACCCTCTTTATCCCTGTAGTTCCTTTCATATTCTTTCCTCCTCCATTAACCATTGAACAGCCCAATTTTCCTAACTTGCCAGGAGAGAAGAGAGATAAAGAAAGCTTGGCTTATATATTAGCTGAAAAAGCTGCCGAAAATAACACATACGATATCTGAACATGAGCACATGTGAATACCTGAAGGCTGTATAACAAGAAACACAGTGGCAGGCAGGAGAAACCTCCCTTCAAGTTATTGGTCTTAGTAGTTCAAGAGACTCCCAAAATAACACACATGTTTGTCACATCCCTTGATTTCCTCCCAGAACTTGAAGGTAAGTCCCTACTGCTGAAGACAGACATACTTCACAGCCTCCTCCTTGAAGACTACCTCTGATAGATCTGGAGGTTACTATACAAAGCGCTGAGAGAGAACATCAATCAATGGTATGATCCCAGTTTTAAAGCATAACAACCGCAATAACTCACATAGCAACGTATCAATGCAGCAGTGGCAGTTTTATCTTGTGGGTAATCATTAACTTTCTAATTGGACTTAAAGCCTTCTCAGTGGGAAGGAACCCATGTGTGGTACTGAATATAAAACTAAATACACAGGGCTGGAAAGGTCATAGATATTAGAGAAAACCCTACGCTTGGTCATATCCCTAGACAAATTTAATTTTGTACTGTATACTAAATATCAACCATTATGCTATTCACATTCATCGATGAAGCTCTTTTGCAGCAGAATGAGACTATTACAGAATGCCACAACTGGTCAAAAACAGAGAATAAGTGTCAGAGGTGCCCAGCTTGAAGTGACACATCTACAATGTAACATCCACACCTAAGGCTCAGGGAACATGCTAGACAAGGGGTAGAGAGAATACTAATGCATCTCTCTCTCCAGCAAAGCTTCCTCAATGCTTTTGTGTACAATACACACAAAAGGCCACAACTCGCCAAAGTATAGAGAATAAGGGACTGAAGAGAGCCGCAACCAACAGGCCCCAACCTTAGCTGAGGAACTAGCTGATTACTTTGCCCCTCGTAACAAGTTAACAGTGATGAAGACAGCAAAGCAGATGAGAAGCGATTGCTTCAAGGTGCCATTCTCATGAAGAACCCACTGGGGACCTGCACCCCTTAGCCAAGAATTCCAGACATTGATTTGTGTACAGATGCATTCATTGAGATTTATTTTTTTTCTTTGTTTTGTTTTCTGTCTTTTTGAGACAGGGTCTCCCTTTAGTCCCAGCTGGCCTGGAGCTCACTATGTAGACCAGGCTGGCCTTGAACTCACAGAGATCCATCTGCCTCTGCCTCCTGAGTGCTGGGCTTAAAGGCATGTGTCACCACACCCGGCTCATTGAGACATTTTTTAAATTAACTTTTTGAAAATTTCATACCTGTGTACAATAAAATGGGATTATATCCACTTCCTCATCCCCACCCCCCCTCAACTCACCCTGTGTATTCCTACAGTTCTCAATTTCATGTCCTCTTTTATTGTTTAATAATATGATGTTCTGGGGCTGGAGAGATGGCCGAGTGATTAAGAGCACTGACTGCTCTTGCAGAGGACCTGGGTTCAACCCCCAGCACCCACATGGCGGCTGAGAACTGTCTTTAACTCCAGTTCCAGGGAATTCGACTCCCTCTTCTGACCTCCACAGCATTGCAAGACATGGGTGCACAAACTTACATGCAGACAATACATTCATAAACATACAAAAATAAACAAATACAATTTTTAAAAATGTTTAAAAAAATAATATGAAATTCCATCGTGCTTTGCATGTGTGCATAAGAACAGGGACATCCGCTGAGACACAGACAGCCTGCACATGGTCACACTTCCAAAGAATGATTCTTCTTCCGCCAATAGCAATCAATTGGCAATAGTCCCCGGTCTGTGATGAATCCTTCGGAACTGCTCCTCCATTTATGCTGGAATTTGGGCTGTCTTGATCTTGTCCTGGGAGCCACAATTGCTGTGAGTTCTTGAGAGCCATAGCTATGTCAGGCCCAGATGAGAGGGTTTCACACCTCTCCTCCCCATTCTCTGGATCTTCCATTATGTTGGCATCTTCTTCTGTCATGTTCCCTGAGCCTTAGCTGGGGCTTGATAAAAAACAAACAAACACCATAAAAAACAAAACTGGCCCAAAGCCAGTGGACTGGGGAAGTCATAGACTCTAGTAGGGAACCTACTGTTATGTGTTGGGTTTTGTTTTGTTTTATTTTGTTTTTTGACAAATGATCAGGTAAAATTTCCTTATAAATACTACTTGTGTTAGTGCCCAGAAACATGGGTACTACCAACCTTGATCAGAGAAGCTTCTTTGTGGAGCTGGCAGCAGTCACTGCAGAGATTCATAACTGGTCAAAGTGCTGAGATGATGCGACTGCTAGGTCCTAAATGGGACATTCACATCAAATATATACAATGTTGGTGGGTGATGCTATGATTTAACCCTACCATTTAAAAAAACCAAACTCTATCCAGGGACACCTCACACACGCAGGGCTCAAGAATCATTGTGGGAGAGATGACCGGCAGAGTGTAAGAGCCAGGGGTGGTCCATGACCATAAGGAAAGAGGCTTCCAGTCTTCTGAGGCCTTCCTTATATGAATTTACAGCAATGGTGTCAGCATGCACAAGACCCATGCCAACTCAACCAGGTAAAATTCAGCATAGAACTGGGGAAATGGGCAGGAGGCTCAAACTTAGCTGACACAGTGTCAAAGGTCAGAATCTCAAACTGTCCTAAAGTAGGTGTGAACCTCACCTCTGCCACATGGTATGGCATTCAACAAGCTGTGTGCATTTAAGCTTATGTCAAAAAATAAAGCTTTACTGAGACATGTCTGAACACAGAACCTGGAAAGCACTAAACACAGATACAATTTTGATATTAGCATTATCATCAATGACTTGATAGACTTATCAATTAAGAGAACGTTGTCTATAATACCGGCAAGACCAGAGTTACTTCAGAAATAATGACCATATTTATCATTTTATGATGATATTTCCCATACCGTTCAAAGAAATTTTGTACAAAGCAAGTAATTAATAAGCATTTGTTAAGTGATTAGTGAAAAAGAAACCAGTGGGTTTACAGGTTTCCTGTAAACATTTGGTAACTTACTTAGCTGAATCACACACCTGTTGATTTCCCTTGTGTGTTAATTACACTTCTCATTGGTAAGTGCTAATACACGGCAGGAAGCAACTCAAGGAAGGACGACTTATTTTGGTTCATGATGTGAGGGGATGCAGTCCATGGTGGTAAGAGATGCTCTGGGCTGTGGCAGCAGGGATGTGAAGCAACTGGTCACATGACACCAGCAGTCAGGAAGGGCAGAGAGATGGAGCTGAAACTACTGCTGGGTTGTAAACTTACATAACCACCCCAGTGTGTCACTTCTCGAGCTCAGCTCTTCTTCCCCAGGATTTCCCAATTTCCTGATACAGCACCACTGACTATCAAACCACTGACTATCAAACACATAAGCCTATCTGGATGTTTCCCATTCAAACCCAAAGCCCCAGCTCTTCAATGCTCTTTTGTATTTATTTTGAAGTCCCTTTGAATTAAATCACAGCTCTTTGTATCAGTTTTGAACATTTTATGAATATGAAGCCTTAAGGCCAAAGAGATGCTATCACTTGTCACATACAGATTTCCTATCTATCCAAAAGAGACAATATCTGCTTGATAGAATGCATCTACTTATACAGAACCATGGATGAGTTGTAGAAAAAATGTCCATACATATTTCATGTTCTTCAGAAGCCAAGGCTCTGCGATGAAAAATGAAGGTTGGGCTGTCACACTCAAAACATGAGCAGGCATTTTGATACAGTGTCTGTCTGCAACAAAAATTAACTGGAGGAAAGGAGACACGGCAAAGTTCCAAGGAATCTTCTGAAACAAAGGCCTTGTTCTTGCAGAGGGATTGGATTGAGAGTAGGAGAAAGAGAGCCATACACTGCTCAGTGATGCCTTATGGGTAGGCACCCACCTTATTTTGCCCAATTGCCCAGATTATGGTCATTGGAGACAAAGATGATTAATATGTAGGGGCTGGAGAGATGTCCTAGTGGTTAAGAGCGCCGACTGCTCTTACAGAGGACCTGGGTTCGATCCCCAGCACCCACATGGCGGCCGAGAACCGTCTGAAACTCCAACAACTCCAGGAGAAACCATCCCGACTCCGTTCCAGGGAATCCGACACACCTCTTCTGACCCTCCGCGGCATTGCACGACACGGTGTGCACACATTGCATGCAGACAGTACCATTCATACACATACGGACATAAATCAAATATAATAAAAAAAATAAAAATAAATAAAATGAAACAAAATGTTATCTTACTACGGAACTGTTAAAACAAGTGTCTTGGGCAATCTGACTTTCAAATTCTGATTATTTCACTTCCAAGTTGTGTTTCTTCAAAACAAATATTCATCCTCTGAGTAAAGTCTCAGAGTGAACCTCTTTCAAAAGATTTACCAAGATTTACCTTGTGAGCTGTTATCGTACCAGTATGCAACAAGTACACAGTCAGTGTTGAACAATATTAGATGGATCCACTATTGTCATTTTTGTTTTATTGCCAAATCCTCGATAACCCAGTTATAAAAATAAATACTGGGCTTCTTATTCCAACATGACACAATCACATGTAACATCAGAAACAGCTCCATGAAACTGTAAAGAAATGAAGTGTCTTGATTTTTTTGTTGTTCATGGAGCTATTTCTGAGACAACCAAATCTTATGAGGAAATTAAGTACTATCGAGTTGAAAAATAAATAACTTCAATCCAGAAGGACTGTGTTTAGAACTTGTTTATTTAATTTATTTTTATCTACTCTCCCTCTGTGGGTACCAAATTATGCTATAAACTTACTATGTCAGTCCCGGCTATCTTACTTACATTGGCTTGCTACTTGCACTTGGCTTCCTGAATAACAGGAATTATGCTCATAACCACCACACCCAGTATGTTTCACGTTTTTAAATTACCAATTAGCGGAGAGGGTGCTGGGTGTTTGTTTTTTTTTTTTTTTTTTTTTGTCAATTGCTACAAACTAGAGACAACTGGAGGAGAGAATTCCCACCATCAGATAAGCATGTAGCCATGTCTTTGAGGCCACTTGCCTAATTAGCAATTGATACAGGGGTGTATCAATCAACTGTGGGCAGTTCCTTCCCTGGGCAGATGGGACTGAGCTGTATAAGGGCAGCAAAGCAGCAGGAGTCTGTGGTCTCTGCCAGCATTCCTGCCCTGACTTACATCAATGATGGACTGAGGCCTCAAGAGGGAATTCAATCCCCTGGAACTGGAGCTATAGATGGTTGTTAGTGGCCATGTGGGTGCTGTGAATCAAATCCAAGTACTCTACAAGAGCAGCCAGTGCTCTTTCTTAACTGATGAGAAAATCCTGAAACATCCTACCTGAACATATAGATTTAATTCAACTCTGAGCATAAGCTTAATGTGTTTTTTTGCTATTAATTTGGTAAGTGGATTCGGTACTATATAAAGAAATGCAAGAGATTTGGACCTGACGTGGAACCTAGAAATGATAATCTTTTTTTTAATTAGTTTTTATTGATGCTTTGTGCATTTTTTTTTTTTTTTTTTTTTTTTTTTCCCTTTCCCTTCCCCCCCCACCCACCCACCCATCCAGATCATGCCTCTGCCATAACTGTCCTTGCCTCTTTCTCTCCGTTTTTTTTTTTCATTTTTAGCTATAAGTGATAATCCATGAGTACAAGCATCCTTCATGCAAAACCTATCTGCAGGCTGTTGTGCCCAAACACCTACAGCCCCACCATCCAGTGGGGGGTGACAGGTTGTTTGTTCAATCAAGTTGATCAAATGAGTGTCCAGACTACATTGCTGTAGTTTCACCATTCACCCCAATCGCAGCCCTTACATTCTACCACGCCCCCTCTTCCGCAGGTTGTTCCCTAGGCTTAGAAAAGGGGCACAGGTGGATGAGAGGTAAAACAGTCCACTCTCTCTGGAGCTGTTGACTTGGACTCTGGTCAATTCTGGCTGTTTCCTTTCATGGGCTGACAGTTTGTCCAGGAATAACCTTTCGATCCTACTGGCCTGGCGCGTTATGGCGTCTCCAGGATAATCTTTTTAAGCAGTGAAGAACTTCCTGGTCGAATTTCAAGAGTTCATAATGTTACACTAGTATACAGAAGTCATGCAGGTTAACATGGCTTTGGCAGAGTTGGGTAAATAATCAATAGATTTGAACAAGATTCAAGAAACAGATACATATGTGAATGGGCAGTTCACTGTTTTGGCAAAAGACAGTGACATATTTAAATGAAGAAGAGAAAGTCTGTTCAACAAATGATTCCAGAATAACAGATGTCCACATTTAAAGCAACCACTCCTATGATTTTTATTTAGGTTAATATAAAGTTAATCCTACAGGTCAGCAAAAGCTATAAAGCTTTAAGAACAAAATAAACGGAAAACACCCTCAGAAAGATTTCCTAAGATGAAGAACGGTGAGCATATGAGAAAATTATTCATAAAGTTGATGTCTGTTTATTAGTGCTGTGAATAAAATGTACTGCTAGGGTAGGAAGATGCATTCATAATACGCAGACAAGTCTTATGACAACAGAGAAAGCATAAACAATAACAAATGCAATCAACATATATTTCACAAAGGAAGAGATACAAAATAGCAAATGTGCATATGATATATGCAGCACCATTGATCATCGAGGAGACACAGAACGAAGCCACAGGGAGGTTGCACTGTGCAGCATCAGGATGGCTAAAATCAGAGCACAGGCACACATGTGCACACACATGCATCTACACAGACAGCACAAACACTGGCAATGGTGCCCAGTAGCAGAGACTTACATGCATTAATGGAAAGAATAGAAAAATCATTGGGGAGATACTTTGAAAAAATTCTGACAATTTCTTATAAAGGAGGTCAAGTACTATCCAGTGACCCAGCAGGATACATGTGCTCCTATAATGGAAATTCAAAGACACAGATACTAACTTCACATACCTGCACAGTGGAAACAGCTGTATATCCACCATCAGAAAAGCAGTTTACTGAAATGTGATAGATTCAATGGATGGAATAGTATTCAGAAATGGAGAAAAACAAACCCAAACAATATGTACTACAAATGGATCTGTCTCAGAAGTGGAATCAGTAAAAGAAAAATGCCAGTTAAAAATAAACACACACTGGATAATTCCATTATATAGAGACTAGAATACTGAATATCAGTCTAAATTCATAAAAATAAGAAAAGTTACTATTTATGAATTGGGGGTCAGGATTAAGCTAGCAGGGGCATAGGAAGGCTGTAATGGGACATACTAAAGCTCTGCTCCCAATAAGATTACAGATTACAGCACCATCTACATTTGTCAAGATCGTTTTATTTTATTTTTTTATTGATGCTTTGTGTATTTAATACATCATTTTACAATTCAGTTCAGGCATATATCCCTTTCCCTTCCCCCCACCCCACCCCTGCCCATCCCAGATCATGCATTCTGCCGTAACTTTTCTGCATCTTTCTCTGTTTTTTTGTTTTGTTTTGTTTTGTTTTCATTTTTTTAACAATAAGTGATAATTTGTGAGTACAAGCATCCTTCATGTAAAACCAATTTGCAAGCAATTGTACCCAAACCCACACAGCTCATGTGTCCCACCATCCAGCAGAGGGGGGGGGGTTGTATGTTCAATCAAGTTGATCAAATGAGTGTCCAGTCCATATTGTTGTAGTTTCACCTTTCACCCCAATCGCAGCCCTTACATTCTACCACGCCCCCTCTTCTGCAGATTGTTCCCTAGGCTTAGAAAAGGGGCATAGGTGGATGAGAAGCAAAACAGTCTACTTTCTCTGGAGCTGCTGTCTTGGTCTCTAGTCAATTCTGGCTGTTTTCTTTCATGGGCTGACAGCTTGTCCAGGCACAACCTTTTGATCCTACTAATGAAGCACACATAATTAGATATATAGGTATTTAAACAGTATAATATATAGCCTTTGAATCCTACTAATGAAGCACATGCAATTAGATATATAGGTATTTTTAAAAAAATATGTGCCTAATGTTTTCACATATCAGGGTGTAAATTTATATGCAAGAAATAGTTGTTTCTGAGATATCATTTAATCCCACATATGTCATTCTATTTAACATGTGCTTAATTTATTGTTTATAGAGATGGAGAAATGTATTTCACATGTTAATTTTGGATTCCAAATGTCTTTAGAATTCCTGCACTTTTTACAGGACTGCACCACCACACCTGGTTTTATGTGGTGTTGGGGATCAAAACCGGGGCATCATGCATGATATGTAAGCACTTCACACACTGATTTATCCTCAGCATCCCAACTGTCTATCACAAATACAAAGAGCAACCTGTTGTGGGAGTTCAATTGATTTATCCTATAGTCTTATGACTCAGAAGCTGGCCTCAGTTTACATGTGTTATCTTCCTTGTCCGAAATACCAAGATAACTGAGCAAGCACAATCTAGGAGTCCTTTAAACACTCACATTGGAACTTTCTAAGGCCAGTGGGCATGGAGTGTTGGGGCAGATGTATTCTTCTGTCAGAACGAGCAGTTCGGTTTACAGTAACAGAAGGCTGTACATTCCTGTTCTCTAGACGATACATAAGACAGTTGACAGTAGACATTAAGTTATGGAAAAACATTCATTCAATTTCACTTCCTTCTGTCTCATCCTCTTAAAACTTAAATTGTTGGAGATCAAGATGGAGACTCCTGTGGTGGAGGGAGCATTGTGAGCAGCCAAGGCAAAATTGGGAGAGGGGGACTTAGGGACCCCTGTGAGTGTTCAGAAGCATCAGAGTTGGACCAATGGCATATGGACACTTGGTGACTGCAGTTAGGTGCTGCAGACCTTGTCCAAGGGTATCGGGAGACAGCAGAGACAACTCTGGTGGAGACTGGGCCTTTCTTCCACTGGACCCAGGTACAGACCTTGGTGGCTGGCCTTGGAGGGCTGATGGGCAGAGGTCCTGTGATTGCATCTCTGCATGGGTGACTGGGACTCTCCTCACACTGGCAAGGAGGACTCCAGCTGCACAAACAACAAAGAATATACTTTCTATTCAGCTTCCTATGGAACCTTCTGCAAAATTGACCATACATTGGGACCTAGAACAAATATCAACAATTTCAAAATAATTGAAATAATTCCATGTATTCTATCAGACCGTAATACAATAAAGCTTAATATCAACACCAAAAGAAGCCCTAATAAATACAAGAACTCATGGAGATTAAACTACACACTCCTGAATAATGAATGAGTCAAAGGAGAAATTAAGAAAGAAATAAAAGTATCCCTGTAATCTTCCCACCCACGAGGGCAGAAGAGCCTGCGGCCTTCATGATGCAGGTTCCACAAGCCTGAAGGGTTCAGCCTGTCTTGGGTATTTCATAGCCCTGGCCACTGGGGGAGCTATTTTATGGCTGGGTGAGGGGTGCTGATCTGTCCAGTGCTAGGCTAGAGTTGAGAGTTTGGGGTCTAGGCTAGCCACACCTGTATGCCAAATAAGAAGACAATGAAAACAGCTGAAGAATATAAGCAAAGTCAGTCTTCAACTTAAGGAAGAAACATCTGAGCTTCACACTAGAATCACAACCAACAATAGAAACCCAAATGCCAAAAGCACAATGAAAAAACAATAATATGAAAAACTCAAATGACAAGCCCTGACAAATACCACTAGTCCTATTGAAGAATCCTACAGTGAGGACTGCCTAGATGTAATTTAGGATATAGCTCTTAAGAGAACTATTATAAACATGATCAAAGATATCAAAGAATTGAAAGAATTTAAATAATACATATACAAGGGAATGAAATACCTAAAAGAATAGAGGGATAAGTTGAAAGAAAATAAGGATAAACTGTGGGATGAAATTACAAAAGAGATAGAAATATTGAAGAAAATCCAAGCTGAAATGAAAAAGGAAGTGCAATACTCCACAAACCACTTGGAAAGGATGGGAGAAAGTTTCAATAACAGAATAGATGAAGTAGAAAATAGAATATTAAGACTAGAAGACAATATGGAAGAAATGACTTGATCAACTAAAGATTATGAAAATTTTTTTTAAATGCAAGAATGGAATAACCAGGAACTGTGGGACACTATGAAAAGACAAAACCTATACATCATAGGTATAGAAGAGGAAGAAAATACACAGGATAATAGTATTGCTCAGATCTTTAACAGAATTGTAGAGGAAATTTTTCCCAAATTAAAGAAAGAGATACCTATACAAATACAAGAAGCATATAGAACACCAAGTAGACAAAACCAGAAAAGAAATTCCGCATGCCATATAATAGTAAAAACACTAGATGTTCAAAACAAAGAGAGAATATTGAGGGTGTCAAAAGAAAAACAAGTCACTTATAAGGGAAAACCTATCAGAATTACAGCTGATTTTTCACTGCAAATAATGAAAGCCAGAAAAGATGGTCTAAATTAGTCCCAGTTCTAAATGACTATAGATGTCAACCCAGAATACCTTATCCAGGAAAAATGTCTATTATAATTGAAGGAAAAAGGAAATGTTCCAAGACATAAATAAGCTGAAATAATTATTTTCCAGAAAGCTATCCTCCTTCAGAGAATATTTGAAGCAATACAAAGAGTAGAGGGTAGGAATGACTATAACCAATGAGCAACAGAAAATACTTAATGAAACTACTATTATGGAAATAAAAACTAGGGCAAGAATGCACAAGAAACCAAAATGAGCAGAAGTAATATAAATCTCTCAGTAATAACTTTAAATATCAATGGACTGAATTCAGACATAGACACCCAAGACATAGACTTGGGTCTGGAGGGATGGGAGCACAGACTGCTCTTGCAGAGGACCTGAGTTCAATCCCCAGCACCCATATGGTGGCTGAGAACCATCTGTAACTCTAATTCCAGGAGAACTCCAGTTCCAGGGGAATATGACACCCTCTCCTGACCTCCGTGGCATTGCATGACACGGGTGCACAGACCTACATACAGACAATGCATTCATACACATAAAAAATAACAAATAAAATTAAAAACATTTAAAAAAGAGACAGACTCATAGAATGGATTACAAAACAAAACCCATCTTTTTGTTGTCTGTAAGGAGTTCATCTCACCTTTAAAGACAGGCATTATCTCAAGGTGTAAGGGTATAAAAAATTATTACAACCAAATAGCACTAAGAAACAAGTAGGAGTTGCTATATTAATATCAGATAAAATAGACTTCAAAATAAAACTAATCAGAAGAGATGAAGTGGGTCATGTCATTCTTATCAAAGGAACAATTAACCAAGAAGATATCACAATCATTAATTTATACGGACCAAACTCAGGTGTAAAGAACTTCATAAACAAAATTTTACAGGATCTTAAAGCACAGATTGACTCTACCACACTAGTGGTCGGGGGCTTCAATACCCCACTCTGTCCATTAGACAGGTCAACTGAGCAAAGAATAAATAGAGAGACATCTGAACTGAACAATCTGATATACCAAAAGGACCTAACAGACATCTACTGAGTATTCCACCCAAACAACTATAAATATACTTTCTATTCAGCACCTCATGGAATCTTCTCCAAAATCGACCACATACTGGGACATAGAACAAATCTCAAAAAAATACAAAAAAGAAATAATTCCATGTAGTCTATCAGAACATAATGCCATAATGCAATAAAGCTTAATATCAACACCAAAAGAAGCCATAGTAAATACAGGAACTCATGAAGACTAAACAACACACTCTTGAACAATGAATGGATCAAGAGAGAAATTAAGAAAGAAAAAAAGTATTTCTGTATTTAAACAAAAATGACAACACAACACAACAAAACCTCTGGGACACTTCAAAAACATTCCTAAGAGGGAAATTTATAGCTCTAAGTGCCTACATTAAACAAACAGAAAGAGCATAAATAAATGACTTAATGTTGCAACTCAAAATACTTGAAAGACAACAACAAATGACTCTCAAACCTAAAAGACAAGAAAAAAATAACAAAAATCAGACCAGATATTAATGAAATAGAAACAAAAAACAATACAAAGAGTCAATGAATCTAAGAGTTGGTTCTTTGAAGGACTAAACAAGATAGACAAACCCTATAGCCCAGCTAACCAAAAGAAAGAACAACTCCAAATTAATAAAATTAGAGATGAGAGGAGAAACATTACAACAGATAATATAAGATCCAGAATGTTATGCAAGAATACCTTAAAGATTCATACTCTACTAAATTTGTAAACCTAAAAGAAATGGATGAATATCTGAAATCATGGGACTCACCAAAGCTCAACCAAGAAGTGATCAACTGTTTAAACTGACCCATAACATATGAGGAAATTGAAACAGTAATACAAAACCTTGGATCTAAAAACATCCCAGGTGCAGATGGATTTACAGCTGATTTTTTTTTTACTTTTTGAGATAGGATCTCCCTGTAGTTCCAGCTGTCCTGGAACTCACTATGTAGAACAGGCTGGCCTTGAACTCACAGAGATTCACCTGCCTCTGCTTCCCAAATGCTGGGATTAAAGGTCTATGATACCGTGCCCATCTTATAGCAGAATTTTATCAGACATTTAAAGAAGACCTACAACCAATATTACTTAAGTTATTTAAAAGAAAAGAAGCAGAGGGCAACCTCCCAAATTCCTTTTATGAAACCAGCATCACATTACTACCAAAACCAGGAAAAGACACAACTAAAAAGGAAAACTATAGACCCATATCCCTAATGAATATAGATGAAAAATTTCTCAACAAAATTCTTGCAAATTGCATACAGGTACACATCAAAGAGGTTATTCACCATGATCAAGTAGGTTTTATTCCAGAGATGCAGAGATGGTTCAACATTCTTATATCAAATAATGTCATAAATTATATAAATGGACTCAAAAATAAAAACCACATGATCATCTCAATTGATGTAGAAAAGGCTTTTGATAAAGTACATCATGCTTTTATGTTTAAAGTCCTAGGGGAATTTGGACTGGAGGGAACATTCCTCAACGTAATTAAAGCTATATACAGCAAACCCACAACCAATATCATCTTAAATGGAGAAACACTAGAATCATTCCCCTTAAAGTCAGGAACCCAACAAGGCTGTTCACTATTTCCCCCTCCTTTTTAATATAGTGCTTGTAACTCTTGCTAGAGCAATAAGACAAGAGAAAGAGATTAAAAGAATACTAATTGGAAAAGAGGAGGTCAAACTATCCCTTTTGCAGATGACATGATATTATACCTAAGAAATCCCAAAAAATTCACTAGAAAACTCCTAGAAATGATTAAGTTTCAGTAAATTTGCAGGTTACAAAATTAATCTACAAACATCAGTAACCTTCCTATATGCCAACAAGCAATTGGGGAAGGAGTTCATGGAAACCCTTCCATTTACAATAGGCTCAAAAAAAATCTCAGAATAAACTTGAACAAAGACATTAAAGATCTTTACAATGAAAACTTTTAATCTTTTCAGAAGGAGACTGAGGAAGACATCAGAAGATGGAAGTATCTCCCATGTTTGTGGACTGGAAGAATTAACATAGTAAAAATGACCATCCTTCCCAAATTAATACACATATTCAATGTATTTCCAATTAAAATCCCCACAGAATAAGAAAAAGCATTCTAAAATTCATATGTAAAAACAATAGACCCCAGATATCCTAAGCAACCCTGAGTAAAAAGAGTAATGCAGGAGGAATTACTATACCAGATTTTCATCTCTACTTCAGAGCTATAGTTATAGAAACAGCATGGTACTGGCATAAAAATAGACCCATACATCAATGGAATATAATAGAAGATATAAACTTAAGTACATACTATTTCAGCCATCTTACGTTTGACAAAGGAGCCAAAAACAGTTTTAACAGCACCCTTTATTTTTTATTATATTTAATTTCTGAAGTGTGTGTGCATGTGTGCGTGTGCATGTGTGTGCAGACATGGTTCTTGTGTGGAGATTAGAGGACAGCTTGTAGGAATATGTTCTCTCCTTCACCCTGTTGTTCTTCTTATACAAAAATATTTGTCTTTCCTAATTGTGAGTTCTTATCATTTCTATAAAGGTATAGATTTAACTCTAGGCTTTCTCTTCTGTTCCATGGTATGCATCTAAAATTTCATCCTAATATCTTACTGTTTGCATTTCTATTGCTTTCCAGTGCACAGAATTCAGTTTTGTTGTGACATTCCCAACCTTATTTGTTCTGGCTGATCTTCCTCCCCACCTCTCTATCTGTCTAACCCCCCCCCACACACACACACCCTTGTTCCTCTTGTTGCTTCCTTTCTACTTTCAATTCACTTATATCTCTGCCACTCATTCCTTAATAACTCCCCCCCCAGGGGCTTCTTTCTAGTTTCGTGACCTATACCCACACCCTAATCCACAGATATACACATATATAAACATTGAGTCTGCAGACCATAGAGGAAAGAAAAGGTGGTATTTATCTTTCTTGGTCTGGCTCACTTCACTTAATATAGTAATTTATAGACTCACACATTTTCCTGAAAAATAATGAGTTCCCTTTTCTTTACAGCTGAATACACAATTCCTTTGTGTATATGGACTCACGTTCATTATGTCTTTTTTTGTTGATGGACATCTAGGCTGGTTCTATTTCCTTGCTATTATGAACAATGCAGCAATGAACATGTCAGTGCATGCATCTGTGGTTCATTTTGATAATGATTCTATTGAACCTATTTCATCCATTGTACATCATGAACACTGTAACAATATTAATTCTCCTAATCAATGGGCATGCAATGATTTTTCAACTATTTATATATTCTTGTTTCTACCATTGTTAACAGATTTTTGATGTGAATAATTTTTACCACTTTTGTTAACTTTATTTCTTTTTTTTCAACATTTTTTTATTGATGCTTTGTGCATTCAGACATCATTTTCAATTCAGTTCAGGCACATTTCCCTTTCCCTTCCCCCCCACCCCCACCCCAACCAGGATTCTGCATTCTGCCATAACTGTCGCATATTTCTCAGTTTTTTTTTCAATTTTTAGCTAATAGTGATAATCTATGATTACAAGCATCCTTCATGTAAAACCATTTGCAGGCTGTTGTGCCAAACCCCCACAGCCCCACCTCAGTGGTGGAGGGGTTGTTTTTTTCAATCAGTTGATCAAATGAGGGTCCAGATACATTGCTGTCAGTTTCACCATTCCACCCCACTGCAGCCCTTACATTCTACCATGCCCCCCTCTCGCAGATTATTCCCTGGGTTTAGAAAGGGGCACAGGTGGATGAGAAGCAAAACAGTCACTCTCTCTGGAGCTGTGTCTTGGACTCTGGTCAATTCTGGCGCTGTTTCCTTTCATGGGCTGACAGTTTGTCCAGGAATAAACTTTCGATCCTATATAATGATGCACAAGCAATAGATATATAGGTATTTAAACAGACACTAATAGTTATGGTAGGTTACTTTGGTATAGACACATATGTTTAGATGATCTGCTGATCCATGAATTACATTTTTTCCTGTTAACTATGACAAGGTCTTACTGTGGCTTATGAGATCTCCTAAACCTGTAGAGGATGTAAGCTGTGGCATCAGCCTGGGTTATTCCCCCAAGGAGAGAGCCACTAGCCAATTAGATTGCGGATATACAGGCATATGGCTGCCTCTGCTGCACAGTATTTCCAGGCAGGTGGGTGTAGCTGGTGTTGACAGTGGAGTCTTGCTTGACTCA
This sequence comes from Rhizomys pruinosus, assembly GCA_009823505.1. Taxonomy (NCBI): domain Eukaryota; kingdom Metazoa; phylum Chordata; class Mammalia; order Rodentia; family Spalacidae; genus Rhizomys; species Rhizomys pruinosus. The sequence goes on from VZQC01004776.1 coordinate 263,030, forward strand.
AGGAGACCCGTATTTGCTTTATTGGTTTAGTGGCCTTTGGTAAAACACTCTCTAGTGTTCCAAGAGGCCATCTGTACACTTGCCTGTGTGGTCTCATACATCTTTCCCATATTAACGTCAGGTCTTCAGCAGCAGGGCCTTATCGCCTTCTCTTCTTGCAGGTATCCCGTTTAGAGGCAAGGAGCCCTTAGCTTTTGTGGGGCCTTAGATTAATTAACTTAGATTAGTTAACTTTATTTTTTTTTTTTAATGTTATTTCTTCTGTATGTGTATGAATGTACTGTCTGCATGCAAGTCTGTGCACCCGTGCGTGCAATGCCGCGGACGGTTCAGAAGAGGGTGTCGGATTTCCCTGGAACTGGAGTTCTCCTGGATTGGAGTTACAGAGTTTCTTGGCCGCCCTGTGGGTCGCTGGGGGATGAAACCCGGTCTCTGTAAGAGCGGTCTGCGCTCTTAACGCTAGGCCATCTCTCCAGCCCCCTAGTTAACTTTATTTCTAAATGTATCTGCGTGTCTTTAGCTAGTGTAAATGGTAGGATTAGCTTAATTTCTGTTTTATAGAGTTCACCATTAACATCTAAAATACTGCTCTGCACCATTGACTCACTTTATAGGTCTTATACTTTTTGCTTGGGTCTTCAGGGTGTTCTATAAATAAAACTAGCCTCTTCCAGCAAAGACTACTTACTTTTGTATTTGCCAATTTAAACATCTCCCATTTCTTTCAATACCTAACTGGGGACGAGGCCTTCCTACTGTGATTTGACTGGCAGGTATTTCTGTGTTGTTCCACGTGTAAAAGTAAAAGAGGTACTCTTTCAACATGTTCCTATTGTGTATCATGCTGGCTGTCGTTTTTATTGGTTTTATTTTATCCTCCACTGTACTTGGGTTCACTCTATCAGCACCTACTTTGTTGAGGGCTTTACTATGAAGCAAAACCAGGGCTTGTGAAATGTAATTTGAAATGGTCATATTTTGTCCTTTATTCAGTTAATGTGATGAAGCACAAATATTGCATGCTTGCAGCAAGCTTGCATCCTTGGATGTTGAATGACCTTTTCTATACGCTAGTATTTCGTAGATATTTCCACATTTAAATTTGTCATGGATATTCACCTGCAGTTCTTGTTGCTCTGTTCTTGTTTATTGTTCATTTGATAGCTGACCTGCTTGTTATCAGAACAATACTGGACCACCCATCCTCCTGTGAGCACCTTCAGATCATCCTGCCGGGGCTTCACCTTGTCACCAACCACCTCTTTTTTTTTTTTTCTTTTAAGTTTTCGTTGAGAAACCCCTTCTACTTAGAAATGACTCTGGGGACTGGAGAGATGGCTCAGCAGTTAAGAGCACCAACTGCTCTTGCAGAGGACCCGGGTTCGATTCCCAGCACCCACATGGCAGCTAAGGACTGTCTTAACTCCAGTTCCAGGAGAATCCGACCCCCTTTTCTGACCTGCATAGCATTGCACGACACAGGTGCACCAACCTACATGCAGACAGTACACTCATACACATAAAAAATAAAAATAAATTAAAAAGTTTAAAAAAAAAAGAAATGACTCGGGAACCCTTCATCAATGATGCTACAACTCCATGCTTGTTCCATCTTAATCACATTTATTCAGAATGTTGTAGCTGGATCTTTGCATATCTGACTTCATCTTGAAATGTCTCAGCAGCATATGAGGGTGGTCCCCCTGTTTAGTGTTCATTTGCATACTGGTCCAAAGTAAGGTCTAATCCATATTGAGTGTATTTGATAAATCAGTGGACTTGCACAGTTTTGTCATCTGTAGAAATATTCACACCTAATATGACCATAACCATGCCCAAATTCAGTGGGAAATACAGCAAAAATTATACATTTTTATGTTAAAGCTGGTAGCTTTGGGTGTTGGGTGACATATTCTTCCCTCTTCTCTTCAATGAATTCTTTTATTTCCATATTTCTTAACTTGGCAATGAGTAACTAGGCATGGTATTAACTTGTATTTCATTCTTCTAATTATGTCACTTAAAAGTCCATGTATGTGCTCACTTCCTTTCTGAATATGACAAAGTATTATATCTCACAACCATTTATAATATAGATTATCACTGCCTTGTGAATCAAAGATAATGACAGCATTATGATTTGAAAGGTTATAATTTTCAGTTTATATAGCAGGCTCCCTTAAATTAACAAGAGGAAAAGATAAAATTCATCTTAAATTCATTTACATTTCCAAAGAAATTTCCACATCTAAATGCAGAACGACCATAATCACTTGTGTTTTGGTTGTATAAAAATAACTTTAATATATACTTGAATTATTTTATTTTTCTTCATGAATTGCCAATGATGCCAGTACCACAGTATATTTGAAACACAGAGACAATTCTTCTTTGATGATACTAAAGATAATGAATTAAACTGCTAAATAAGTATAAGGATTTCTGAATTATAGCAACATTTTCTGAGCTAATTTTCAAAAGAACTATTTTCCTTCAAATATTTTTCTGAAACAAAAGGGATTGGAAAGTACAGAGTCAGAATGGAACTGTTAGAGACTCTGTTTTGATTAAGAGTCGAACATATTTTAATTCAGAAGGATATATAGAAGCTTTTTTTATCACACCCCCTTAGATTTTCTATCTACTGAATATATAAAATGTGAAATGTAAAAGACCCAAGATACCAAATGCCTTTTCATTTGTGCTCTACTGTCCTTGAGACCACTTTAATCCCTTTCATGGTAAGAATGGCCCCCCAATGAAAGAAGATTTCCCAGAGAGAACTCTTATTTTACTTACCTTCATTCACTGTCTACCCCCATCTATGATATCTGAGTTGGTGTCTTACAATTTTCTGCATTGTTGGAAATACACACTGATGTCTCAATACTTATTTTTCTATCCATCCAGCCACATAACCACCCACCAATCCATCCATTTATCCATCCATAAATTATCCATCCACTCATACATGCATCAGTGCATCCATCCATCCAGCAATGAAACCATCTATCAATCAATCGATCCATTTATCCACCCACCCACCCATCCATCCATCCATTCACCAATACATACATACATACATACATACATACATACATTCATCAATGCACCCATCCATCCATCCAACCATCCATCCATCCACCCATCCTTCCACTCATTCATCCACACATGAAAACATACATACATACATCAATGCACCCAACCATCCACCCAGCCATCCATCTGTCCATATAACCATACATAGATACTTGAAATTTCCAGCACAATATAGTGTTGTGCTACCTGTTTTATGACCTTTATTTCCCCTTAATGAGTCATGGTTCACACCTGGAGAGCATAGGTAGGGTGATGTTTCCCTCCATCTGTTGTTTTTAATGTTAAATTTAGATATTTCTGGCAGTGCCCAGATTCAATAATGATAGGTGAGGGTGTATTAGATACATGCTAACAGAAAGGCATCTTATAATTCCTGTGTGCAATGAATCATTTTCAACCCACTGCAATCTTTCTTTGGTTGAGGTAAACCTTAACTACAAAATACTCAGCTGGAACTGCTCACAAAATAACCTTTTCAAGTGATTTCTATTTTCTTTCCTAGTATCATTTGAAGAATAATGCCCAGTGAGGTAGAACTTTAATTTGCATTTATTTATTTTAAGTGGGTAACTTATATGTAAGAAGTGCTTGTTTATTTCCATGTATGAAGATAGTACCGCCCATTTATCATGGGTTGAATTTCTTCTTCTTCCAGATTTCAGTATAGGGAAAGAGTGAACAAAGTTGCATGTGGAGTTTTGGGACATTTTGTGAATGAAATGTCAACAATTTAGATCCCTTTCTTTGAAGTTTCTGTGTTTTAAATCATGCCTGAAGAAGCTGGAGCTATGAGTGGGACCTGCAGGCAGGACACAAGACACAAATTCCTAAAGGAAGCTGGGAAAGAGGGATCAGAGCTGATATCATAGCCACTTCACAGAACCAGTACTACTTTAGGTTAGGGGAACATACTTATGCAAAAGGAAATGGATAGCTTATCCTTATTTAAATTGTTATATACAAAAATTTATGTAGATCTATTAGGAAATATGATATCTGTGATATATCTGCTTGGGTCAATATGGCCAGGTGAGATGACGTCTCTCAGAATCTCCTCTGTGGAGATGGAGGTTAGGCAGCACAGATAGGTGGCTTGTTTGCGTCTTTGAAGGTGAACTGATGCTCCAGCCCTGGGTGACGGGCTCCATTTTCTGGTGGCTCACCTCGCCTCTTTGCCTTGAAGCAGCTGTTGGCCTTACAGTGCTCCAATTCCAATGGCTCCCACATTCCTCCAGCAGCCTCTCTCATTCATTCTGTTCCAGGGTGAGTGTGTGTGTGTGTGTGTGTGTGTGTGTGTGTGTGTGTGTTCTACTTCCTGATTAAGGAGCCAACCCCTATAAGCATGCCTCATCACCTGAGAGAAGCAACAGGTACAGCTGCAGTTTCACACTGTTCTGATAGACCCCAAGTCCTGCTTGTAGATTCCTACATTCCTCAGTTCTCCTTCATTTTGCAATTCCCTTCCCTTCCCTTCCCTTCCTTCCCCCTTCCAGATCCTGGTCCAGCTGATGTTAACTCCAGCTTCACACATGAAGAGAACATCCTGGAAGAATTCTTTACATGGCTTCCACAATTGCACATAAAACTGTTTTGGGTTGAGTTCTAGGGTTGTGCTATCTCTGGTATCAGTAGACTTCTGACTGATATGTCCCACTCCCCGCTGGGCTTTGCTGGGCATTTAGGAATATTTCTATCAGTAACCCTCAAAGTCGTGTTGTACGTATCCAGTTACATTCCTCACTCTGAATATTGTGTGCTGGATAGCTTTAGTGTCAACTTGACACACCTGGGTTGAGGGAGCCTCAATTAGGGAATTGGCTCCATTGGATTGGCCTGTGGCCACATCTGTGGAGTATTGTCTTGATTGTCAGGCAATGTGGGAGGGCCCAGCCCACAATGAGTAGTGCCACCCTGGGCAGGTTGTTGTGTATGGTATAAGAGGGCAGGCTGGGCATGGGCCAGGGGAGCAAGCCAGTGAACAGCATTCCTCCATGGCCTGTGCTTCAGCTCTTGCTTCTAGGTTCCTGCCCTGAGTTCCTGCCTTGGGCTCCCTGAGTGATGAACTGTGACCCAGGAGATGTAAGCTGAATAAACCCTTTCCTCCCCAAGTTGGTGTTGGTCAGAGTGTTTTGTCACAGCAATGGAAGACAAACTAGGACAGAAATTGATACCAGGAGTGGGGTATTGCTGTGACAGAGCTGACCTTTGTGTTTTGGGGAAGGATTGTGGAAGCATTTGGAACTTTGGGCTAGAAAAATCATTGAATGCCTAAAGATCATGGGTATGGAACTTGGAACAGTTTTGCTGAAAGAGTTGTAGAAGATGGAGGCCTGGCTTGTGAAGTTTCTAGTTTCAAAAGGAAGCAGAGATCATCAGGATGGTTTAATCTGTGGGTTCTGGTCAGCTGGGCCTGAAGAATCAGCTGTAAGTAACAAGAGACCAGAACCTGAAGTGAAATCTTTGTTGTACTGGGACAATTGATGCTGGTTAGCTGGGGCTGAAAAATCAGCTGTAAGTAACAAGAGATGAGCATCACTGTGGTGAAATCTTCTGGGAAGAATTTCTTCAGGGTCAGCAAATAGAAGCTATGCTCCAGAAGGGGCCCAAGCCTCCATCTCAAGCCAGAAGCAGGACTTGGTAGTATGTAAGAGTCTCCTATATGGTTCTGTTGTTGAAATTTGAGGGGGTCACAGAGAGCAGCTGAGGCTTGGCACTGTTTGAGGTCAGGAAAGATCATTGGTGGAAGTGCACCTCAGTTGCAGTGGAGACCCCAGGATTGCAGGGCTCATGGAAAGAAGCTGAGGCTTTGCACCAGGAGATGTCAGAAGACACCATTGGTGTAGGTGCTGCCTTAGTTTCAGTGGCGACCCCAGCTTTTTTGGAGATGCCAGGACCATGGGACAGGACGACCACCAAGAGCAGCGGCAGGTGATGAATGGAGTCAGCCTGGGCCTGCGAGATGAGCTGTGTGTGCCATGGACTGCAGAGTTGGAGAAGGGGAGCTGCCAAGACCCTTTGGAGCCCAGAAGATCGTGAGTGAATCCCAGGTGTCCAGCCTTGAGCTACTTTGCTGGACTTAGGTTTTGTTTGAGTGTCCCTGATTCTTCCCTTTGAAATAAGACAGTACTTGTTTTGGATTTTACAGCAGCCCACAGTTAAGAGACTTTTAACAGACTGTGAACTTTTAAGTATTTGGACATTTTAAGGACTGTGGGGCTTTTAGGTTGTACTGTCTTAGGTTGTGATTAATGTTAGCATCATATTTTGGGGATAAGAACTGGAAAGGTGGTGGTTTAATAGTGATATGTTTTGTGTGTCAAGTTGACAGGGGGTCAATTGTGTTGGATAGCTTTAGTGTCAACTTGACACACCTGGGTTGAGGGAGCCTCAATTAGGGAATTGGCTCCATTGGATTGGCCTGTGGCCACATCTGTGGAGTATTGTCTTGATTGTCAGGCAATGTGGGAGGGCCCAGCCCACAATGAGTAGTGCCACCCTGGGCAGGTTGTTGTGTATGGTATAAGAGGGCAGGCTGGGCATGGGCCAGGGGAGCAAGCCAGTGAACAGCATTCCTCCATGGCCTGTGCTTCAGCTCCTGCCTCCAGGTTCCTGCCCTGAGTTCCTGCCTTGGGCTCCCTGGGGAATGAACTGTGACCCAGGAGATGTAAGCTGAATAAACCCTTTCCTCCCCAAGTTGGTGTTGGTCAGAGTGTTTTGTCACAGCAATGGAAGACAAACTACAATATTGGAAGGTTCCATTTTAGCAAAGGAAAATTTACTTTCCTGATGAAAGTAGTCTTGGTTCCACTTCCTACCCTCATTGTAAGGGGATTTCATTATCCTTTTACCTTCCTGCATTTCTTAGATGAAAAGAGGCCTCAATAAAAGGTTCAAATATGAAAGTCTAAAAAGTCAAAGAAAGCTTATCTGCTTCCCAGAGAATGAAATAGAGCTAACATTACATGCACTTTAATAAATTTTTGCAAGTGCAAGTGCAGCTTGTTTGTGTCTGTGTTATATGTGAGAGTGCACTGAGCATACTTCTGTGTCTCAGCCTCCCAAGCAGCTGAGATTAAAGGTCTGTGCCACCATGCCCAGGCAAGTCTTTGACCATCTCTGAAGTAGACTTACAAAGTAGTAATATAGCAACTTCAAAGCAAATTAATGACACACATACAGTTGGGTACAGAAGGGGACTGTGGGGGCTGGAGAGATGTCTCAGTGGCTAAGAGCAGCAGCTGATTCAAATCCCAGCACCCACACAGTGGCTAACAACAGTCACTATCTAAAGGTCTAGGGTATCTGAGGCCCCCTGTCCTTCATGGGCATTGCACTACTCGAGTGCACTTTCATACATGCAGGCCTAACACTCTTTAATCCCAGCACTCAGGAGGCAGAGGCAGGTGGATCTCTGTGAGCTCAAGGCCAGCCTGGTCTACATAGTGAGTTCCAGGACTGAGGAGGGAGGGCATAGAGACCACTACGGTCAATGCAGGAGGAGCTGGGCCCCTGCCTTCCAGTCCAGGCAGCCTCACCCTCTGTTCTCTGAGGGAGCAGCTGGACCTCTGCCTCAGAGTAAAGAGGGAGGGATTTGTCCCAACACTCTAATCACTTCACAACTCCACTTGCAAATAAAGTTCTTTCCTCTCTTAACTAAGAAACCAAATCCACACACTAAGAATATCCCTGTTGCTGGTGTGAAGGGAGTGATTTCACATTTTACAAAATAACGCAGACAGGCATTGCTTGGCACCTGATACCTGCAGGCATCGGCACCTCTCCAAGTTCAAAACCAGCTGCTGTGACCCATTTTTAAACTCACACAGACACCTTCTGCTAATGAGGGCCATACTTATTCTTTTGATTCTTTACAAGATATAATATGTGTGGAAATCAGGAGATTAAAGAAGATGAATAAGACATACGGATGCCAGGAGAAGCCACCCATGTTCATATACAGGCTGGACAGTAAAGACATTACCATGTCACTCCTAGAATTAGAAAATAAATGGGAGGACACCCAGGGCCCCAGCCTCTGGGGATCCGTCATTCAAAAAGTCACTTCAATCCTACTAATGAAGCACAAGCAATTAGATATATAGGTATTTAAACAATACTAATTGTTATGGTAGGTCACTTTGGTATAGACACAGATGTTTGGATGGTATGTTAATCCCTGAATTACATTTTTTTCTGTTAAATATGACAGGGTCTTACTCTGGCTTATAACCTCTCCTAACCATTAGAAGATGTAAGCTTGTGGCATCAGCTGTGGGTTATTCCTCCAAGGAGAGAGCTAATAGCCAATTAGATTTGGGATAACAGGCGTATGGCTGCCACNTTCTTCCCTTTGAAATAAGACAGTACTTGTTTTGGATTTTACACAGCCCACAGTTAAGAAACTTTTAACAGACTGTGAACTTTTAGTAGTTGGACATTTTAAGGACTGTGGGCTTTTAGTTTACTGTCTTAGGTTGTGATTATTGTTACATCATATTTTGGGAATAGAACTGGAAAGGTGGTGGTTTAATAGTGATATGTTTGTGTGTCAAGTTGACAGGGGGTCAATTGTGTGGATAGCTTTAGTGTCAACTTGACACCCTGGGTTGAGGGAGCCTCAATTAGGGAATTGGCTCCATTGGATTGGCCTGTGGCCACATCTGTGGAGTATTGTCTTGATTGTCAGGCAATGTGGGAGGGCCCACCCACAATGAGTAGTGCCACCCTGGGCAGGTTGTTGTGTAATGGTATAAGAGGGCAGGCTGGGCATGGGCCAGGGGAGCAAGCCATGAACAGCATTCTCCATGGCCTGTGCTTCAGCTCCTGCCTCCAGGTTCCTGCCCTGAGTTCCTGCCTTGGGCTCCCTGGGGAATAACTGTGACCCAGGAGATGTAAGCTAATAAACCCTTTCCTCCCCAAGTTGGTGTTGGTCAGAGTGTTTTGTCACAGCAATGGAAGACAAACTACAAATATTGGAAGGTTCCATTTTAGCAAAGAAAATTTACTTTCCTGATGAAAGTAGTCTTGGTTCCACTTCCTACCCTCATTGTAAGGGGATTTCATTATCCTTTTACCTTCCTGCATTTCTTAGATGAAAAGAGGCCTCAATAAAAGGTTCAAATATGAAAGTCTAAAAAGCCAAAGAAAGCTTATCTGCTTCCCAGAGAATGAAATAGAGCTAACATTACATGCACTTTAATAAATTTTTGCAAGTGCAAGTGCAGCTTGTTTGTGTCTGTGTTATATGTGAGAGTGCACGAGCATACTTCTGTGTCTCAGCCTCCCAAGCAGCTGGATTAAAAGGTCTGTGCACACCATGCCCAGGCAAGTCTTTGACCATCTCTGAAGTAGACTTACAAAGTAGTAATATAGCAACTTCAAAGCAAATTAATGACACACATACAGTTGGGTACAGAAGGGGACTGTGGGGGCTAGAGATGTCTCAGGTGGCTAAGAGCAGCAGCTGATTCAAATCCCAGCACCCACAAGTGGCTAACAACAGTCACTATCTAAAGGTCTAGGGATCTGAGGCCCCCTGTCCTTCATGGGCATTGCACTACTCGAGTGCACTTTCATACATGCAGGCCTAACACTCTTTAATCCCAGCACTCAGGAGGCAGAGGCAGGTGGATCTCTGTGAGCTCAAGGCCGGCCTGGGCTACATAGTGATTCCAGGACTGAGGAGGGAGGGCATAGAAACCACTACGGTCAATGCAGGAGGAGCTGGGCCCCTGCCTTCCAGTCCAGGCAGCCTCACCCTCTGTTCTCTGAGGGAGCAGCTGGACCTCTGCCTCAGAGTAAAGAGGGAGGGATTTGCCCAACACTCTAATCACTTCACAACTCCACTTGCAAATAAAGTTCTTTCCTCTCTTAACTAAGAAACCAAATCCACACACTAAGAATATCCCTGTTGCTGGTGTGAAGGGAGTGATTTCACATTTTACAAAATAACGCAGACAGGCATTGCTTGGCACCTGATACCTGCAGGCATCGGCACCTCTCCAAGTTCAAAACCAGCTGCTGTGACCCATTTTTAAACTCACACAGACACCTTCTGCTAATGAGGGCCATACTTATTCTTTTGATTCTTTACAAGATAAATATGTGTGGAAATCAGGAGATTAAAGAAGTAGAAGAAAGACATACGGATGCCAGAGAGAAGCCACCCATGTTCATATACAGGCTGGACAGTAAAGACATTACCATGTCACTCCTAGAATTAGAAAATAAATGGGAGGACACCCAGGGCCCCAGCCTCTGGGGATCCGTCATTCAAAAAGTCACTTCAATCCTACTAATGAAGCACAAGCAATTAGAATATAGAGTATTTAAACAATACTAATTGTTTATGGTAGGTCACTTGGTATAGACACAGATGTTTGGATGGTATGTTATCCCTAATTCACTTTTTTTTTCTGTTAAATAGGACAGGTCTTACTGGCTTTACCTCTCCTAACCATTAGAGGTGCTTAGTGTGGCTCGTTGGGTTATTCCCCGGGAGAGGCTATAGCCCATATTTTGGGATATACAGGCGTAGGCGTGCCACTGCTGCACAGTATTTCCAGGCAGGTGAGGTGTAGCTGGTGCTGAAGGAGGAGTCTTGCTTGACTCAGGAGACCTATATTTGCTTTATTGGTTTAGTGGCCTTTAGTAACACTCTCTGGTATCCCAGAGATCATCTGTATACTTGCAAGTGTGGTCTCAATACATCTTCCCCATGTTTACATCAAGTCTTTGACAACAGGACTTTATTGCCTCTCTTCTTGCAGGTATCCTGGTTCAGAGGCAAGGAGCCTTTACCTTTTGTGGGGGCTTGGATCCCCTGGTCAACATCTCCTTGGTAGAATAATCCATTGCTGATGTCAGAGCTCCCATATTAATATATTTAGTAGGATGGAAGGTTATTCCTGGACAAAGCTTTCAGCCATGAAAGGAAACAGCCAGAATTGACAAGAGACCAAGGCAACAGGTCCAAGAGAAAGTAGACTGTTTTGCTTCTCATCCACCTGTGCCCCTTTTCTAAGCCTAGGGAACAATCTGCAGAAGAGGGGGCGTGGTAGAATGTAGGGGCTCATTGGGGTGAAAGGTGAAACAACACAATATAGTCTGGACATCATTTGATCAACCTGATTGAACATACAAGCCCCCCCCTTGCTGGATGGTGGGACCCATGGGATGTGTAGGTTTGGACACAACTGATTGCAAATTGTTTTACATGAAGGTGCTTGTACTCATAAATTATACTTAATATTAAAAATAGAAAAAAAAACTGAGAAAAAGATGCAGGACAGTTATGGCAGAATGCATGATCTGGGTTGGGGTGGGGTGGGGTGGGGGAAGGGAAAGGGAAATTTGCCTGAACTGATTTGAAAATGATGATGAAATACACAACAAGCATCATAAAAAGTGAAAAAAAGTAAATTTACTATTGAAGAAATGTCTACATTAATATGTTATTGAGACAGTAGTCACATTAGCCAAGACAAGAAATCAACCTAGGCATCTACTGACACATGAATGAAGAAATATTTGTGATATATGTGATATAATCAAAATAAATATGAATTATAATGTAAACAAACAAACAAACAAAAAAAAAACCCAAAAAGTCACTTCAACGATTCATAGGGTTCCTTTGAACTTCTCTGGGCACCTACTAATCCAGTTCCACTACTTAATGCTGTGCTATCTTAGACTTCCCCTCTGTGAGCACTGGTTTACTCATCATTAAAATTAAATAATAATACCAATCTCATGGTGAATATTATTAACATGGAAAAGAAAATGAGAGGTAAGTATTTGGCTCAGTTGGTAAAGTGTTTGCCAGGCAAACATAAGGACTTAAGTTCGACCTCCAAAAACTATGCAAAAAGTCAAACACCACCATTTATCTAGACCCCTGTAGGAGAGGAGAGGCCAGAAGGACTTTGCAAGCTCACTGGCCAGGCAGTCTAGAGAAATCATTAAGCTCAAGGTTCGTGACAGACACTGTTTCAAGAAGATGAAGAGAGGTTGAAGAAGACACCATCAGCCTCCTGACTCTGCACACAATGGGAATACAAACTCACACATACACTGATTAAACAAGAAACATTAATACTGAGAGTTCTCTATCTCTAGAAAATTGAAGCAATATTGTAGCTGTTATTATTCTGAGTGTATGCTAAGCATATTCGCATGTAGTCCTTCCTTTGGGACCTCAGCAAGGAGCATGTGTGGAAACAGAGATAGCAGCTCAAATATTTAAGTAAATGGCCTATTGTTATTGAACTGATAAAGAATACAGACTGTTCAGGATCATGTTTAAAAGCTTGAACTCTGTAACCAATTGATGTGACATCAAATCCAACGTCTTGTATTTACTGAATATCTGATTCTGTATAAGTTCTTAACCTCTTCAATATCTATGGCTTCTCATCTGTAATGTAGGCTCCATGAGATTATAAAAAATATTTTATTTTTTTTATTTTATGTTTATGTGTCTTTTGTATGTAGGTAAGTGTACCTTATCATCATTGCCTGTGAGGTCAGAAGAAGGAATCAAAGCTCCTGGAACTGGAGTGACTAAGAGTTGTTAGCGCCATGTAGGGGCTGGGAATTGAACCCAGGCTCTCTCCGGTCGCAGCCAGTGCTCTCACTGCTGAACATTTCTCCAGCCCTGGCTCCATTAGATTGTTATGAGAAGTAGACTTGTGAATAAATATTTGCAAAGTGCTTAGAACAGTACTGGGGAAAGTCCAGTGTCAGGTCAGCACTGCCCATCTTTCACTTGAAACTCAGGTCTGACTTCAAATATCGTCATTCTATTCCTGTTTACTGAACTTGCACAACCCTAATAACGATCTTGGCTACTCATTAAAATGAATATTCAAGAAAAGGGAGGTAGAATCGCTCTCAACAACAACAAGGGGGGGGGGGGGGGGGGGTGAGGGGGGGGGGGGGGGGGGGGGGAGGGGGGGGGAGGGGGGGGGGGGGGGAAAAGAGTGGGGGGGGGGGGAGGGGGGGGGGGGGGGGGGGGGGGGGGGAGGGGGGGGGGGGGGGGGGGTGGGGGGGGGGGGGGGGGGGGGGGGGGGGGGGGGGGGGGGGGGGTGGGGGGGGGGGGCATGGGGGGAAGGGGGGGGGGGGGGGGGGGGTCGGTTACGGATGTGGGTGAGGGAAGTGTGTTGGGGGTGGGGGATGGGGGTATGGGTGGTGGGTGTGGGGTGTGTGTGCGGTAGCGGCAGAGCGCGAGATCTCTCCCTCCCTTTTTCTTCACTATTCATTTTTCATTACGTAGCCAAGATCGTTATTAGGGTTGTGCAAGTTCAGTAAACAGGAATAGAATGACGATATTTGAAGTCAGACCTGAGTTTCAAGTGAAAGATTGGCAAGTTCTTGACCTGACACTGGACTTTCCCCAGTACTGTTCTAAGCACTTTGCAAATATTTATTCACAAGTCTACTTCTCATAACAATCTAATGGAGCCAGGGCTGGAGAAATGTTCAGCAGTGAGAGCACTGGGCCTTGGCGCCCGGAGAGATCCTGAGTTCAATTTCTCAGCACCCACATGAGCAGCTAACAACTCTTAGTCACTCCAGTTCCAGGAGCTTTGATTCCTTCTTCATGACCTCTAAAGTCATTGCATGATAAGGATGCCACTGTCACACTAATACATAACAAATAAAAAAAAATAAAATATTTTTTTAATCTCATGGAGCTACAATTACAGATGAGAGCCATAGATATTGAAAGAGGTTTATAAGAACTTATACAGAATCAAGATATTCAGTAAATACAGAAGTTGGATTATTGATGTCACAATCAATTGGTTACAGAGTTCAAGCTTTTAAACATGATCCTGAACAGTCTGTATTCTTTATCAGTTCAATAACAATAGGCCATTTACTTAAATATTTGAGCTGCTATCTCTGTTTCCACACATGCTCCTTGCTGAGGTCCCAAAGGAAGGACTACATGCGAATATGCTTAGCATACACTCAGAATAATAACAGCTACAATATTGCTTCAATTTTCTAGAGATAGAGAACTCTCAGTATTAATGTTTCTTGTTTAATCAGTGTATGTGTGAGTTTGGTGTTAATTCCCATATGTGTGCAGAGTCAGGAGGCTGATGGTGTCTTCTTCAACCTCTCTTCATCTTCTTGAAACAGTGTCTGTCACTGAACCTTGAGCTTACTGATTTCTCTAGACTGCCTGGCCAGTGAGCTTGCAAAGTCCTTCTGGCCTCTCCTCTCCTCACAGGGGTTCTAGATACATGGTGGTGTTTGACTTTTTGCATAGTTTTGGAGGTAGAAAGTAGTAAAATTATTTTTGGAAACTGGAAAAAGTGACCACTGAGACAAATAAGAAATCTCATTTTCTTTTCATGTTAATATATATCACCATGAGATTGGTATTATTATAATTTAATGTTAATGAGGAGGTAAAAAAACCATGATGAGAACAGAGGGAAGTCTAAATACATGAACAGCAGTAAGTAGTGGAACTGGATTAGTAGGTGCCCAGAGAAGTTCAAAGGAACCCTATGAATCGTTGAAGTGACTTTTTGGGTTTTTTTTTGTTTTGTTTGTTTGTTTTACAATTCATATAGTCATTTAGTAGATGCTATACTTATCACAGATATCACACAGTTTCTTCATTCATGTGTCAGTAGATGCCTAGGTTGATTTCTTGTCTTGGCTAATGTGACTACTGTCTCAATCAACATATTAATGTAAACATTGCCTTCGACAAGGTAGTAATGTTCCTTTTTTTAATGTACTTTTTATTGAGGCTTTGTGTAGTTCATAACATCAATATTCCAAATCAGTTCAGGCATATTTCCCCTTCCCTTCCCCCACCCCAACCGCCACCACACCAACCAACCCATCATGCATTCTGCCATAACTGTCTCTGCAATCTTTTTGTCTCAGTTTTTTTTTTTCATATTTTTTAATATTAGTAATAATTTGAGTACAAGAATCCTATCATGAAAACCAATTTTGCAATCAGTTGTGGGTCCAAACCTACACAGCCCATGGGTCCCCCATCCAGCAAGGGGTGGGGGCTTGTATGTTTTCATCAGGTTGAAATCAAATGAGTGTCCAGACTATATTGCCTGTAGTTTTCACACCTTTGCATTCAATTTCACCCCCAATCGGCAGCCCTTAAATGCTACATGCTAACACGCCCCCTCTTTCTGCTGGCAGATTGGTCGCCAAGGCGTTGAAGGGGCACAGGTGGATAGAGAAGCAAAACAGTCTACTTTCTCTGGACCAGTTTGCCCTTGAATCTCTGGTCAATTTTGGTTGTTTCCTTTCATGGCCTGATAGTTTCCAGGAATACATTCCAGTCCTACTAAAATATTAATATGGGACGCTGACTCACAATGGATTATCGACCAAGGAAATGTTGGCCAGGGTTATCCAAGGCCCCACAAAAAGGAAAGGCTCCTTGCCTCTAAACCAGGATACCTGCAAGAAGAGGCAATGAAAGTCCGGCTGCAAGACTTGATGTAAACAGGGGAAGATGTTTGGAGACGCAGCACTTGCAAGTATAACAGGCATGACTATGGATAAAGAAGAGAGTGTTTACAAAGGCGACTAAACCAATAAAGCAAAATATAGGTCATCCGTGAGTCAAGCAAGACTCTCCTTCAGCACCAGCTACACCTCACCTCCTGGAAATACTGTGGCAGCAGGGTATAGGTCTCCTTGTGTCAAGCAAGACTCCTCCGTCAGCACCAGCTACACGTCACCTGCCTGGAAATACTGTGCAGCAGTGGCAGCCATATGCCTGTATATGCCAAATCTAATTGGCTATTAGCTCTCTCCTTGGAGGTATAACCCACGGCTGATGCCACAAGCTTACATCCTCTTAAGGTTAGGAGATGTTATAAGCCATAGTAAGACCCTGTCATATTTAACAGAAAAAAATGTAATTCATGGATTAACATACCATTCAAACATCTGTGTCTATACCAAAGTAACCTAACATAACAATTAGTACTGCTTAGATACCTATATATCTAATTGCTTGTGCTTCATTAGTAGTATCAAAAGGTTATTCCTGAACAAACTGTCAGCCCATGAAAGGAAACAGCCAGAATTGACCAGAGTCCAAGACAACAGCTCCAGAGAAAGTAGACTGTTTTGCTTCTCATCCACCTGTGCCCCTTTTCTAAGCCTAGGGAACAATCTGCGTAAGAGGGGTCATGGTAGAATGTAAAGGCTGCGATTGGGGTGAATGGTGAAACTACAGCAATATAATCTGGACACTCATTTGATCAACTTGATTGAACATACAAGCTCTCCCTGCTGGATGGTGGGACCCATGGGCTGTGTGGGTTTGGGCACAACTGATTGCAAATTGGTTTTACATGAAGGATGCTTGTACTCATAAATTATTACTTAATATTAAAAATGAAAAAAAAAACTGAGAAAAAGATGCAGGACAGTTATGGCAGAATGCATGATCTGGGTTGGGGTGGGGTGGGGTGGGGGAAGGGAAAGGGAAATATGCCTGAACTGATTTGGAAAATGATGTATGAAATACACAAAGCATCAATAAAAAGTGAAAAAAAGGTAAATTTACTATGTCGAAGAAATGTCTACATTAATATGTTGATTGAGACAGTAGTCACATTAGCCAAGACAAGAAATCAACCTAGGCATCTACTGACACATGAATGAAGAAAATGTGTGATATATGTGATATATATAGCATATAATAAATATGAATATATAATGTAAAACAAACAAACAAACAAAAAAAAAACCCAAAAAGTCACTTCAACGATTCATAGGGTTCCTTTGAACTTCTCTGGGCACCTACTAATCCAGTTCCACTACTTAATGCTGTGCTATCTTAGACTTCCCCTCTGTGAGCACTGGTTTACTCATCATTAAAATTAAATTATAATAATACCAATCTCATGGTGATATATATTAACATGAAAAGAAAATGAGAGGTAAGTATTTGGCTCAGTTGGTAAAGTGTTTGCCAGGCAAACATAAGGACTTAAGTTCGGACCTCCAAAACTATGCAAAAAGTCAAACACCACCATGTATCTAGAACCCCTGTGAGGAGAGGAGAGGCCAGAAGGACTTTGCAAGCTCACTGGCCAGGCAGTCTAGAGAAATCAGTAAGCTCAAGGTTCAGTGACAGACACTGTTTCAAGAAGATGAAGAGAGGTTGAAGAAGACACCATCAGCCTCCTGACTCTGCACACATATGGGAATACAAACTCACACATACACTGATTAAACAAGAAACATTAATACTGAGAGTTCTCTATCTCTAGAAAATTGAAGCAATATTGTAGCTGTTATTATTCTGAGTGTATGCTAAGCATATTCGCATGTAGTCCTTCCTTTGGGACCTCAGCAAGGAGCATGTGTGGAAACAGAGATAGCAGCTCAAATATTTAAGTAAATGGCCTATTGTTATTGAACTGATAAAGAATACAGACTGTTCAGGATCATGTTTAAAAGCTTGAACTCTGTAACCAATTGATGTGACATCAAATCCAACGTCTTGTATTTACTGAATATCTGATTCTGTATAAGTTCTTAACCTCTTCAATATCTATGGCTTCTCATCTGTAATGTAGGCTCCATGAGATTATAAAAAAATATTTTATTTTTTTCTTATTTTGTATGTATTAGTGTGACAGTGCATCCTTATCATGCAATGACTTTAGAGGTCAGAAGAAGGAATCAAAGCTCCTGGAACTGGAGTGACTAAGAGTTGTTAGCTGCCATGTAGGTGCTGGGAATTGAACCCAGGCTCTCTCCGGTCGCAGCCAGTGCTCTCACTGCTGAACATTTCTCCAGCCCTGGCTCCATTAGATTGTTATGAGAAGTAGACTTGTGAATAAATATTTGCAAAGTGCTTAGAACAGTACTGGGGAAAGTCCAGTGTCAGGTCAGCACTGCCCATCTTTCACTTGAAACTCAGGTCTGACTTCAAATATCGTCATTCTATTCCTGTTTACTGAACTTGCACAACCCTAATAACGATCTTGGCTACTCATTAAAATGAATATTCAAGAAAAGGGAGGTAGCTTAGTTGGAAACATGCTCTCCTCACAAGCACAAGAACCTGTTTAGTTCCCAGAAACCACCTTTTAAAAGTGTTTTCACCAATGTATTTGAAAAAACGTCTTGATGTATGACTCTTTTTTGTTCTGTTACTATAAGACTTAGTGAAGCCAGGTATGGTAGCACAGGCTTTTAATCCCAGCAATCAGGAGACAGAGGCAGGAGGATCTCAGTGAGTTCAAGGCCAGCCTGATCTACATAGCGAGCTCTAGGCAGCTGGGAGTAAAGGGAGACCCTGTTTCAAAAATACAAAAAAAAAAAAAACAAAAAAACAAAAAAAACACCACTTAGTGAAACAGGATGTTGGAACACGGAATGAAATTTGGGGTGATCTGAATTTATATTTCCAGGCCATGAGCACTCATATTTGGCTCCACAGTATCTATTATCCCCTTAAAAGATGCTAAGCATGTCTCCTTACTATGCCCATAAACTTTAAAACTTCAATGTACACAAACACACACACACACACACACACACACACACACACAGAGGTACACACATGTTCACATAGATTCTAATCTGACCATCCACAATGATCTCTTTAGCCTTGGGAGGCTAAAGGGAACTACTGATAGCAGAGGGGATCTAAACACAATCGAAACATATTCTATGGAAACTGGAAAATTTAAGAAAGAAAAAAAGAATGAAAGTAAGTGCTCTTTTGAAAAGAATATCTACTAGGGCACCAGTGTGGAAGAGAGTATAAAGGGGACAAAGATTTTATATATGAAATATACAAAGATTCAAAAAGTATATTGTTTAAATAAGCTATGTGTGGTGTCATTGCTGGAAACCCCAGTGCTCTGGAGGTAGACACTGCAGACCCTGGGGGTTTCTGGGCAGCCAGCCTAGCCTACTTGGTGAATTCCAATCCAGTGAGAAACCCTGTCTCAGACAAGGTAGACAGTGCCTGAAGAAGGGCATGTGAGATCTTCCACCTACACTTGCACGTGCACACGTGTAATGCACACCTGCAATCCCAAATGCCCCTCACACATATAAAGATTTAGCAATTCTGTCACAGAAATACTTATTTTCAGTAACCTAATATCCCTTTCCCCATCTAACCAGCTGAGCTTACTAACAGAGTGTGAGAATCTCTATGGCAAAGGTTCCCCATCTCCAGTGATTAGCTCTATTACAGAGAACTGAAAAATCTGCATCCCTCACCCACCTATAAAAGATATATTATAAATGAAAGGTGAGATGTGGAGACCAGACATCTCTTCAGTTCCATGCGTTTAATGCGTTTGTTGGATGAGAACACTTCACTGCATCTGCTACTCCCATTCAGTCTGGTTCTCAAGACCTGGGTTCTCAAATCAAGGCTAACAAACAGGTAGCAATGCCAAAGTGAAACTAAATACCATCAGTGCTTCACTACACAAGAGCGACCAGGTCATATAAGCTAACAAGAGGGCTTTGTGGTTTAAGAATCAAACACTAGACTTGTAGACTGATGGGCCTAGGTCGAAATGCAGCAAATATCCTTACATAACAAGCCACTTGAGTTAACACTCTGAACTTCATGCCTTGTGTTCCACCTCCCTTTCATGAAAACTGTGAACACTGAGAGTTAGATCAAAGAACTAGAGAGCTATAGAGCACGGTCCTCAGGCTGTTGGCACCCTAATGTGTTGCCATCTCTGAACAGCATGATGCTCACTTTAACCTCCATGATATTGAGCTGAAGACCCTTGTACCCTCTTGTGGTTGGCCTTTCCTGCCATGGAAAATACTTGATGGAAAATCTTGGATTTTATTTATCAAAGAATGACACTTCAGGACCTATGCCCTGGAAATGCAGTAATAACTAGGTCTAGCTTATGATGGCTTCAAATTGGTCAATGTCAGAAGCCTGACCGAAAAAAAGTAAACAGAGAGAGAGAGAGAGAGAGAGAGAGAGAGCTCAAATCAAGGCGAAGACAGAAACTGCCCCTGCCCCCCAAATCCTAAGTGCCTGTACAGCATCCTCACACGGTAACTTTTCAATGAATAATTACTCAGCCATTCTACATGCTGCAGATGAACTCTGATATATTCTCTAGAGTGCATGCATATTTCAAATTCTGGAAAAGATCTGTATCTAGATTTTTCATGTTATATAAAATTATTGTTCTTTGTTCAGTTAAGCCCTGGGAATTTATCCTTCCTTGCAGAATCATGGAACAAAAAAAATGCAGTTATAACTTTCTAGTGCAATGCTTTAGACATCTTGGCCTTGATTTGAAGTGAGAATATTTTTAAGTTTTCAGAATTTTAAAGTTATTTTTGTTAAGCTTGAAGGTAACTGAAAATGTATGTCCTCTGTATGTGTTCTTCTTGCAAAGAGGGTGGCATATTACCACAGTAATAATTTGAGAAAAACAGAGGAGAGTACCTACCTTAAAATTTGTATCAAATATATAAAAATTTGAGTTATTAAATGATTTCTTCATGATCAAATATCTTCATCCTAGGCCAATCCATTCATTTCTTCATCAACTGTGCACTAAGTATGTGACTAGGTATTGCCAATGCAGAGTTGAATTGAAAATGCAGGTTAGGGGCTGGAGAGATGGCTCGGTGGTTAAGAGCACCGACTGCTCTTGCAGAGGACCCGGGTTCAATTCCCACCACCTACATGGCAGCTAAGAACCATCTTTAACTCCAGTTCCAGGGGAATCTGACGCCCTCTTCTGACCTCCACAGCATTGCACGACACAGGCGCACCAACCTACATGTAGACAGTACACTCAAGCACATAAAGAATAATAAATAAATAAATAATTTTAAAAAAAGAAAATTCAGGGTAACACTACATGTCAGTCATCTTTGTGTAGACTTGAGTAATTCAGCAGATGGCAAAGACATGGAACTGGGCTTTAGTAAACAAGAAGAATAGGTAGGTCCTGACGGAACTTGGAGAAGAACAAGACAGAAGATGACTATAATAGCAAAGAAGTAAACACACACAATGGACCAACAAAGTCTGTGGGGCTTGCAGGTGGGATAATGTGATAGGGGGAGCAAGGGTGATAGTGTTTATGACCGGAGTTGGTGAATTATCTTGAAAGATAGGAGGCCATCTCTGATAGGAGGAGGTTCTATGTGATTTTAGAACTAGGCATTGGAAGGTTGGATGAGATTACCATATGCAGAGCCAGGGAGAGAATGTTCTAGAATAAAGAAACAATGTCTACGTGGAATCTTGTACATAGAGGAGAAATGGAAAAAGACCAGAGCTTGTAAAGAGTAATTACACAGGACAGGGCGAGGAGAGATGAGTGTCATAAGGTAGCCTGAAATCATAGTAGGACTTCAGTGCTCACTTAGATTAACATTACGCCTGATGTGTGACTATCACACAACCAACAAGTATCTGTTATGTATGGGTTCCCACCAACGGTACAGGGTAAAAATATGAGGCTAAAAGATACAGAATATGGGATGTCCTGGGAGATGATTCAGTGGTTAAGATCGCTTGCTGCTCTTCCAGAGGACCGGAGTTTGGTTCCTAGCACACATGTTGGGAGGCCCACAACCAGCTCATTATCCACCTGTAATTCCAATTCCAGGGGATCCAATAATCTCCTCTAGACTCCATGATCACCCCCACATGTTTATCATATACACACACACATATACAAACCCCCACACACTCACACAAACACATAAATAAAAAGTTAAATGTTTTAAACAATGATACAGAATAGCAAGTAGCAAAACATAAATGTGTCCCTAGTGCCTAGAAATACATTTTGATACCATTTCAAAGTTATAGATAACTTCCAAGAATATTATACAGGCATCTTGGTCTAGAGGCCAGTTTCAAGAGTTTCTAATTCTCCCATTACTGACCTTTGAAGAAAAAGGATGCCAATCTAAGACAGACTATAATTTGCTACCAGGTTAACTATAAGAAGTGGAAAAGGAATACAGAAGGAAGACAGAAAGGCAACAATACCAAGATTTTTCCTCCATGTGCCAGCATTCAGGAATGAACACTGGGCTTTCAACCTACTGAGCTCTTGCTCCACCACCAAGCTATACGTACAACTGATCTCCTTGACTTAAGATGTATTTATTTTATTTTATGTATATGAGTGTTTTGCCTACAGGCATGTATGTGCATCATGTGCATGCAGTATCTGTAAAGGCCACAGGAGGATATCAGATCCCCTGGAAATGGAGTTATAGGTATATGTGAACCACCATCCTGAGAACCAAACTCTATTCCATTCCAAGAGCAGTAAGTGCTCCTAAATGCTGAGCCATGACTCCAGCCTCTGTTCTTGTCCTAAGGAATGCATTTAGTACTCTCACAGTGAGATAATTTTATTCAATTGATTTTATTCTGAACGCCATCCATATTTAAAGCCATACCCATCCTCATTTAATTACAATTCTTAGACAGCTGAGATTCTCTCTTAGGATCTTTTGGAGACTAGTATCATTGAAGCTTCATCTTAAAGGACTCAATGCCTACATGAATCTTCACTGTAGAATGTTCTAAGCACCTTGTTTGTCATACAAGGCATAAATACTAAAGGACTAGTTGTCGAAATAAATAGGTCCAGTTTGCAACCAAATCTAAAGACCAAATCTCGGCTAGGTCAGTGACTGTATCTTATAAGACAGTTAAATAAGTATTGTCAGAGAGGAATGAACCACACAGAGAAAAAGTGTCTATGAGCACTGTTCCCACCCGTTCTATTGAGCATGACTTCAGTTATACTCAGAGAACAAAGCTTAATAAGGAAAAATAAAAATTCTAGATTTCATAGAATCTGCATAAGATGTTAAACAACAAGCATCCAACAAAAAGTTGATGATGGAATTGCCAATTTCCTTGGACACTTAGGCCTTCATATTTTCTGATTAGAGATACAAAATCATAGTTGTGCCACAAGGATTGATATGTGTGTTCTTGAAATACTAACAGTGACTCAGTAGTACATTTTAAAAGCCCATTTTCAGGAATGCCCAAAAGAGGGAATCTATGATTCATAAGTAATTGTGCCTGACTTGCTGAAGCAAACTTTGATCCAGAAATCTTCATTATTCATGTATCCAATTCAGGTATGCATCTCCCTGCCTTATTTTTATCTATACCCAAAGAAGCCATCCATCCATCAATTCACCCAGTTAGTCATTCAACAATTTACTAAGGTTCTTTTTTCATCCTATCTGCATGGATTAAAATGATTGAGAAATTCACAGATCTGCTCAAAAATATTTTTAAATTTTTCTTTAATAATTTTCATGTGTGAAAATTTTGCCTGTATCTATGAAAGAGTACCAAGTGTGTATAATGCCTGCAGAAGCCAGAAAGGGAAGTCAGATCTTCTGGAATTGAAGTTACAGACAGTTGTAAGTGACCATGTGAGTGCTGGGTATTGAATCCCACTCCTCTGGAAGAGCAGCTAGTGTTCTTCTTAACCAATGAGTCCTATCTCCAGGCCCTGTTCAAAGTCTTTATTGAACACTTTCTATGGGGTATGGATTGGTTTTGAGTTGGGAAGAAAAATCTGAGTAAAGTTCATGTTTCAGGGAGCTTGACCTACAAATTAATAAAAACTCTTCAAAATAAACTAGATGTGGTAAAGACCCTGATATAAGTTCACTGATGGAACAGGGAAGCTTTTTTTTAAATTTTTTTTATTAATTTTTATTTATTTCTGTATGTGTACGAATGTACTGTCTGCATGCAAGTCTGTGCACCCGTGTCGTGCAATGCCGCAGAGGTCAGAAGTGGGTGTCAGATTCCCCTGGAGCTGGAGTTCTCCTAGAATTGGAGTTTCAGATGGTTCTCAGCCACCATGTGTGTGCTGGGGATGGAACCCGGGTCCTCTGCAAGAGCGGTCGGCGCTCTTAACTGCTAGGCCATCTCTCCAGCCCCGGAAGCTGTTTTTAATTGGTGACAATAAGAAAAGGACCCTGGGAAAGTGGTTCTGGCTTACAAAAACCTAAGGAACTTAGAAAGAACTTTGGAGAGAACATACAAGTAATAAAGGTTTGTTCCATTGCTGAGCATTGTGGTGCACACCTTTAATCCCAGCACTTGGGAGGCAGAGGCAGGCAGATCTCTGTGAATTCAAGGCCAGCCTGTTCTACAGAGAGAGCTCCAGGTCAGCTAGGAATAAAGGGAGACCCTGTCTCAAAGAAAGACTAAAAAAAATTTCTGTTCCTTCTCTGGAACCAGCTTACTCAGGTGGAAAATCCTACTGTAAGTTGCATAGGTTTAGGTATAGAGAAAGGATTGAGTACATCAAGGAGGCTGAGAGGCAGAAATGCTGCAGAGAAGGGCAATGCTTCCAGAATATTCTATAATTATGGGCAGAAGCTGAACCCACAGGTATAGCCAGAAAACCAGTCATGGATGTGCTTAGAACAATAAGACAAGAGTGTCAATGGAAGCAAGTAGAAACATGAATCACTGCAGAACCTTGCAGGTCTTCACAAGGTAGTACTGAGATTTCAGTCTTCAACTGAGCTACAATTTGGTGGATAAGATTGCTTTATAAGTGGGTGAGATATTTTCATAAACCACCAATTACCTCCATCTGTGGTACCCAGTGTGTTTTTCACTGTGTGCCAAAATTCCCAAAAGGGGCCTACTTCCATTGTATGTTTGTACAATTACATTTTGGTTTGGCCTGGTTTGTCTCAGCACAGTGTAAATGCTCTGTCTAAAACCATGACTGTCTCTAATGACTTTATTTAACAATTACACCCTCCTGGTAATACTTTCAGAGAGAAGGTGACCTAAATTGTGAGCATCTGTTTCCATTATTTAAGTACCGGCTCTCAACACGACTTCACAGGTTACAGGTGTCCTTCCTCACAGTCAGACCTTCCTCCCATTTTTGTTGAAGAAAAAACTTAACTAACAGACAAACATTAAAAAGTTTTGGGGAAATATAGGCCACCAGAGAGAATACTGTTTTGAATACCTAGAAGATACTTCCAAGATTCTAGCAGATACTTCCAAGATTCTAGCAGATCCTCCTCAACCAACATCCCCATGAACTAAACCAACGAAGATTAAGTATAGTAAGAGCTGAGCCAGATGTGGAATCCATCCAATGTTAGCCAGCAGCATATCTATGGAACTGAGCCCTTATGACACCTGATCTAGTTATTTATATGCGTCAAATAGTGCTGGCTCCTGCACTCACTGGTTTGCAAACAGGCAATCTAAAGTCATTCCATTGAAGATGTCAGTTGAGGGACACAGCCTTAGAAGTAGAATCTGTGATTGATCTTGTCATGAGAGATGTATTTCTAATCACAGTTTCATTTCATTTATCACAAGTCATCAAAATGAAAGATCAAACACGTGACAGCCATAGAGAGGGTTAGTGCTTTCTGACAGTGTTTTTGTTAACTTATGGTTATTTTGACTGGTTATTTATTCATCATTAACTTTCTTTTTATTTAATTTTGGACAATTTCATTCATAAGCACTGTATTTCCACCGCGCCACCTTGCCCTCTTGCCCTTGGCCCCTCCAAATCCTACTACTCCCCCTCTGCCTCTCAGATTCATGACCTTTTCCTTCATTATTGTAGACACATATGTATGAGAAGACACACCACACGAGTCCATTTAGTGTTGGTCAGATGCACAAGTGTCTTTGGCTCCCATTTGAGATTGGATGACCTATCAGGTAGTTCATCCCTGACATAAACCTATTCTCCCTCCCTCAGTAGCTATTAATTACCTACAGATTTCATGTAGAAGTGAGAGCTTGCGAAATTTTGCATGTACACATTAACATGTCTTCTGGTACTGTCATTATACAGATCATATTTATCATTAACCTGCTCAATTTTCCCTTCATCGTCCACTCAAGAATTCGTGAAGTTGCCAATACATAAATTTTAATACCATACAGCTGAACATATGCTTTATAGGTGTACACAAGGCCCTGCTTTGAGGCCTATTGTTCATAGATAAATTACTTTGAATGTAAAAATTTGCAGTAGGCAGACATAGATTGAGGTAGAGTAATTATCCCCTAAACTAACCCTCAAGTGAGTATGGTATACACATTGGTTGATGAACTCCATTTGGGCTTTCGAGCCACAAATGACTTGAAATGTACTCATTGGTCTTGACTCTTGTAGCCCATGATTGGGTTAAATCAAAACAATATGTGAGAACAAGTGCATCCAGGAATCTCTCTGAGCAACAGCTACAGTACAAATGTTGCTAGGTAACCACTAGATGAACTAATGGGTACCCTATATCATGTAAAGTGCCAGATTTCACAGAGCAGATCTGGTCTCTCATAAGTCTACTCACATTGTGAAACTCCAATTATAGCATTGTCCTTTTAAGTAAAAGTGATGGCCATAAGCAAGAAAAGCTGAGACGTGAGTTGCTGCTGAGCCAAGGTTAAGTTCATGGTCTGTGGAAATCTGCCTTGCCTAGGATGTCACTTGCTTCTTCAGAGAAACCTCCTTAGTAGCACAGTTCTAAGAGGCTGCAGGGCCATTTTTGAGTTGTCAAATGTGAACTCAAGGTTCAAGGTTCTGATGCTTAGAGAAGACTAATAACTAAGGACTTGGTAAGGTCTTTCTCTGATGCCACTTCAAGAAGATGCAATCTAGAGATTCTAGATTATGAAGGGTTGTCTTTCCCTTGGTTATTGATCATGCCAAATTCCTTTCAACTCATAAAATTACAATTATTGTTTGGCATAGTGCACTAAGGCCATGCAGAGTGTAGGAGAGTCAAAGATGCATGACTTTCTACTAATGAGGGGCCTTTGAGGAGCTGTTTCATAAAGGGATGTTCATCTGTGTTTTCCAGTAAGAGTAATATGATTGCTACCAATATGCAATATTGTTGATCAAGGCAACATAGACCATTCAGTAAGCTGTGCCCAGCACTATTAAATTGGTAATAAATATCCTACTCAGAGGTTTTATAACTTGAACAAAGAAACTGGAAGCTCTATTCCTGGAAAAGTCTAGGCATGCCTTCGTGAAGGGAACACATATTCTAACGATGTTTTATATACTTTACCACCCTTTCTGTTGACTTATGTTTTTATTTCCTTGTTCACTTGTTTGCTATTGCATTGTCAAGCTTCAAAGGCTTGTATATTTTAGGCACATGCACTACATCTTAGCTTCTTTTCCTGTTACTGGGATAAAATACTCTTTTGAAACAACTTAAGGGGAGAAAGGATTTATTTTTGCTCACAGTTCAAATAATAGACCAAATAAACAATTTGGGGATGTTCAAGCAGGAGAAGTTTCTACAGTCAGAAGAAGGGAGCAACTTATGCAGTCTAGGATCTCTCTCTAGGGATTCATTCCTCCCATAATGGACGTTGTTCTAGTTTGTCTTCCATTGCTGTGACAAAACACTCCGACACCAACTTGGGGAGGAAAGGGTTTATTCAGCTTACATCTCCCAGGTCACAGTTCATCACTTAAGTAGCCCAAGGCAGGAACCTGGAGGCAGGAGCTGAAGCACAGGCCATGGAGGAATGCTGTTCACTGGCTTGCTCCCCCAGCTCAAGCATGCCCAGCCTGCCTTCTTATACCTTACACAATCATCTGCCCAAGGTGGTACCACTCATTGTGGGCTGGGCCCTTCCACACTGCTCGACCATCAAGACAATACTCCACAGATGTGGCCACAGGCCAATCCAATGGAGCCAATTCCCCAATTGAGGCTCCCTCAACCCAGGTGTGTCAAGTTGACACTAAAGCTATCCAGCACAGATGTCTTCCCACATCAATTAATAAAATCAAGATAACCCCCCACATACGTATTCAGAGGCCCACATCCAATCTGATGCTAGAGTTTGTCATATTGAGAGTTAATATTACCACTGTGAGATGCCTGCAGCCCAGGGAGTACTATACAACTAATAAACACAAATTTAAAATGGTACAAAGGAGAGCATTTGGAGGAGGGGTGACTTAGATGAATAATCAGCACATGTATGAAACCCATTATTTTGTATGCTTATTTAAAAAATAAAGAAAAAAAGCAGAAAATGGCAAATGGTTGAAATCCTTCCATAGGGAGTCATTTTAGAACTGTTACCACACCAATATTTTTTTTCTCTCATTTCTATCCTTTTGTCTATTTCATCATGAATTATGGAATGGTAAATTTATACTAATAGAAGCTTTAGGAGCACAGGAAGGACTGAGCTCCCTGAGAGTCAGTATTTGGAATTGGATTCATGTTCTTTTAAATCAGTTTTTTTTTCTTCCCAGTTAGATGCAAAATAAAAGCAAGCAACATCACACAGATCTGAGTTTGGCTTCACGCTGTTGCAGAAAAGCTTCTATTAGACTACCCTCTACCCTCACAGACAACAACTATCACATTATAAAATATATCTTTAAAAAACACTGAAGAGTGTCCAAGATACTGGGCAGAAAATAATGCATGATAGTACTGAATATTCACTGGAATGGGTTTTTCTCTTCCCTCTGAGTTCCTAGATGAGCACTGTCTGCCTGAACTAGGTGCAACACCCTTGTAAGGTACCATCTACACACTCACATTAGGGATGCCATTGGGTCTAGGCATGCATGATTCAGCCACTTCTGCTCTCTGCCCTGAGTTGACATAGTTGGTTGTATCTGATTTCCAATGGTATTAACTCATTCTTTGCTTTGTATTCAGCATAGAACATAGAATGGGAAGGAAAAAAGTCATGATTCATCATTTCTCAAATCTCAAGGAACATTCCAAATTAAGAAATAATTGGTGCTCTGGTGTTACAAGGAAAATTCCATGGCCCAGATCCTTGTCCTCTGACTTCTGTTCCTCATACCTACAATAAACTCTGAGAAAATGGTTATCTAGCAAAAAACTGGAACCAACCCACGTGCCCCTCAACTAATGAGTGGATAGAGAAAATGTGGTACATCTACACAATAGAGTTCTATGCAGCAGTAAAGAAAAAAGACAACATCATGAACTTTGCAGGTAAATGGATGGAACTGGAAGATATTATGTTAAGTGAAGTAGCACAGTCCCAGAAAAATGAACGACAAATGGTATCCCTCATCTGTGGATGCTAGCACCAATAACCTAGTTGTAAACATTTCTTGTTGGGAGTGATGCATATTGGAAAGAACAACAACACCAACAACAGAAAAGACTGCATCAAAGAACTGACCGAAAGGGTGAATCTGGTGGGGTGGGGGATTGGGAGGGGGACACGGGTCTAGATTTGATTTGTAACATAATCTTGTACAAAAAAAATGTGTAAAAAAAAATGGTTATCTGCCAGAGTTCACTTCAACCATTCTATTCCATCCCTTCAATGGCCAGGTTTGCAATGGGTGATACTAGAGTATGAAAATGGTTGATGAGGCTGGAGAGATGGATCATCAGTTAAGTGCTCATATTGCTCTTCCAGACAACAGGAGTTCAGTTCCATGTCAAGTGGCTACCAAACTCCTGTAACTCCAGCTCCAGGGAATGTATAGTCTCCTTTATTTCTCTGATCTTTTCAGACACCTGCATGTAGACACACACGCACACACATACACACACACACACACACACACACAGAGTAAATGTTTTTTATTAAAAATATTTGAGTCTAATAGATTAAATCTGCATGTATGAATTATAATCTATGTCATCTGCCCAAAAAGCCCTTATTAATGCTCTTCCATAAATGCCTTATCCCCAGTCCCACTCCCCACCCATCTACTTGCTGTCTGACACATCATTTATTCTAGTCATTTAACAGAACTTGTCAAAATGAACTGAGTCACCTCATTTATTTAACTGTAAATTCATACATAGCTCATCTGAAACATCACCCTGGGAGGCCCATGACACTGCCTGTTTACATTACCACTGTATTCTCCCCCCAGACAATATTACAACTGTGCAAAGAACATGTTAAGATATTGAAGTGATGATGAATTAGTGGAGAATATTGCTTTGGAAGCAAGTCAATGATTAAGTACAGTTACATTTTCACTCTATCTTTGGAAAATTAGGACTGGCTGAGAAGAAAAGTTCCACTTCCTTGGACAGGCTTGAGGGGTTCCTGGCCTGGGGATTGTGTGAGGGTCAAGAGACCAGCAGTGCAAAACATAGTCAAGATGCCGCAGGACCCATTTCGACCTACATGTATTTCCAATTAGCTCTTACTAGTTCTTCCCAGGCATGCAAAGGCATTTCAAAGCATTGGCATATTCTCTACCTGGGACCATGCACAGACAGGCTGCAGTAGCAATAAAAAAAAGGGTTTATTTTCTCTCTTTTTGTCTAAAATCTCTGTCTGACATTGAGATAGGAGCCTACTCAAGCTGTGAGATTGTGGGTTAAGTTTAAGCAACAGTTCACTGAACAATAATTTTCTTCAACTGAATCGTGCTCTAGCTGGGGAAAGTCCCTCTGTGATGTCAGGCCAGAGAGCTGAGAAGAGGGCTTCTCTATCTTGAGATTTCCAATTGCGCTCAGCTGCCACCAGCAAAAGTCATCCATTAAATATCTAATCATCAGGATTTGACCCAAGCCTTGTCTCTGCAGGAAACAAAACAAATAGCCACACCCCTCTTTTAAAGAACCCATCAACACCTTCTACCAAAGGACCATCAACATTTTACCACCTATAATTCATCTTTATGCTTGACTTCACCTGTGATAACGTGGCTTTTGTGGTCATGGTTTTGCCTTACTCCTGTTTGATATCCATAGAGTGACACCTAGAACAGCTTCAAATGTTTGCAGAAGAAATGAGTTTTGTAAATACTAACATGAATAATGATAAACTATGCAAATTGTCATAAATATTGAGCATACAATGTATATTGAGTACATATTTGTATGGCTTCTTATGATTAAATAAAAATTAATTTCCATCATAAAGATATCGATTGAAACCTTTGTTTGGCTTTACTTTTTAAAACAAACCATATGTTAGAAAAATTAGCATATAGGATAACAGCTGAAAACTTAGTGGTTAGAGAATAAGGCAAAAAATACACCCACAGATAAAGACACTATATTTTGGTATCCACTGAATTTTTACAGCTCCCCAGGGTGACCCCAATACATCCCCCCCTTAACTCCATGTTCTCTATTTTATGACCCACTGAGTCTAATTAGTGCTGCCTATACACATATGGTGTAAGGCTGTGCACTTGAAGGCACCCTTCAGAGAAAAAAAGATTCTCCCTCTCCCCATAGCTATCAACTGTCAATAGTTCCTCGGCTAGGGGTGGGGCACTGGAAACCTCTCCCAACTCCATATTGAATTTTTTTTAACTAGTGTAGTCTTAATGTTGTTACCCAATACCAAATATGAATTCAGCAAGTACTGGGGAGACCTTTTTAATTTAGTTTTGTATAGCGACTTAGCAGCTCAAAATTTTTATACAGGTGAAATTTCATTTGTGTAATATAAATGGTAATATATAATATATAATAAAATATACATAAGACAAAATTTATATAATATGTAATATATAATCAAGAATATACTATATATCCCAATATATGTATATATGTATAAAACTTGGTACTATATAATAATAATTGTCCCAATTTAGTGACCATATAATGTCAATAGTTTTTAGAAAGCCATTAAGTATTTTGTTGCTTGGTGTGTACTATTCTGAAGGCTGTGCAATAAGATGGGTAAGTGGGCTTATCACTGACTGGCTCAGTCAAACTTTTTTTTCTATTACTTTTTAATTTTTTTTCATTTTTTAACAATAAGTAATAATTTATGAGTACAAGCATCCTTCACGTAAAACCAATTTGCAAGCAGTTGTGCCCAAACCCACACAGCTCAAGGGACCCACCATCCAGGTGGGGGGCTTGCATGTTCAATCAAGTTGATCAAATAAGTGTCCAGTCTATATTGCTGTAGTTTCACCATTCACCCCAATCACAGCTCTTACATTCTACCACATCCCCTCTTCCACAGATTGTTCCATAGGCTTAGAAACGGGGCACAGGTGGATGAGAAGCAAAACAGTCTACTTTCTCTGGAGCTGTCATTTTGGACTCTGGTCAATTCTGGATGTTTCCTTTCATGGGCTGACAGTTTGTCCAGGAATAAGCTTTCAGTCCAACTAAGGAAGCACAGGCAATTAGATACATAGGTATTTAAACAGTACTACCTGTTATGGTAGGTTACTTTGGTATAGACATAGATATTTGGATGATATGTTAATCTATGAATTACATTTTTGTCTGTAAAATATGACAGGGTCTTACAGTGGCTTATAACATTTCCTAACTGCTAGAGGATGTAAGTTTGTGGCATCAGCCATGGGTTATTCCTCCAAGAGCCAATAGCCAATTAGATTTGGGATATATGGGCATATGGCTGCCACTGCCCCAGGCAGCTGAGGTGTAGCTGATGCTGATGGAGGTGTCTTGCTTGACTCAAGGAGACCAATATTTGCTTTATTGGTTTAGTGGCATTTGGTAACACTCTCTGGTATTCCAGAGACCAACTGTACACTTGCAATTGTGGTCTCAATACATCTTTCCCATGCTTACATCAGGTCTTCAACAGCAGGGCCTTATTGCCTCTCTTCTTGCAGGTATCCCAGTTTACAGGCAAGAAGCCTTTACCTTTTGGGGAGGCTTGGATCCCCTGGCCAACATGTCCTTGGCAAAATAATCCGTCGCTGATATCAGAGCTCTCCTGTATTAATATATTTTGCTTAAATACACAGCTTGAATACATTTAATGAAGATCAATATGGTCCAAAAATAAGTAAAATTGTAATTACCAGACATTGGGCCAAAGGTGCCATACTTAAATTTTTCTACCTCATTGAGTCATTGGATATCTAAATTTTTCTAATGATCTCCAAAATGAATATGGAACTTTAAAAATTCACCGCAGAGATACATGCACAGCCATGTTTATTTCAGCTCTCTTCACAATAGCAAGGAGCTGGAACCAACCCAAATGCCCCTCAACTGATGAGTGGATAGAGAAAATGTGGTACATCTACACAATGGAGTTCTATGCAGTAGTAAAGAAAGACGACATAGCCGGGCGTGGTGGCGCACGCCTTTAATCCTAGCACTTGGGAGGCAGAGGCAGGCGGATCTTTGTGAGTTCAAGGCCAGCCTGGTCTACAGAGTGAGTTCCAGGACAGCTGGAGCTACAGGGAGACCCTGCCTCAAAAAGACAAAAAAAAAAAAAAAGACAACATCATGAGCTTTGCAGGAAAATGGCTGGAGCTAGAGGACATCATGCTGAGTGAAGTAACACAGTCCCAGAAAAACAAACGACGAATGGTATCCCTCATCTGTGGATGTTAGTGGCAATTACCTATTTGTATTTCTTGTGCATGGACCCTTGAGCTTTTGACCAAAGCAGTTGGGAGTGATGCATATTGGAAACAACAACAACATCAACAGAAAGGAGTGCATCGAAGAACTGACTGAAACAGTGAACTTCTGCTCAAAACAGTCAACTTCCTCATGGAGAATATTGAGAAAGACTGAGAAAGAGATGAAAAGCATGTTTGGCAGAATGCATGAGCTCTGGTGGGGTGGGAGAATGGGGGGGACACGGGTCTAGATTTGATAAAAAAAATAAATTGATGTGAAAAAAAGATGTTAACAGTTTAAAAAAATAATAATAGTAAATAAATAAATAAAATAAAATGCTTATTTATGGTCTTCCTTACTAGACTAAAAAAATAAAAATAAAATATAAAATAAAATAAAAATTCATTATTCAATGTATGTATTCAAATATGAATCTTAAGAGATGTCCTGAGCAGTCCCTTGCTGTTGGGACCATTCTAAGGACGCACCTATAAGATGACTGCTCAAGGGTGCAGATATTCTCCAGAGACTTGACCAGAGACTTTCTAAAAGTTTCCTCAAAGGGTCAGTGAGAACATTATTTTTCTTTAGCACTGGGAATGATGAATGTCACTAAGATTATAACAAAAGTGTTTTTGATTTCAAGCAACAGAAATCACTTCAGCTAGATGGAACTTCAGGGGGAGTTTCTTGTTACAGATCTTTTTAGGTTCTTTTTAGGAACCCAGAATAGGACAGCTGGGAATCACAGGAGTAATGAAGCCAAGATTGAGCCACTTGCAGAAACTTTTCCTCTCCTCGTCACTCCCTAGATTTTCGTTATTTTTTTAATTTTTATTTATTTCTGTATGTGTATGAACGTACTGTCTGCATGCAAGTCTGTGCACCCGTGTTGTGCAATGCCGCGGAGGTCAGAAGAGGGTGTCGGATTCCTCTGGAGCTGGAGTTCTCCTGGAATTGGAGTTTCAGATGGTTCTCGGCCGCCGTGTGGGTGCTGGGGATCGAACCTGGGTCCTCTCTAAGAGCGGTCGGTGCTCTTAACCCCTAGGCCATCTCTCCAGCCCCATTGTCATTTCATTTTCATTCTACAGTTCCCTTCGCTGCTCCACAGCCGGGTCAAGTAGAAGACAGGCCCCAACGTTTCTCTGTTTCTTCTTTCTCCCTAGTAATTCCTCTTCAAATCCCCCCCCCCCCGCAGCTTTCCCCAGTAATTGATACAATTTCATGGCTGACTGAAGAGTTGACACCAACCATGTATTCTGTAGCCATAGAAGTTCTGACAGATGAAGCTCAAGAGGAAACAAGGATGATTCATAAAATATCTTCTAAAGAAAATCCCGTGGAGCATAGCTTCCTTGTCCACAATGATTCTCCCATAGGTTTGACAGCCTCAAGTGAGAAAGCCACTGATAGAGCTGGTAAAAAGGACCATGAGGTGGGGCTGGAGAGATGGCCTAGCGGTTAAGAGCGCCGACCACTCTTACAGAGGACCCGAGTTTGATCCCCAGCACCCACATGGCGGCCGAGAACCGTCTGAAACTCCAATTCCAGGAGAACTCCAGTTCCAGGGGAATCCAACGCCCGCTTCTGACCTCCGCGGCATTGCGCGACACGGGTGCACAGACTTGCATGCAGACAGTACATTCATACACATACAGAAATAAATAAAATTAATAAAAATTAAAAAAAAGGACCATGAGGTGTGGCAATAAACTGGAGGTGACCTTAGTGATTCCTTGACTAATTCCTGGAACTTGGTGTGGTCCAGTCTTTTAAAAATACATTTTGATTTGTTCTCTATTAAATGCTTAACCCAGTGGGTAGAAATACTTCCCTCTTCAGTCCGTCTTTCTCATAATGTTTTTATTTCTATTCTCACTTATTCAAAAGCCTTGAGAAAGACTCTTGTCCTTGATCCCTGACTGCTTCCAAAGCTGCTTATGTTTCAAATCAAATGGCTCTCCCCCGAGCACCTACTTAGTGAGAGAAGTACTTAAGGATTTTTGGGAAATGGGTTTCCTGAAGATCTCAGGAGAAAGCAAGCAAGGAGCGTGAGAATTCAGAGAAAAACAGAATGGCTTACCTTTCAGAGAGTTGTTCCTGCAGCCTACAAAGGGCTTTCTGTGAGACAGAGAAATTCCTTTTTCAACAAGGGCATAACACTTACTGAACTCGTCACCCAGTGAAGTCAAATTACCTCAAGTGCCAATAGGTTCAGAAGCAGTTTAGTGAGCATCCAAGTGCTTGATCAATAAGTCATGTTTAAGGGCTTTCTGGTGTACAATCCTCACAGTGGAGGTCAGCCCAAGGAAAGGCCAGAAGGTCCCCCACATTCCATCTTTTAGAGATTCCACAAAGGAAAGGTTCCAAAACCAATATTTAATTTTTATCACTGTTTCTGAAGACAAGGAAAATGTGGAATGTGCCTGGCTCATGGTTCTTATCAAAGATTCAAAGCACAGGGAGTAGACAAGCCTGGTTAGGCAGAAAGCCTGGATGTTTGTTGACACTGAAGTCAGGTATAGCCCGGCTATACCTAATATAGCCAGAAGGGGGCGGCATCACATGAGAATTTATTAAGTTATTCAACCACTACTCCCTTCTTTCCCCCCATCTTCTTTATTGAGGATGGTTTCTTTGGTTCAGTGATAATTGGAATTCTAGCCTTCTTTGCTGGTCTATAAATTTGGCAGTTACTGCACTTACGGCCGTGCCAGTCTGACACAATACTTCATTCACGTAAGCTGCAGCCAAACCTGCTTTGTTAAAGGACGGCAAACAGAAAACCATGCATGCTTGGGTTTGAGAATGGGCCAGACCTTTAGCTTAGCATTTCCCCAACATATCCATTAGTGGGTAAAGTTGGTACATAGAGATAAAAGTAAATATTTAACATCTCAGGCACACTATGAATTACATGAAGAAACAAGAAGGTAGACCAAAAATGATGAGTTTAGGTCTAATTCGTGGTCTGTTCTTGAATATAGATGCTGGCTACTTACCAGATTACTGACTGTGTATAATGAAATTCTAAGCTGTTTCATTTTTTCTCATACTTTTAGTTGCTTATATAGAGGCAGGTAAAGTCAATGAGTTTAAGAAACAAGCAGATTAATGGCCCACTTTGACTCTTTTATTTTTATTTTATGTTTGCATGTACTGCCTGCGTGTAGGAAAGTGAACCAATGTCATGCAATGCCTGTGGAGAACAGAAGAGGGCATCAGATCCCCTGGAACTGGAGTTATAGACAGTTGTTGGTCGCCATGTGGGTGCTGGGGTTTGAATCTGGGTCTTCTGCAAGAGCAGCCAGAGCTCATAACTGCTGAGCCACCTCTCCAACCCTCAACTCCGACTCTAAGAGACTATGGTCAAGGACAATATCTGTAAAATTCCCAGAATGGTAATTTCTTCAGTGCAGTCTGGTGCTGTCAAAAACAAGACCTGCCTCACAGATCTTTCATGAGAATTTACTGAGATGAGCACCTTTTGCAGTTGAATTACTTATGCTACTATTACAGATGCTAACTTTAGCCTCTGTGACTAATCAACAGTGTTTGGAAATCCAACCAAATGGAAGTCACTGCTCATTTGAAATGGAATCAGAACTGAGCACACGGACACCAGGGAGAGTCTGAGTCACATGCCAGCTAGCAAGACTTGAGAAGGTCTGTGTGAAGGAACGGTGAGGTGGAAATGGAAGCATCTCACTCTTATTGGGATGAAAACCATCTCAGTTCTGCATCTGCCAGGAAAACCTCTCCCCATGTTTTAATAGGGCACGGGGTATTTCTAGTTGATCTGGTGGAGGTTCAAGAATAATGGACCATCAGGGATGTAAAATACTGCATGTTCAGAGAGTAAATGCATGTATTCTCATCTACATTTGTATTTCTATTGAATTTTCACCTCATCAAAAATAAAATAAAATTAGCAAAAATGTCCAAATCATTCACCTATTTTTTTAAACTCCAAAAATCCTATTTTATTTTCTTTTTCCTCCTCATACAGAACTTCACACACGTTTCTTACAGCTGTACAGTCACTTGATGTTGGCAAGGTACCACTGTATAGGTAAAACTTTGTTGGCATCAAAAATGACAGTTACCAGTGTTAAATCCATAAAATATTTATACAGCACGGCATATTAAGCTTTAGACATTTGGCAACTACATCACATAAAAGACAGGACACCCCTCCCCAAAAAAAGAAAATAAAATTGGATTGGAAAATACTAAAACAATAAATAAGTTAATAAATAAATAAATCTCCAAAAAAGAAAACATGGGTAGAACTGGAGATTATTTTGTTCAGTTGATCTTTTTTTTAAATATTTATTTATTTATTTATTTATTTATTTATTTATTTTTATGTGTATGAATGTAACTGTCTGCATGCATGTCTGTGCACCCGTGTCAGAAGAGGGTGTTGGATTTCCCCTAGAACTGGAGTTCTCCTGGAATTGGAGTTAAAGATGGTTCTCAGCCACCATGTGGGTGCTGGGGATCGAAACCGGGTCCTCTGCAAGAGCAGTCGGCGTTCTTAACCACTAGGCCATCTCTCCAGCCCCATCAGTTGATCTTTTTTTTTCCTTTTTTTTTCTTTTTTTCAGTTTCTTTTTTTTAGTTGATCTTTTAAAACCATCTTTTTTCATTCATTTGTGCCAGTTCAGAGTCCAATATTGCAGTAGATCAGGATGGAGCAGGGATCATTAGAGACTGGGGAAAAGTGGGGAAGTGGGGAGAGAAGGAATATTCAGTGTGGAGACACGGAGCACAGAACCAAGGAGCCAGTTCTGGTTGCTGTGTACATTTGAGTAAAACAGCCCTTGATATACTTTAAAATGGGAATAAAACTCTTATAGACAGCCATTCAGTTACTCATATAAACTCACACAATGGTGATCACATGCGCAAGTCCTGTGTAAGTTCAAACAATCCCAGCATAGACATAGGAAAGTGGATAAGATAACCCAGCTCAAACAGGATTGTTTGGCAACTGATGGCTGTTGGAAGGGAAAAAGACATTTTCTTATAGGGAGGGGACTCTTGGTGGGCCCGGTGGATGTGCCCACACTGAAGGACACAAATCAGACTCTATAGAATGTATGTATTATATATGTATACAAATGAAAATTCAATAAAAATGTATGAAACATCTTTGAAAAAATGGGTAGAAGCCTGCCATGGTAGCACAAGCTTTTAATCTTGGCACTCGGGAAGCAGAGGCAAGCAGAACTTTCTGAGTTTAAGGCCAGTGTGGTCTACATAGTGTATTACTGGCCAGTTGTGGCTACAGGGAGACTCTGTCTCAATCCAGTCCCCCCCCCCAAATGGATAGAAGAATGTAGAATTGGCAGCATACAAACAATGGGTGAATAGATGGACTTGCTATTACCATGATCTGGTTCCTTGACAATATAAATGCATATATATGTATATATGCATTGAAATATCATATAGTACAATATAACACCATTCAAATTATAAGTGAGGATGAGGGAATGGAAATAAAAATAGGAGGAGATGCCAGAGCCAAGGACATGTGAAAAAATACATAAGGAAATCTGCTTCTTGGCTATCTAATTAGAAAATTCAATTTAAACAAGCATACAAATTCAACCTGGTTATTGCAAAAGAGAATACATTCCAAGTTATTCCATCTCATTTCCATATATTTGGAATAACTAAAATGATCTGCTCACTGCTTAGGAGAAATTGGGAACAACTGGATCCTGGGGTGAATGACATTCCCAAGAAGAAAGGACAAAATACTACTTTGCTCATTACAGTCCTTGCCATTTCAGACTTCAATATGTCCTGATACTTCCACTGAGTACAATTCTGCATCCAAGGATGATGGAGAGTATGAGCCTTTCCAAACTCTACAATATTCTCTAGTAGAAGCCCAGAAGGAAACTAGTAACTGGAAAAAAATTGACTCATGGGAAAAAGTTCTCCATAAAATACAAGTCTCCCTAAGCCTTCATGCCAGTTATTAGTACAGGTGAGATGATAATTGGATTCTGAAGGGAAGTGAGATCACAGTTACAGACACATATCCCAACCTCTGGCTGAATCAGCCCAGTATACTTTCTGGGCATAAAGACTATGGCACTGAGATCAACATCCCAGCACTGAGCAGGAGTGTCAGGAGTAGTTCCACCTGCAGCGTGAGAGGCATATTCCACAAGGACAATGTCTCGGGAAGAGCCTGGGTAAGGCATTGCTGGACCCACAAGGCTCTGGCAGATAGCTCCAAAGCCAAGGTCAGTGGGTCAGTAACAGAACCAATGGTCAGGAGGACTGTGTGAGTGAGATGTGTGGAGAAGGGGGTTCACAGGGTGAGAGGGAGAAAGGGTAGGTGGTTGGTATGTATTTTGTACATGTGTGAAATTTTCCAGCAGCAAGTTTAAATCAACAAACAGTCTGGCTAAGTGACCATAACAGAACAAGGGGACTGGAGATGGAAAGAACAGCAAAGTCAGATAGCAGATAAACTTGTTACAGTGGGGTCAGACACTGAGAAAATGAGGCTCTACATGCACACCAATCCCTGATTATGCTACATTAATAGAATCAATGATCACTGATAGTGATCATTGTTTTTCTTTTCACCTATTTTTAAAAGGGCTTTAAAATCTCTTCTTTTTTTAACCTTTCTTTTTTTAACTTAATTTATTTTTGTATGTGTATGAATGTACTGTCTGCATGCAGGTCTGTGCACCCGTGTCGTGCAATGCCGCAGAGGTCAGAAGAAGGCGTCGGATTCCCCTGGAACTGGAGTTAAAGATGGTTCTCAGCTGCCATATGGGTGCTGGGGATCGAACCTGGGTCCTCTGCAAGAGCATTCAGTGCTCTTAACCGCTAGGCCATCTCTCCAGCCCTAAAAATCCCTTCCTAAAATTGTTATTTGTATTAGACACACATTCATCAGGCACCTCTTATGTGCTAGGTATTATGATAGGAACTGAAGAACAAAAATTAAATATCCTTAAGAGGATATTAGCATAGAATAGCAGCAGGCACTCACTGCCATAAAATAAGATAAATATTTCAAAAGAAAAATTATAATAGAGGCAACCCATTGAAAAGAGCAGATTTCTGGAGGAACGTGAAGGTAAACTTGAAGTATCAAGGATGAAGTAGAATGGCAAGTGGGATGGAGAAGGATTGCCTAGGAAAAAATGCACACATGCCAAAGTTTCATGGAATTAAACTTTCTAGCAGATGGGCCTACAAAGTAATATTTTAACGCTATAAGTAATCCGGATATGTATTAAGAGTTAGCAAGCTCTCGTTAGTCCCAGATTCATGTTTACAAGGCTGGTGTGCTAAGCACATGAAAACAAGCCTGTAAGGTCCTTGGAAAAGTGAAAAACGTGCCTCATCCAGACAGGATTGTGAGTTCACAGAAGCCCTCAAGGAGCATCAACTAATAAGTTTGCTCAAAGTACTAAAAGTGAGGACCACAATTATGAACCTGAATTTAGGGAATTATTCAACTTTCCAGCCAAGATGAATATTTCATGTCACTTTAGGCATAACGATACATCTCTTCGATCTACAGTATTTTACAGTTTCCACAGGAGATGTAGAGTTCCCCAATGTGAGCATGAATGATGTGGACGGTGTGATGCTTTGAATGAGACTGTCCCCCACAGGCTCCAAGTATTTGTATGTTTTGTCCCCAGTGGGTGGTGCTATCTTAGGAAGTTTTAGGAGATGTAGCTTTGCTGGAGGAAGCACTTCACTGGGGGTGGGTTTAGAGAGTTCTTAAATCCAATCTCTAGTCACTCTCTGCTTCCTGTGCCTGCTTGAAGATTGAGCCTCTGCTTTCTGCTCCTCCCACCTCTGCCGCCATGTCTTCCCTGCCATGATGGACTCTTGCCCCTTTGGAACTATAAGCTAAATAAACTCTTTTACAAGTTCCTTTGGTCACAGGTGTTTTATCAGAACAATAAAGCTTCTATGAAGGAAGGGTATTGTGGGTGTGCAGGATGCACCTGGGATTTAAATAGGATGCTAATCCAGGACTGATGGTACACCCTGAAGTCCTAGCTGTTTGGCAGAAGCTGAGGCCAGGTGTGGTGGTGCATGCCTTTAATCCCAGCACTCAGGAGGCAAAGGCAGTTGGATCTTTGTGAGTTCAAGGCCAGCCTGGTCTACAGAGTAAGTTCCAGGCCAGCTGGGGCTACAGGAAGAAAAGACCAAAAAAGTAAGTAAATAAATAAATAAATAAATAAATTGGCTGGGCATGATGGTACATGCCTTTAATCCCAGCACTGGGAAGCAGAGACAGGCATATCTCTGTGAGTTCAAGGCCAGCTACGTAGTGAGTTCCAGACCAACTGGGACCACAGGGAAACCCTGTCTCAAAAAGATGAAAAATTAATTAATTAATTAATTAATTAATTAAATGACACATGGTATGCCTGAATTCCACTTTGATTTATGTTATTATAAAGCATTAAAAGTGGATCATTCCAAAGTCTACTAATATATGTTACATAGACAACAATGGTATAAAGCTGTAGCAGAATTAGCAAGAACTCATTTAAATTAGAAAACTGAGACTCATTGGACTGACTGCTCTCAAGGTCTGTCCTGCCCTTAATAGTATGTTCCTCTCCCAGAGAAAAAAGAGCTCAAAGAGTTCAAAGAGCTGATTCTTCATTCTTGCTAAGGGGAGAAAGATAAGTTTTTCAAAAAGCATGTTTAGATGAAGACCAAAAAAAAGAGATTTTATATAAGTAGCTAAGATCCACCAGGAAGGTATTGCTGAAAACAGAACTCAGACTTGCTCCCTTGAGATTACATTGACAGTTTTGTTGGGACCAACTGATGGCATAGTTATGACTCAAAACATAAAGGAGCACAAATTTTTCTCTTAATGACTAACACATACACATTCAGATTGAGGAAGACACTGCAGCTGCTCCCTCCACTGACTTCAAGTTTGGTGAACAGATGGCAGGCTTCCCCTGGGAAAGGAGAGATTTGGGGCTGCTTCACCGATACAAACTGTATAAAGTTAGAACCCCAGGAGGAGTGGGCGTTGTGACTACACCTGCATGTGTAGTCACGAAAGAGGTTTGGCTGTTGCACTCCTAATATAAGCTATTATTGTTTAGCATTTAAACTATCGATGATTCAGAGACCAAGAAACATTGAATAGTTCCATGATAGATAGATGATAGGTAGATAGATAGATAGATAGATAGATAGATAGATAGATAGATAGACTAATAGATGAATCCAAAGAGATTTGTTTCTTCTGGTTAAGTTTTTCCCCTATACTTTAAGATATGTATCTGAACAGTCTTATCTTGACATAAAATTAAGGTGACAGGAGCTGGAAGCCATATCCTTTCCTGGTTGCAATCTAGGGAATTAAACTGATAAATGTTATAATCCTCTAAGGTAAAAGCAAGCCCAAGAAGAAATTGTTCAAAAGTTTCAGTGTTTCAGTTTTGCAAAATGTTAAGGTTTTGGAGATCTGTGGCACAGCAGTGTGAAGGTATCTACAACACTATACCACACACTTTAAAATAAGATGGTCTTGGGGCTGGAGAGACGGCTCAGTGGTTAAGAGCATCAGTTGAAATGCACTTTGCTCAGTAATACTTGAGTTGTTGCAATATTAGATTATCCATTTGGTTGTTACAGAAAATCCTTAACTGTATTGATGGTTGTTGCCATAATAGTATACTGCCTGTATTTCTACCCCTAGTAATGGGCTTTATGTGCCAGATTTCAATATCCTTGAGCCTGGGCAAGTGCACAAGCCTTTTTAAAAAGAAACATGGTTTACTTGCACAAAACTGATCAGATTTGAGAGATTGTTAATACCCTTGAAGTAGTTTTTGTGGGTGTGAAACAAATGGTGAGAATTTGAATTGTTCCCTTATTATAATATTGAAATTAAGTCTACTTAATCTATGAAATCATGNTAACCCAGTGGGTAGAAATACTTCCCTCTTCAGTCCGTCTTTCTCATAATGTTTTTATTTCTATTCTCACTTATTCAAAAGCCTTGAGAAAGACTCTTGTCCTTGATCCCTGACTGCTTCCAAAGCTGCTTATGTTTCAAATCAAATGGCTCTCCCCCGAGCACCTACTTAGTGAGAGAAGTACTTAAGGATTTTTGGGAAATGGGTTTCCTGAAGATCTCAGGAGAAAGCAAGCAAGGAGCGTGAGAATTCAGAGAAAAACAGAATGGCTTACCTTTCAGAGAGTTGTTCCTGCAGCCTACAAAGGGCTTTCTGTGAGACAGAGAAATTCCTTTTTCAACAAGGGCATAACACTTACTGAACTCGTCACCCAGTGAAGTCAAATTACCTCAAGTGCCAATAGGTTCAGAAGCAGTTTAGTGAGCATCCAAGTGCTTGATCAATAAGTCATGTTTAAGGGCTTTCTGGTGTACAATCCTCACAGTGGAGGTCAGCCCAAGGAAAGGCCAGAAGGTCCCCCACATTCCATCTTTTAGAGATTCCACAAAGGAAAGGTTCCAAAACCAATATTTAATTTTTATCACTGTTTCTGAAGACAAGGAAAATGTGGAATGTGCCTGGCTCATGGTTCTTATCAAAGATTCAAAGCACAGGGAGTAGACAAGCCTGGTTAGGCAGAAAGCCTGGATGTTTGTTGACACTGAAGTCAGGTATAGCCCGGCTATACCTAATATAGCCAGAAGGGGGCGGCATCACATGAGAATTTATTAAGTTATTCAACCACTACTCCCTTCTTTCCCCCCATCTTCTTTATTGAGGATGGTTTCTTT
Organism: Rhizomys pruinosus; assembly: GCA_009823505.1. NCBI lineage: Eukaryota > Metazoa > Chordata > Mammalia > Rodentia > Spalacidae > Rhizomys > Rhizomys pruinosus. The sequence goes on from VZQC01004776.1 coordinate 307,278, forward strand.
GGTTCAGTGATAATTGGAATTCTAGCCTTCTTTGCTGGTCTATAAATTTGGCAGTTACTGCACTTACGGCCGTGCCAGTCTGACACAATACTTCATTCACGTAAGCTGCAGCCAAACCTGCTATGTTAAAGGACGGCAAACAGAAAACCATGCATGCTTGGGTTTGAGAATGGGCCAGACCTTTAGCTTAGCATTTCCCCAACATATCCATTAGTGGGTAAAGTTGGTACATAGAGATAAAAGTAAATATTTAACATCTCAGGCACACTATGAATTACATGAAGAAACAAGAAGGTAGACCAAAAATGATGAGTTTAGGTCTAATTCGTGGTCTGTTCTTGAATATAGATGCTGGCTACTTACCAGATTACTGACTGTGTATAATGAAATTCTAAGCTGTTTCATTTTTTCTCATACTTTTTAGTTGCTTTACTTATAGAGGGCAGGTTAAAAGTCAATGCTGTTTAAGAAACCAAGCAGAGATTAATGGCCCACTTTGCCCTCTTTTTTTTTATTTATGTTTGGCATGTACTGCCTGCGTTGTTGTAGGAAAGTGAACCAATGTCTGCAATGCCTGTGGAGACAGAAGAGGGCATCATATCCCCTGGAACTGGGTTATAGACAGGTAGCTGCCATGTGGGTGGCTGGGGGGGTTTGAATTCGGGTCTTCTGCACGGATCAGCGCCAGAGCTCATTAACTGCGGTGAGCCACCTCTCCAACCCTCAACTCCGACTCTAAGAGACTATGGTCAAGGACAATATCTGTAAAATTCCCAGAATGGTAATTTCTTCAGTGCAGTCTGGTGCTGTCAAAAACAAGACCTGCCTCACAGATCTTTCATGAGAATTTACTGAGATGAGCACCTTTTGCAGTTGAATTACTTATGCTACTATTACAGATGCTAACTCTAGCCTCTGTGACTAATCAACAGTGTTTGGAAATCCAACCAAATGGAAGTCACTGCTCATTTGAAATGGAATCAGAACTGAGCACACGGACACCAGGGAGAGTCTGAGTCACATGCCAGCTAGCAAGACTTGAGAAGGTCTGTGTGAAGGAACGGTGAGGTGGAAATGGAAGCATCTCACTCTTATTGGGATGAAAACCATCTCAGTTCTGCATCTGCCAGGAAAACCTCTCCCCATGTTTTAATAGGGCACGGGGTATTTCTAGTTGATCTGGTGGAGGTTCAAGAATAATGGACCATCAGGGATGTAAAATACTGCATGTTCAGAGAGTAAATGCATGTATTCTCATCTACATTTGTATTTCTATTGAATTTTCACCTCATCAAAAATTAAAATAAAATTAGCAAAACTGTCCAAAATCATTCACCTATTTTTTTAAACTCCAAAAATCCTATTTTATTTTCTTTTTCCTCCTCATACAGAACTTCACACACGTTTCTTACAGCTGTACAGTCACTTGATGTTGGCAAGGTACCACTGTATAGGTAAAACTTTGTTGGCATCAAAAATGACAGTTACCAGTGTTAAATCCATAAAATATTTATACAGCACGGCATATTAAGCTTTAGACATTTGGCAACTACATCACATAAAAGACAGGGACACCCCCCCCTCAAAAAAAGGAAAAATTAATTAAATGGATTGGAACATACCTAAAACAATAATAAGTACGTTAATAAATAAATAAAATCTCCAAAAAGGAAAAACATGGGTAGAACTGGAGATTATTTTGTTCAGTTTGATCTTTTTTTAAAATATTTATTTATTTATTTATTTATTTCCTTTTATTGTGTATGAATGTAAACTGTCTGCATGCAATGTCTGTGCACCCGTGTCAGAGGAGGTGTTGGATTTCCCCTAGAACTGGAGTCTCCTGGAATTGGAGTTAAAGATGGTTTTTTTTTTTTTTTTCCATGTGGGTGCTGGGGTCGAAAAACCGGCGTCCTCTGCAAGAGCAGTCGGCGTTCTAACCATAGGCCATCTTCCAGCCCCAATCAGTTGATCTTTTTTTTTCCTTTTTTTTTCTTTTTTTCAGTTCTTTTTTTTAGTTGATTTTTAACACCATTCATTTTTTCATTCATTTGTGCCAGTTTCAGAGTCCAATATTGCAGTAGATCAGGATGGAGCAGGGATCATTAGAGACTGGGGAAAAGTGGGGAAGTGGGGAGAGAAGGAATATTCAGTGTGGAGACACGGAGCACAGAACCAAGGAGCCAGTTCTGGTTGCTGTTTACATTTGAGTGAAAAAGCCCTTGATATACTTAAAAATGGGAATAAAACTCTTATAGACAGCCATTCAGTTACTCATATAACTCCACAAAATGAGAGATCAGAATCGCAAAACTCAATGCACTTTAAGTTGCAACAAAAATCCTCAGCATTTAAGAACTTGGAAAGTGGATAAGATACACTCATTAACGTGATAGTATATTGGCAAACTGATGGCTGTTGGGAAGGGAAAAAGGACATTTTCTATATAGGGAGGGACTCTTGGTGGGCCGTGGCATGATAGCCCATACTGAAGGACATTTGGGGACACAAATCAGACTCTATAGAATGTATGTATTATATGATGTATACAAATGAAAAATTCGAATAAAAATGTATGTGAAAACTCTTTGAAAAAATGGGTAGAAGCCTGCCATGGTAGCACAAGCTTTTAATCTTGGCACTCGGGAAGCAGAGCAAGCAGAACTTTCTGACGTTCAAGGCCAGGGTGGTTACATAGTTGTTACGTGGCCAGTTGTCGGCTACAGGGAGACTCTGTTCTCAAATCCAGTCCCCCCCCCCAAATGGATAGAAGGAATGCTAGAATTGGCCAGCATACAAACAATGGGTGGAATAGATGGACTTGCTATTACCATGATCTGTGTTCCTTGACAATTAAATGCCATATATGTATATATGCATTGAAATATTCATATAGTACACTATAACACCATTTCAAATTATAAGGTGGGATGAGGGAATGGAAATAAAAATAGGAGGAGATGCCAGAGCCAAGGACATGTGAAAACAAATACATAAAGGAAATCTGCTTCTTGGCCTATCTAATTACGAAAATTCAATTTAAACAAGCATACAAATTCAACCTGGTTATTGCAAAAGAGAATACATTCCAAGTTATTCCATCTCATTTCCATATATTTGGAATAACTAAAATGATCTGCTCACTGCTAGGAGAAATTGGGAACACTGGATCCTGGGGTGAATGCCATTCCCAAGAAGAAAGGACAACAAAATACATACCTTTGCTCATTACAGTCCTCTTGCCCTTCAGACTTCAGATATGTCCTGATACTTCCACTGAGAACACTTCTGCATCCAAGGATGATGGAGAGTATGAGCCTTTCCAAACTCTACAATATTCTCTAGTAGAAGCCCAGAAGGAAACTAGTAACTGGAAAAAAATTGACTCATGGGAAAAAGTTCTCCATAAAATACAAGTCTCCCTAAGCCTTCATGCCAGTTATTAGTACAGGTGAGATGATAATTGGATTCTGAAGGGAAGTGAGATCACAGTTACAGACACATATCCCAACCTCTGGCTGAATCAGCCCAGTATACTTTCTGGGCATAAAGACCTATGGCAGTGGAGTCACATCCCAGCACTGAGCAGGAGTGTCAGGAGTAGTTCCACCTGCAGCGTGAGAGGCATATTCCACAAGGGCAAGGTCTCGTGAAGAGCCTGGGTAAGGAATTGCTGGCCCCACAAGGCTCTGGCAGATAGCTCCAAAGCCAAGGTCAGTGGGTCAGTAACAGAACCAATGGTCAGGAGGACTGTGTGAGTGAGATGTGTGGAGAAGGGGTTGACAGGGTGAGAGGGAGAAAGGGTAGGTGGTTGGTATGTATTTTGTACCATGTGATGAAAATTTTCCAGCAGCATTAAGTTTAAATCAACAAACAGTCTGGCTAAGTGACCATAACAGAACAAGGGGCCTGGAGATGAAGCGAAAGAACAGCAAAGTCAGATAGCAGATAAACTTGTTACAGTGGGGTCAGACACTGAGAAAATGAGGCTCTGCATGCACACCAATCCCTGATTATGCTACATTAATAGAATCAATGATCACTGATAGTGATCATTGTTTTTCTTTTCACCTATTTTTAAAAGGGCTTTAAAATTCTCTCTTTTTTTAACCTTTCTTTTTTTTAACTTAATTTATTTTGTTTTGTATGAATGTAACGTATGGCATGCGGTCTGTGCCACCCGTTGTCGTTGCAATGCAGCAGAGGTCAAAAAAGGCGTCTTGATTCCCTCTGGAACTGGAGTTAAACAGCTGGTTATCAGTGCCATTTGGGTGCTGGGGAATCAACCTCGGGTCCTCTGCAAGACATTTCGTGCTCTTAACCGCCTAGGCCCATCTCTCAGCAGCCCTAAAAATCCCTTCCTAAAATTGTTATTTGTATTAGACACACATTCATCAGGCACCTCTTATGTGCTAGGTATTATGATAGGAACTGAAGAACAAAAAATTAAATATCCTTAAGAGGATATTAGATGAATAGCCAGCAGGCACTTCACTGCCATAAAATAAATGTAAATATTTTCCAAAAGAAAAATTTATAGATAGAGGCAACCCATTGAAAAGAGCAGATTTCTGGAGGAACGTGAAGGTAAACTTGAAGTATCAAGGATGAAGTAGAATGGCAAGTGGGATGGAGAAGGATTGCCTAGGAAAAAATGCGCACATGCCAAAGTTTCATGGAATTAAACTTTCTAGCAGATGGGCCTACAAAGTAATATTTTAACGCTATAAGTAATCCGGATATGTATTAAGAGTTAGCAAGCTCTCGTTAGTCCCAGATTCATGTTTACAAGGCTGGTGTGCTAAGCACATGAAAACAAGCCTGTAAGGTCCTTGGAAAAGTGAAAAACGTGCCTCATCCAGACAGGAGTGTGAGTTCACAGAAGCCCTCAAGGAGCATCAACTAATAAGTTTGCTCAAAGTACTAAAAGTGAGGACCACAATTATGAACCTGAATTTAGGGAATTATTCAACTTTCCAGCCAAGATGAATATTTCATGTCACTTTAGGCATAACGATACATCTCTTCGATCTACAGTATTTTACAGTTTCCACAGGAGATGTAGAGTTCCCCAATGTGAGCATGAATGCTGACGGGTGATATGTGATGCTTGATGGGATGTCCCCCACAGGCTCCAAGTATTTCAGTATGTTTTGTCCCATGGTTGGTGGCACATGTTTGGGGGTATAAATTTAGAAGTGTGGTTTGTCTGAGTGAACACTTCACTGCAGGTGGGTCTTAGAGAGTTCAAATTCTTACCAGCCTTCCAATCTTAGTCACTCTCTGCTTCCTGTGCCTGCTTGACAGATGAGCCTCTGCTTTCTTCTCCTCCCACCTCTGCCGCCAGTTCTTCCCCTTCCCGATGGACTCTTCCCCTTTGGAACACTTAAGCTAAATAAATCTCCTTTTACAAGTTCCTTTCGGTCACAGTGTGTTTTTATCAGAACAATAAACTTCTATGAAGGGAAGGGTATTGTGGGTGTGCAGGATGCACCTGGGATTTAAATAGGATGCTAATCCAGGACTGATGGTACACCCTGAAGTCCTAGCTGTTTGGCAGAAGCTGAGGCCAGGTGTGTCGGTGGCATGCCTTTAATTCCCAGCAACCTCAGGAGGCAAAGGCAGTTGGATCTTTGTGGTTGAGTTCAAGCCACGCCTGGTCTACAGAGTAAGTTCCCAGGCCGCTGGGGCTACCATGAACCGCAAAAGACCAAAAAAAAAAAAAAAAAAAAAAAGAATCGAAAAGAAGAAATCCTCTGAGGCCCCAAGAATCACCATTACAAGGGCCAACCCTAAGCAATTTCAGTAGAAGCCATATCTCAAAATTTAAAACAAAGAGGGCTCCAGGATAAAGCTCAGTGTTTGGGATGCATGAGGAAAGTTGTAGTATAATAATTAATAATAATAATAATAATAATAATAATAAATAAATCAGCATTAAGCTCGAGGTACTGCTGAAAAGAAATGGAAATTGCAGCATCTACTGAGTAGCCAGTGCATCACATGATCCTGAGAATTCTGCCTCAGACCTGGGGTCAAATTTCTGAGATAGACAGAGGAACATTACATGGCATCTAGAAAGCTAATGAGGCACCAGTATGAAAGACAGTTCTCTCTGTCACATTTTAGATCTTGTGCTCTAAACATACAATATCTGGACCAATCTTCAGGTGACTTCAGCCCCACCCAAGTTGAACTACAACATCCAATCTTGCAGGGAGGTCTCTGCAGAGTTTTGGAAATATGAAAGAGGAAGGCAGACAATCTCAAAGGAATCTGAGATGAAGGGGGAACAGTGACCAGAGTGCTCTTCTTTCTGAGTTTCTGCAGGAAGAGCTTTTATCTCTTAGAAATCACACAAGTTTTTTTTTACTAGAGGTAATCTCTTATAAACCAGTAAAAATGCCTTCTTGATTGACTGAATGACATATGGAATTTTAGAAAAAGGATTTATTCTCTATTCCAAACCAAAGAGAAATCCTACAAGGGTCTCCTTAATTCTATGTCACTTAGCAAAGTATATTAATGTAGCGAGCTCTGACCTCAGCAATAGATTATCTCCAACAAGGAGATGTTGGGCCAGCGCATCCAAGCCCCACAAAAGGTAAAAGGCTCCTTGCCTCTATAACTGGATACCTGCAGGAAGTGAGAGGGCAAAGGCCTGCTGCTGAATACCTGATTGTTAACATGGGACAAGACTCTATAGAGACCAACACATGCAAGTGTACCAGATGGTCTCTGGAATACCAGGAGATGTCTTACCAAAGGCCACTATACCAATAAAGCAAATAGGGTCTCCTTGAGTCAACCAGACTCTACTCGTCAGCACCAAGCTACAACCTCTACCTGCCTGGAAATACTGCAGCAAGGGCAGCCATATTGCCTTGTATATCCAAATCTAATGGCTATTGGCTCTCTCCTCTGAGAGAATTAACCAACGGTGAGCCACAATGCTTGCACCCTCTAATGGTCAGGGCGATGTTTTATAAGCCAAGTAAGACCCTGTCATATTCAACAGAAAAAAATGCAATTCATGGATTAAACATACTGTCTGAATATCTGTTGTCTATACCAAAGTAACTATGATCAACAATAATACTGTTTAAATAGCCTATATATCTAATTGTTTTGCTTCATTAGTAGCTCAAAAGGTTAGTTCTTGATAAACGTGTCAGCCCATGAAAGAAAACAGCCGAAGGACCAGAGTCCACGACAACATGCTCCACGAGTAAAGTAGACTGTTTCTATTTCTCATCCACTGTGCCTCCATTTCTAAACCTGGAACAACTGCTGGAAGAAGGGATTGGCGAGATTGTAGGGTGAGATTGTGAGCACTACAGACAATATAGCCTGGCACTCATTTGATCAACTTGATTGAACATTACAAGCCCCCACCCCCTGCTAGATGTGGACCAAGGGGGTCGTTGTGGGTTCTGGGCACAAGTGCTTGCACAATTGGGTTTTACGATGAAGGAATGCTCCTTACTCATAATATTGATCAGCCTATTGCTAAAAAATGGGAAAAAAAAAAAACTGAGAGAAAGATGCAGGACAGACATGGCAGAATGCATGATCTGGGATGGGGTGGGGTGGAATGGGGGGAAGGGAAGGGGAAATATGCCTGAACTGAATTGAATAATGATGTATGAAATACACAAAGCATAAATTAAAAAAAAATCACACAAGTTAATGGAAGCAAAGGACCAAACCAGAGTTTGGTGGTGCGCACCTGCAATCCCAGGAGTAGGGAGATGAAACTCAGAGGACCAGGAGGTCGAGGTCATCTTTGGCTATATAGTGAGTTCAAAGGTCATCCTGGGCTATGGAAGAACCTATCTGAAAAGTAAAACAAAATAAAAAATCCAAACTAGATTCTCTGCAGTATGATTCACTTGGAGATGGTCATACAGCACAAGGGGAATTGGGTTCCCTAATTTCAGCATTAATCCTACTGGTGTCTGTTTTCTCACAAGTTGACTTGGAATGCTCATGGAGTTATGATGAGGATGACAAGTGCCATTAGGTTTAAAATCTTTCCTTTTGTTCTTAAATGACCACTACAGCTCCAAGAAAAATATATTTTGCAAGAGACTCTCCAAAAGCGGTATAGGAAATACAGACTTTGTCCTTTTCACAAGGATAAAGCCTTTTTATTAGGATTCCTCGAAGATTTCTCCTGAATTGTTACACCTAGATCACCCATGCATCACTGGAAGAAGGCGGTGGATGAGACCATTCTAACTGTGGCTCCTCTCCTGATTCAGGATACATCTGCTCTAGGAACTTAACAGAGATTTTTTTTCAAAAAGGCATAGAAAATAGCCAATGAATAAATAACCATGCCATTTACTATAGAAAATGACTGTAAAGTTTCTACCTACAAAAATATGGTAGGATTATTGACCCATGAAGATAAATGAGATATATTTTTCCCAATGGTCTTTTTAGGTACATCTTAAAAGCTTGCTCTAGCCAAAGGATCAGAAAAGATAAAGGCTAACAAGATAGAAAGATTTTAGGCAATAGGTAAGCCAGCCCACCTGTGCCTATGAAGACTGAGTGGGAAACCTAGTCTCTGCTTGAGAGTCTAATGAGTCCCCCTAACCCCTATGGAGATGGCAAAGATGGCTGTGAACAGTGGGGATTTCATCCCATTAGACAATGTCCAAGAACGAAGCCAGGGCCTCAGTGTGTTGGAAAGGACCTCCTCCTTCTGACAAAAGCAAGCCAGATTGTGGCTTTAGGCTTTTACCAGCACCCAGAGACAGCAACACCCGCCCCCGGCCAACACAGAGACAGTGGATGTCCATGGGAGGCAGCAAACACCAGGATAATACTTCTTAGCCAGGAAACTCCCAGGCCAGGGTCAGGCAAAGCCAGGCGTCCCAACTCAACATTGTAACAGGGGTGACCGCACACTGACAAATACGCTCTAAACAGGAGCTTAGATGTGATCTTTCATCCTGTGTAGGAAGCTTCCTTTGCCACGAGCAGGTACAACATGGCCCTGCAAAAGGAAAGGGGAGCACAGTACCCACCTGCAGCCACTGTAGGGAACTGACCTCTTGATGCAGAGATCAGTTGGTTACTTTTTTTTTTATTGATGCTTTGTGTATTTCATACATCATTTTCCAATTCAGTTCAGGCATATATCCCCTTCCCTTCCCCCCACCCCACCCCTACGCATCCCAGATCATGCATTCTGCCGTAACTTTTCTGCATCTTTCTCTGTTTTCTTGTTTTGTTTTGTTTTCATTTTTTTTAACAATAAGTGATAATTTGTGAGTACAAGCATCCTTCATGTAAAACCAATTTGCGAGCAGTTGTGCCCAAACCCACACAGCTCATGGGTCCCACCATCCAGCAGGGGGGGGGGCTTGTATGTTCAATCAAGTTGATCAAATGAGTGTCCAGTCTATATTGTTGTAGTTTCACCATTCACCCCAATTGCAGCCCTTACATTCTACCACGCCCCCTCTTCTGCAGATTGTTGCCTAGGCTTAGAAAAGGGGCACAGGTGGACGAGGAGCAAAACAGTCTACTTTCTCTGGAGATGTCGTTTTGGACTCTCGTCAGGTTGTTTCCCTTCATGGGTTGACAGCTTATCCAGTGTACCTTTTTAATCCTATAACAAAGCACAAGCAATTAGATGTACAGGCATTTAAACAATATTATTATGGCAAGCTAAGCTGTGAGCATAGACACAGATGTTTGGATGGTATGCTAATCCACAAACTGTGGTTTCTCTACAAAAGATGACAATTTCCTATTGTGGCTAATAACATCTAACCACTAGAGGACATAAGCTTGTGGCATCAGCCATGAATTATNTAACCCAGTGGGTAGAAATACTTCCCTCTTCAGTCCGTCTTTCTCATAATGTTTTTATTTCTATTCTCACTTATTCAAAAGCCTTGAGAAAGACTCTTGTCCTTGATCCCTGACTGCTTCCAAAGCTGCTTATGTTTCAAATCAAATGGCTCTCCCCCGAGCACCTACTTAGTGAGAGAAGTACTTAAGGATTTTTGGGAAATGGGTTTCCTGAAGATCTCAGGAGAAAGCAAGCAAGGAGCGTGAGAATTCAGAGAAAAACAGAATGGCTTACCTTTCAGAGAGTTGTTCCTGCAGCCTACAAAGGGCTTTCTGTGAGACAGAGAAATTCCTTTTTCAACAAGGGCATAACACTTACTGAACTCGTCACCCAGTGAAGTCAAATTACCTCAAGTGCCAATAGGTTCAGAAGCAGTTTAGTGAGCATCCAAGTGCTTGATCAATAAGTCATGTTTAAGGGCTTTCTGGTGTACAATCCTCACAGTGGAGGTCAGCCCAAGGAAAGGCCAGAAGGTCCCCCACATTCCATCTTTTAGAGATTCCACAAAGGAAAGGTTCCAAAACCAATATTTAATTTTTATCACTGTTTCTGAAGACAAGGAAAATGTGGAATGTGCCTGGCTCATGGTTCTTATCAAAGATTCAAAGCACAGGGAGTAGACAAGCCTGGTTAGGCAGAAAGCCTGGATGTTTGTTGACACTGAAGTCAGGTATAGCCCGGCTATACCTAATATAGCCAGAAGGGGGCGGCATCACATGAGAATTTATTAAGTTATTCAACCACTACTCCCTTCTTTCCCCCCATCTTCTTTATTGAGGATGGTTTCTTTGGTTCAGTGATAATTGGAATTCTAGCCTTCTTTGCTGGTCTATAAATTTGGCAGTTACTGCACTTACGGCCGTGCCAGTCTGACACAATACTTCATTCACGTAAGCTGCAGCCAAACCTGCTATGTTAAAGGACGGCAAACAGAAAACCATGCATGCTTGGGTTTGAGAATGGGCCAGACCTTTAGCTTAGCATTTCCCCAACATATCCATTAGTGGGTAAAGTTGGTACATAGAGATAAAAGTAAATATTTAACATCTCAGGCACACTATGAATTACATGAAGAAACAAGAAGGTAGACCAAAAATGATGAGTTTAGGTCTAATTCGTGGTCTGTTCTTGAATATAGATGCTGGCTACTTACCAGATTACTGACTGTGTATAATGAAATTCTAAGCTGTTTCATTTTTTCTCATACTTTTTAGTTGCTTTACTTATAGAGGGCAGGTTAAAAGTCAATGCTGTTTAAGAAACCAAGCAGAGATTAATGGCCCACTTTGCCCTCTTTTTTTTTATTTATGTTTGGCATGTACTGCCTGCGTTGTTGTAGGAAAGTGAACCAATGTCTGCAATGCCTGTGGAGACAGAAGAGGGCATCATATCCCCTGGAACTGGGTTATAGACAGGTAGCTGCCATGTGGGTGGCTGGGGGGGTTTGAATTCGGGTCTTCTGCACGGATCAGCGCCAGAGCTCATTAACTGCGGTGAGCCACCTCTCCAACCCTCAACTCCGACTCTAAGAGACTATGGTCAAGGACAATATCTGTAAAATTCCCAGAATGGTAATTTCTTCAGTGCAGTCTGGTGCTGTCAAAAACAAGACCTGCCTCACAGATCTTTCATGAGAATTTACTGAGATGAGCACCTTTTGCAGTTGAATTACTTATGCTACTATTACAGATGCTAACTCTAGCCTCTGTGACTAATCAACAGTGTTTGGAAATCCAACCAAATGGAAGTCACTGCTCATTTGAAATGGAATCAGAACTGAGCACACGGACACCAGGGAGAGTCTGAGTCACATGCCAGCTAGCAAGACTTGAGAAGGTCTGTGTGAAGGAACGGTGAGGTGGAAATGGAAGCATCTCACTCTTATTGGGATGAAAACCATCTCAGTTCTGCATCTGCCAGGAAAACCTCTCCCCATGTTTTAATAGGGCACGGGGTATTTCTAGTTGATCTGGTGGAGGTTCAAGAATAATGGACCATCAGGGATGTAAAATACTGCATGTTCAGAGAGTAAATGCATGTATTCTCATCTACATTTGTATTTCTATTGAATTTTCACCTCATCAAAAATTAAAATAAAATTAGCAAAACTGTCCAAAATCATTCACCTATTTTTTTAAACTCCAAAAATCCTATTTTATTTTCTTTTTCCTCCTCATACAGAACTTCACACACGTTTCTTACAGCTGTACAGTCACTTGATGTTGGCAAGGTACCACTGTATAGGTAAAACTTTGTTGGCATCAAAAATGACAGTTACCAGTGTTAAATCCATAAAATATTTATACAGCACGGCATATTAAGCTTTAGACATTTGGCAACTACATCACATAAAAGACAGGGACACCCCCCCCTCAAAAAAAGGAAAAATTAATTAAATGGATTGGAACATACCTAAAACAATAATAAGTACGTTAATAAATAAATAAAATCTCCAAAAAGGAAAAACATGGGTAGAACTGGAGATTATTTTGTTCAGTTTGATCTTTTTTTAAAATATTTATTTATTTATTTATTTATTTCCTTTTATTGTGTATGAATGTAAACTGTCTGCATGCAATGTCTGTGCACCCGTGTCAGAGGAGGTGTTGGATTTCCCCTAGAACTGGAGTCTCCTGGAATTGGAGTTAAAGATGGTTTTTTTTTTTTTTTTCCATGTGGGTGCTGGGGTCGAAAAACCGGGGTCCTCTGCAAGAGCAGTCGGCGTTCTTAACCCTAGGCCATCTTCCAGCCCCAAATCAGTTGATCTTTTTTTTCCTTTTTTTTTTCTTTTTTTCAGTTCTTTTTTTTAGTTGATTTTTTAAACACCATCTTTTTTTCATTCATTTGTGCCCAGTTCAGAGTCCAATATTGCAGTAGATCAGGATGGAGCAGGGATCATTAGAGACTGGGGAAAAGTGGGGAAGTGGGGAGAGAAGGAATATTCAGTGTGGAGACACGGAGCACAGAACCAAGGAGCCAGTTCTGGTTGCTGTTTACATTTGAGGGAAATAACCCTTGATATACTTAAAAATGGGAATAAAACTCTTATAGACAGCCATTCAGTTACTCATATCAACTCACAGAAATAGAGACAGAATCCATAAAATCAATGCAACTTTATGCCAGACAAAAATCTCAGCAAAGAACTGTGGAAATAGTCATCAGACTACAATCTTAACTGAAGAACTATTGGCAACTGATGGCTGTTGGAAGGGAAAAAGACATTTTCTTATAGGGAGGGGACTCTTGGTGGCGCAATGAATAGACCTATAGTGAAGTACATCTGGGGACACAAATCAGACTCTATAGAATGTATGTATTATATATGTATACAAATTGAAAATTCAATAAAATGTATGTGAAAACATCTTGTGAAAAAAAATGGGTAGAAGCCTGCCATGGTAGCACAAGCTTTTAATCTTGGCACTCGGGAAAAGCAGAGCAAGCAGAACTTTCTGCGTTTAAGGCCAGTGTGGTTACATAGTTGTCTACTGGCCAGTGTGGCTACAGGGAGACTCTGTCTAAATCCAGTCCCCCCCCCCAAATGGATAGAAGAATGTAGAATTGGCAGCATACAAACAATGGGTGAATAGATGGACTTGCTATTACCATGATCTGGTTCCTTGACAATATAAATGCCTATATATGTATATATGCATTTTGAAATATTCCTATAGTACACTATAACACCCATTTCAAATTATAAGGTGGGATGAGGGAATGGAAATAAAAATAGGAGGAGATGCCAGAGCCAAGGACATGTGAAAACAAATACATAAAGGAAATCTGCTTCTTGGCCTATCTAATTCGAAAATTCAATTTAAACAAGCATACAAATTCAACCTGGTTATTGCAAAAGAGAATACATTCCAAGTTATTCCATCTCATTTCCATATATTTGGAATAACTAAAATGATCTGCTCACTGCTAGGAGGAATTCGGCGAACACTGGATCCTGGGGTGAATGCCATTCCCAAGAGACAGGACAACAAAATACTTACCTTTGTCATTACAGTCCTTTGCCCTTCAGACTTCAATATTGCCTGATACTTCCACTGAGTACAATTCTGCATCCAAGGATGATGGAGAGTATGAGCCTTTCCAAACTCTACAATATTCTCTAGTAGAAGCCCAGAAGGAAACTAGTAACTGGAAAAAAATTGACTCATGGGAAAAAGTTCTCCATAAAATACAAGTCTCCCTAAGCCTTCATGCCAGTTATTAGTACAGGTGAGATGATAATTGGATTCTGAAGGGAAGTGAGATCACAGTTACAGACACATATCCCAACCTCTGGCTGAATCAGCCCAGTATACTTTCTGGGCATAAAGACTATGGCACTGAGATCAACATCCCAGCACTGAGCAGGAGTGTCAGGAGTAGTTCCACCTGCAGCGTGAGAGGCATATTCCACAAGGGCAAGGTCTCGTGAAGAGCCTGGGTAAGGAATTGCTGGCCCCACAAGGCTCTGGCAGATAGCTCCAAAGCCAAGGTCAGTGGGTCAGTAACAGAACCAATGGTCAGGAGGACTGTGTGAGTGAGATGTGTGGAGAAGGGGGTTCACAGGGTGAGAGGGAGAAAGGGTAGGTGGTTGGTATGTATTTTGTACCATGTGTTGAATGAAAATTTTCCAGCAGCAGTTTTAAGTTTAAATCAACAAACAGTCTGGCTAAGTGACCATAACAGAACAAGGGGCCTGGAGATGGAAAGACAAGAAAGAACAGCAAAGTCAGATAGCAGATAAACTTGTTACAGTGGGGTCAGACACTGAGAAAATGAGGCTCTGCATGCACACCAATCCCTGATTATGCTACATTAATAGAATCAATGATCACTGATAGTGATCATTGTTTTTCTTTTCACCTATTTTTAAAAGGGCTTTAAAATCTCGCTTTTTTTTAACCTTTCTTTTTTTAAACTTAATTTATTTTGTTTTTGTATGAATGTACGTATGGCATGCCGGTCTGTGCACCCGTTGTCGTGCAATGCAGCAGGAGGTCAGTAAGAAGGCGTCGGATTCCCCTTGGAACTGGAGTTAAAAGCTGGTTATCAGTGCCATATGGGTGCTGGGGAATCGAACCTGGGTCCTCTGCAAGAGCATTTCAGTGCTCTTAACCGCTAGGCCCATCTCTCCAGCCCTAAAAATCCCTTCCTAAAATTGTTATTTGTATTAGACACACATTCATCAGGCACCTCTTATGTGCTAGGTATTATGATAGGAACTGAAGAACAAAAAATTTAAATATCCTTTAAGAGGATATTAGATGAATAGCCAGCAGGCACTCACTGCCCATAAAATAAGGATTAAATATTTCAAAAGAAAAATTTATAATAGAGGCAACCCATTGAAAAGAGCAGATTTCTGGAGGAACGTGAAGGTAAACTTGAAGTATCAAGGATGAAGTAGAATGGCAAGTGGGATGGAGAAGGATTGCCTAGGAAAAAATGCGCACATGCCAAAGTTTCATGGAATTAAACTTTCTAGCAGATGGGCCTACAAAGTAATATTTTAACGCTATAAGTAATCCGGATATGTATTAAGAGTTAGCAAGCTCTCGTTAGTCCCAGATTCATGTTTACAAGGCTGGTGTGCTAAGCACATGAAAACAAGCCTGTAAGGTCCTTGGAAAAGTGAAAAACGTGCCTCATCCAGACAGGAGTGTGAGTTCACAGAAGCCCTCAAGGAGCATCAACTAATAAGTTTGCTCAAAGTACTAAAAGTGAGGACCACAATTATGAACCTGAATTTAGGGAATTATTCAACTTTCCAGCCAAGATGAATATTTCATGTCACTTTAGGCATAACGATACATCTCTTCGATCTACAGTATTTTACAGTTTCCACAGGAGATGTAGAGTTCCCCAATGTGAGCATGAATGCTTGGACGGTGTGATTGTGATGCTTGTATGGGGACTGTCCCCACAGGCTCCAAGTATTCAGATATTTTGTCTCTGGTTGGTGGCACTGTTCTGAGGGGTATTAGAAGGTGTGTCCATGGTGAACGAAGCTTGTCACTCAGAGTGGGCTTAGAGTTCAAAATGTCTTGCCATGCCTTGCCAATCTGTAGTCACTCTCTGCTTCCTGTGCCTGCTTGCAGACATGAGCCTCTGCTTTCTGCTCCTCCCACCTCTGCCGCCATGTCTTCCCTTCCCGATGGATCTCTTGCCCCTTTGGAAACTTAAGCTAAATAAAACTCTCCTTTTTACAAGTTCCTTTGGTCACAGGTGTTTTATCAGAACAATAAAGCTTCTATGAAGGAAGGGTATTGTGGGTGTGCAGGATGCACCTGGGATTTAAATAGGATGCTAATCCAGGACTGATGGTACACCCTGAAGTCCTAGCTGTTTGGCAGAAGCTGAGGCCAGGTGTGGTGGTGCATGCCTTTAATCCCAGCACTCAGGAGGCAAAGGCAGTTGGATCTTTGTGCGTTTGAGTTCAAGGCCAGCCTGGTCTACAGAGTAAGTTCCCAGGCCAGCTGGGGCTACATGAGACCCTGTCTTCAAAAGACCACAAAAAAAAAAAAAAAAAAAAGATCGAAGAAGAAGAAGCTCTGAGGCCCCAAGAATCACCACTTCACCAAGGGCCACCCTAAGCAATTCTTCAGTAGAAGCCATTATCTCAAAATTTAAAACAAAGAGGGCTCCAGGATAAAGCTCAGTGTTTGGGATGCATGAGGAAAGTTGTAGGTATAATAATAATAATAATAATAATAATAATAATAATAAATAATCAGATTAAGCTCGAGGTACTGCTGAAAAGAAATGGAAATTGCAGCATCTACTGAGTAGCCAGTGCATCACATGATCCTGAGAATTCTGCCTCAGACCTGGGGTCAAATTTCTGAGATAGACAGAGGAACATTACATGGCATCTAGAAAGCTAATGAGGCACCAGTATGAAAGACAGTTCTCTCTGTCACATTTTAGATCTTGTGCTCTAAACATACAATATCTGGACCAATCTTCAGGTGACTTCAGCCCCACCCAAGTTGAACTACAACATCCAATCTTGCAGGGAGGTCTCTGCAGAGTTTTGGAAATATGAAAGAGGAAGGCAGACAATCTCAAAGGAATCTGAGATGAAGGGGGAACAGTGACCAGAGTGCTCTTCTTTCTGAGTTTCTGCAGGAAGAGCTTTTATCTCTTAGAAATCACACAAGTTTTTTTTCTAGATGTAATCTCTTATACAACCGGTAAAAATGCCTTCTTGGAATTGACTAATCGCTCTGGAATTTTTAAGAAAAAGGATTTATTTCTATTCCAAACCAAAGGAATCCTAACAAGGGGGGTGTTTCTCCTTAATTCTATGCACTTAGGCTAAGTATATTAATGTAGGAGCTCTGACCTCAGCAATAGATTATTCCAACAAGGAGTGTTGGGCCAGCGGATCTAAGCCCCCACAAAAGGTAAAAAGGCTCCTTGTCTCTTAACTGGGATACCTGCAAGGAGTGAGAGGGCAATTACGGCCCTGCTGCTGGAGACTTATGTATAAACATGGGAAGTCAATGTATGGAGAACGCACATACGCATGTGCAAGATAGACCAGATGGTCTCTGGAATTCCAGAGAGTTTACCAAAGGCCACTTATCCAATAAAGCCAAATAGGGTCTCCTTGAGTCACCAAGACCTCACTCATCAGCACCAGCTACACCTCACCTGCCTGGAAATACTTGCAGCAATGGCAGCCATATTGCCTGTATATACCAAATCTAATGGCTATTGGCTCTCTCCTTGGAGAATTAACCCACGGCTGATGCCACACGCTTGCACCCTCTAATGGTCAGGCGATGTTTTATAAGCCACAGTAAGACCCTGTCATATTCAACAGAAAAAAATGCAATTCATGGATAAAAACATACTGTCTGGAATATCTGTTGTCTATACCAAAGTAACTATGATAACAATAATACTGTTTAAATACCTATTATATCTAATTGTTTTTCTTCATTAGTAGGCTCAAAAGGTTATTCTTGGATAAACTGTCAGCCCATGAAAGAAAAACAGCCGAAGGACCAGAGTCCAAGACAACAGCTCCACGGAAAGTTAAAGTAGACTGTTCTATTTCTCATCCACCTGTGCTCCTTGTCTAAACCTCGGGAAAAATCTGCGGAAGAGGGGGCATTGGCAGAATGTAAGGGCTGAGATTGGTGAAACTACAACAATATAGCCTGGCCACTCATTTGATCAACTTGATTTGAACATTACAAGCCCCCCACCCCCTGCTAGATGGTGGGACCAAGGGTGTTGTGGGTTTGGGCACAAGTGCTTGCACCAATTGGTTTTACATGAAGAATGCTCTGTACTCATAAATTATCACCTATTGCTAAAAAATGGGAAAAAAAAAAAACTGAGAGAACGATGCAGGGACCGACAGGCCAGACGCCTGATCTGGGATGGGTGGGTGGGCCGGGGGTGGGGGTGGAATGGGGGGAAGGGAAAGGGGAAATATGACTGAACTGAATTGAAAATGAGTAGAAATACACAAAGCATAAATTAAAAAAAAATCACACAAGTTAATGGAAACAAAGGACCAAACCAGAGTTTGGTGGTGCGCACCTGCAAACCCAGGAGTGGGAGATGAAACTCAGCGGACCAGGAGGTCGCGGTCATCTCTTGGCTCTATAGTGAGTTCAAAGGTCAATCCTGGGCTATGGAAGAACCTATCTGAAAAGTAAAACAAAATAAAAAATCCAAACTAGATTCTCTGCAGTATGATTCACTTGGAGATGGTCATACAGCACAAGGGGAATTGGGGTCCCTAATTTCAGCATTAATCCTACTGGTGTCTGTTTTCTCACAAGTTGACTTGGAATGCTCATGGAGTTATGATGAGGATGACAAGTGCCATTAGGTTTAAAATCTTTCCTTTTGTTCTTTCTTAAATGACCACTACGCTCCAAGAAAGAAGAAAAATATATTTTGCACAAGAGACTCTCCAAAAGCGGTATAGGAAATACAGACTTTGTCCTTTTCACAAGGATAAAGCCTTTTTATTAGGATTCCTCGAAGATTTCTCCTGAATTGTTACACCTAGATCACCCATGCATCACTGGAAGAAGGCGGTGGATGAGACCATTCTAACTGTGGCTCCTCTCCTGATTCAGGATACATCTGCTCTAGGAACTTAACAGAGATTTTTTTTTCAAAAAGGCATAGAAAATAGCCAATGAATAAATAACCATGCCATTTACTATAGAAATGACGTTCAAGTTTTCTTTCTACCTACAAACATATGGTTATAGGTGAATTATTGACCCATGAGATAAATGAGATATATTTTTCCCAATGGTCTTTTTAGGTACATCTTAAAAGCTTGCTCTAGCCAAAGGATCAGAAAAGATAAAGGCTAACAAGATAGAAAGATTTTAGGCAATAGGTAAGCCAGCCCACCTGTGCCTATGAAGACTGAGTGGGAAACCTAGTCTCTGCTTGAGAGTCTAATGAGTCCCCCTAACCCCTATGGAGATGGCAAAGATGGCTGTGAACAGTGGGGATTTCATCCCATCAGACAATGTCCAAGAACGAAGCCAGGGCCTCAGTGTGTTGGAAAGGACCTCCTCCTTCTGACAAAAGCAAGCCAGATTGTGGCTTTAGGCTTTTACCAGCACCCAGAGACAGCAACACCCGCCCCGGCCAACACAGAGGACAGTGGCTGTCCATGGAAGGAGCAACACAGGATAATTACTCTTAGGACAGGAAACTCCCCCGGCCCAGGGTCAGGCAAAGCCAGGCGTCCCAACTCAACATTGTAACAGGGGTGACCGCACACTGACAAATACGCTCTAAACAGGAGCTTAGATGTGATCTTTCATCCTGTGTAGGAAGCTTCCTTTGCAACGAGCAGGTACAACATGGCCCTGCAAAGGGAAGGGGGAGCACAGTACCCACCTGCAGCCACTGTAGCGGAACTGACCTCTTGCTTGCAGAGATCAGTTGGTTACTTTTTTCTTTTATTGATGCTTTGTGTATTTCAACATCATTTTCCACTTCAGTTCAGGCATATATCCCCTTCCCTTCCCCCCACCCACCCCTACCCACCCCAGGTCCGCATTCCGCCGTAAATTTTCTGCATCTTCTCTTGTTTTCTTGTTTTGTTTGTTTATTTTTTTTAACAATAAGTGATAACATTTGTGAGTACAAGCATCCTTCATGTAAAACCAATTTGCGGGCGTTGTGCCCAAACCCACACAGCTCATGGGTCCCACATCCCGCAGGGCAGGGGCGGGGGGTTGTATGTTCAATCAAGTTGATCAAATGAGTTTCAGTCTATATTGTTGTAGTTCCCATTCACCCCAATTGCAGCCCCTACATTCTCCACACCCCCCTCTTCTGCAGATTGTTCCTAGTTTAGAGAAAAGGGGCAGGTGGATGAGAAGCAAAACAGTCTACTTTCTCTGGAGCTGTTGTCTTGGTCTTAGTCAATTCTGGCTGTTTTCTTTCATGGGCTGCCAGCTTGTCCAGCATAACCTTTCGATCCTACTAATGAAGCACATGCAATAGATATACAGGTATTTATACAGTATAATATATAGCCTTTCAATCCTACTAATGACAACAACAATTAGAATAATGGTATTTAAACAGTACTAATTGTTATGGTAGGTTACTTTGTATAGATACAGATGTTTGGATGGTTATGTTATCCATGAATTCATTTTTTCTGTTAAGCATGACAGGGACTTCATGTGGTTTATAACATTTCCTAACCCTTAGAGGATGTAAGCTTGTGGCAATCAGCGTGGGTTATTCCTCCAAGAGAGGAGCTAATAGGCAATTAATTGGAACAGATTGGTCCCTGCTGCACAGACTTTCCAGAGCAGGGTGTGGAATGTTGCCGAGTCTTTGCTTGACTAAGGAGACCTATATTGCTTTTTGGTTTAGTGGCCTTTTGGTAAACTCTCTGGCATTCCGATTCCAGAGACCATCTGTATACTTGCAAGTGCGGTCTCCATACATCTTTCCCATGTTTATATAAAGTCTCCTTAAGCTATGCACTTAAGCAAAATATATTAATACAGGAGCTCTGACATCAACAATGGATTATTCTACCAAGGAGATGTTGGCCAGGGGATCCAAGCCCCCACAAAAGGTAAAGGCTCCTTGCCTCCAAACTGGAATATCTGCAGGAACAGAGGCGATAAGGCCCTGCTGTTGAAGACCTGATATAAACAGTTGGTTACTTTTATAACCCAACCTGAGAGGTACCTCCAGCTCAGGTCCTTAGCCTCGGACAATGGAATGTTTCCCACTCTTGGCCATGATTTCCCACCTGCCCAGAGACTCCTGGACCCTGGACAGGAATTTCAGGCTGATGGCTGATGGCCTATCTTCAGCCTATGTCCACTCACAATTCACTTCACTACACCAACTATTCAGGTTGGTGGTCTAAGGACCAATGTCCAACCCACTGGTCACCCGGAATGAAATGCAGGCCTGCTTGGGCCTGTAAGCATGCAAAAAATGACTGCCAGGAATTCTGTAATAATGGTAGTGGAGAGTTTGATTTATTGCCTGCTACAGCTTGCCTTTTAAGCAAAATGACGTCAGCTCCCAGAGCCAATCACAGACCCCCAATTCCACTCCACTGCACACTGCTGCCCCACCCAGCATCACGCATCTGGGCCAACTTGTCTCCTCCTCCTAGGGGCGGGGTCAGAGAAATCCCCTGACTCCCATCTACGTGGTGCCCTGAGGGGTGCTAGCTGAGAACTAGCTCCCAATTCAAACCAGATCTTCCTACAATCTTCACCAGCTTATAGTGAGGGAGGCCTCTGCCCTTTGCAGATTAATATCACAAAGTAAAAAATAATAACAATTACAATAGTGAAAAAAAAAAACCAAAAAAACAACAGACTTTAAAAAGACCAAGAAACATAATATGCAAAAGATCCAATTGTTAATGAAAATATACTACACTTGCCAAGAAGCCAGAAGGTAGTGTAATTGAATTTACCAATACAAGTTAATGATGTCACCAGTAAATGAAAGGGATGTTAGAATTTGATAAGGATAGCCACTTTTCAATGGGCAAACCCAGCCATGACTGCTGTACAAGGAAAAGGAGAAAGCCTAGGAGTAGAAATAGAAAGACTCAGGAAACACTTATCTTTTGTGACTTCTGCATGGGAATAGAGGGGAAGAGAAAAAGACATTGGAAAATTGGAAAAGAACAGAAATTGCACATTCCAAACAGCAAAGTGAACTAATTGAGGATGTAAGAAAACAGAGCCTTGTGGATCAATGGACCAGTAATACAAATCAAACTCTGTGGTTATGGAGTCACAGCAAGAGAACAGCGCTGTAAAGACACCCCAACAACTGCTCAGACTTCACCAACTAGATCAAAGTTACAACCTACAGATTCAAATTTTGAGAAAACCCAAGAATCTGAAAGCCATAGTCAGAAATTGGGGCTGTGTGGGGGTGGGGGGAGTCCACCCAGACTGAGACAGTAGAATTTCAAGTCCAAGCATAGCCTAGGCTACAAAGCAAATTCCAGACTTTCCACGTAATGAGGTCCCCTTTCTCATCTAATTAAAAAAGAAAGAAAAGAAGGAAGAGGTAGGGGAGGATGGAAGGGGTGGAATGGAGAAAGAATGAAAGCCACACCAAGATATCACATTAATTTTCCCAAAACTAAAGAGATTTATTTCCCTTAAAAGTAAGAAGTGAGAAAGAGTGTCTTGCCAAGAGAGGGAAAAACAAAATAAATTACAGAAAATGTTTCCTTCAGAGCATACGCTGGGGAGAAGGTCCAGTGGGGCTGGAAGCACAAATATGAGGGCCTGTGTTTGGAGCCTCAGAATGCAGGTAGAGCGACACAGGCCACCCCATGTCTCTAACCTCAGAATGCAGGTAGAGCTACACAGGACAGCCCATGTCTCTAACCTCAGAACGCAGGTAGAGCTGCACAGGCCAGCCCATGTCTCTAACCTCAGAACACAGGTAGAGTGACACAGGCCAGCCCATGTCTCTAACCTCAGAATGCAGGTAGAGCTACACAGGCCAGCCCATGTCTCTAATCTCAGAGCGCTTGTGCTGAGATGGAAGACAGCCAGGAGAATCCTCATGAGCTCATGAGTGAGCCAGCCTGGTGTACGTAGCACCATGCAGGAAGAGAGTCTGTCTTCAACAAGACACCCAACATTGTCCTCATACCTCCACAAGTCTGCTATGTCACACACATGAATGTGAACATACACATACAAACACACACACATGCATGCACACACAAATTTTTAAAAATGGAGGTCAGAAGAAAATCACACACGTTTTTGGGGTGCTAAAGAGGTTTCAAGGTGGATGTCTTTATTTAGCCAAAAAAAAATAGTCTTTTAAGCATAAAAGAAAAATAAGGATATTCTCAATAAACAAGAAGAGAATTTACCATCGATATATAAGCTCCAAATAATGTCTAAAAATTTATCCAAAGAGAAAGAAAATGAGAAAGGAATCTTGGAATAACAGGGGGAAATAACATAATGAGTACAAACCCAGATTTATGTTCTGGACACATCACTACTGATTTTTTAATATGTTTAAATGACAACAAAAAGTTTTACATTGCAGGCCCTTGGAGCTGCAGGTGAAGATAGGGAAATTACCTCAGACAAAAGCTTGAAAATGGAGTAGGGCAAAGACATAAAAGAATGTACATTCTTTGAATTTAATTTCTTATTTTTTTTAAATTAAAATTTATTTATTTTGTATGTGTTATGAATATACTGTCTGCAAAAAGGTCTGTGCACCCATGTATGCAAGCCCCGAGCTCGAGAGGGTTGTCAGACTTCCCTGGATACTGGAAGTTAAAGATGGTCTCAGGCCCAGCACCATGTGGGTGCTGGGGATTCAAACTGGGTTCCTCGCAGAGCAGTCGTGCTCTTAACAGTAGGCATCTCTCCAGCCCCTAATTTCTTATAATTTATGTTTTTTTTAATTTATTTTTTTGAGTTTTTTTTTTACTTTTTTTTTAAAAATTTTTTTTTTTTTTTTTTTTTAATCCTTAACACATTATTCTTTTTTCATTTTGCTAATTATGTTTATTTTTCTATTTTCATTTTATTGATGCTTTTGTATTTCCTACCTCATTTTCCCATTTCCATTCCCTTTACCCCCACCCCCACCCCACCCCACACCCATCCCAGATCATGCATTCTGCCATAACTGCCTGCATTCTCATTTTTTCATTTTTTTTAACAATAAGTGATAATATGAGATACAAGCATCCTTCATGTAAACCTATTTGCAAGCAGTTGTGCACAAACACACACAGCTCATGGATCCCACCATCCAGCAGGGTGCTGTACATTCAATCAGTTGACAAATGAGTGTCCAAGACTACTATTGCTGTAGTTCATCATTCACCCTCAATTGCACCCTACATCTACCATGCCCCCTCTTCTTGCAGATTCCCTAGGCTGAAAGAGGCACAGGTGTGACAAGAAGACAAAACGTCTACTTTCTCTGTAGCTGTTGCTTGGACTCTGGTCAATTCTGCTGTTTCCTTCTCATGGGCTGAAGTTTGTCCAGGATAACCTTTCCACTGTGGGTGGTTGCAGATGAGTGTCCCCCATAGGCTGTAAGTATTCGACATTTTCCCAGTTGGTGGCATTGTTTTGAGGCCTTAGAAGGTGTGTGCCATGCTGGAGGAAGTGCTCACTTGGGGGCAGGTTGCTTAGTGAGTTTTAACAAGGCCTCTGTAGGTCTCCAGTTCTCTCTTGTTTCCTGTGCTCTTTCGAGAGTGACCCTTGTTTGCTGCTCCGGATCCAGCCCGCCACACCCCCGCCACAATGACTCTAATTCCCTGAACCCCAATGTAAGCTCAAAATAACTCTTCCTTTATATAGTTCCTTGGTCTGGTGTTTATCACAGCAAACAGAAAGTGACTAATACAGTTATATGGTACCAGAGAGTGGGCTGTTGGCTTGAAGAAACCTGACCATGCGTATGCTTGGAGAATGTGGAAGACTTTGGAACTTTGGTGAGAAAGGCTGTTGACTATTGTAAGAAGCTTAAGGGCCATTCTAGTGGAAGTCTGGAAAAAGGCATGGCTGCAAAAGATAGTTCCAGAGGAAATAAAACAGCCAGCAACTGGATTTTGATAAAGAGTCTGACACAGCACTTTGCCCACAGCATAGCTAGCCTTGTATGCTAAGTGAAAAGCAATGGACTATGTTTTGCGGGAGAATATTCAAACAAGCCTAATGTAGAAATGATGGCGTGGCTTTAATGGTGAAATATGTTGCAGATCTACTAGTGAAAGAAGAGCAGATGGCAGAAAGAAATGCAGAATTTATAGTTTGGATTCTGAAAACATGCACTAGGAGGATAAGAGTGGGGCCCAGGCATGTGAAGGAGAAGCTCCCTTTCATAAAAGAGATTAAAGCAATTAAGGAGAGGCCTGGAGATTTACAAGTAAACAAAAGAATCAGTACCTTTCAGGGCAAGACCACACACTCAGCTAAGCCTCCAACAAGTCCAGGACGAGAGAAAATTGCAAAGTGTTGAAAGTAGGCCAGAGGTCATCCCAAATTGCAGCCAATACTCGGCAGTTTCACACGTGGTGTGGCTTTAGAGGAATGAAGTTCGCAAGAGTGAAGGGTCATCAGTTCTTCCTCATGGTTTCAGAGAGCTGCCAAGAGGCAGGCAGAGTGCAGCAGGCTCCCTGCATAAAGTAGCCCTGACAGGCCATTGTGTGACCAATGAGTGTGAAGCCTGGTTGCAGACAGACCCCAAAAGACATTCGAGATGCCAGACCTGGAGATATTTGCCAAGGAGACTGCATACAGGGAGTGTACAGCCTAAGGAAGAGATGTATGTGCAAGCAAAGCCGGAAGAGCTGAGCCATCTAATCCCTTTGGAAGTCAGTCCCAGAAGTTGCATGTGGAGCTACAGAGCTTGGCGGTTTGCCTCGCTGGTTTTGTTCTTTTTTGGTGCCAGTATTTCCTCACTATGCCTCATTCTTCCCTTTTGGAATGGGAATGTGTATTTGTTTCCACTGTATGTTGGGAGTATTATTGCCTTATTTTACAGGAGCTTACAGTTAAGACATTGGCCTGAGTCTCAGAGAGACTTTGGACTTACTTTTGAATGATTGAGACTATAAAAACTGTGGGGACTTTTAAGGTTGGACTAAATGCATTTTGCGTTTATTTATGCAGGAGTCTAGGGGGCCAGGGAGTGGAATGGTGTTTGCATGAGTGTCCCCATAGGCTGTAAGTATTCAGACATTTGTCTCATGTTGGTGGCATTGTTTTTGGATATCTTAAGGTGTGGCCATGCGGGGGAAGTTTTCACTGGGGGCAGGCTTAGTGAGTTTTAACAAGCCTCTGTAGTCTCCAGTTGCCTCTCTGTTCCTGTGCTCTTTGTGAGAGATGTGACCCTTGCTGCTCCGGATCCACCGCCACGCCTCTCCCACAATGACTCTAATTCCCTGGAACCACCAATTGTAAGCTCAAATAAACTCTTCCTTTATAAGTTCCTTGGTCATGGTGCTTTTTCACAGGAACAGAAAAGTGACTAATACACCATCCTACTAATGAAGCAAAGCAATTAGATATATAGGTATTTAAACAGTACTAACTGTATGGTAGGTTACTTTGGTATAGACACAATGTTGGATGGAATGTTAATCCATGAATTACATTTTTTTCTGTTAAATATGCAGGGTTTACTATGGCTTATAACATCTCCCTAACCATTAGAGGATGTAAGCTTGTGATCAGCCGTGGATTACCTCCAAGGAGAGAGCCAATAGCCAATTAGATTTGGGATATACAGGCATAGGCTGCCCTGCTGCACAGTATTCCAGGCAGGTGAGGTGTAGCTGGTGCTGATGGAGGAGTCTTGCTTGACTCAATGAGACCCATATTGCTTTATTGGTTTAGTGTGCTTGGTAACACTCTCTGGCATTCCAGAGACCACCTGTACACTTCATGTGTGGTCTCAATACATCTTTCCCATGTTAAACACAGGTCTTGACAGCAGGCGTATCGCCTCTCTTCTTGCAGGTATTCCAGTTTAGAGGCAAGGAGCCTTACTTTTTGTGGGGGCTTGATCCTGGCCAATATCTCCTTGAGAAAAATCCATTGCTGATGTAGAGCTCCTGTATTAATTATTTTGCTTAAGTGCATAGCTTAAGAGACTTAGTAGTTATATTGGTTTGAATAGAGAATAATCCTTTTCACAGTTCCTATGTCTATTAGTCAATTAAAGAAGGCAGTTTTACCAGTTTTATAAGAGAACCTCTATAACAGTTGGCTCCAATTTACAGTTGGGGTACTACCTCATCATCATCTATTTCTCTTGTTCTATTGGGGGGGAAGTAAGTCTCTCTCTATTAAAACCTTTCCGCACCTAGAAGTAAATTCATTAGGACTTCATAAATAGTTGTTACAAGCAGATCCACAGAGGGTTTGATGTTTGTAGCAATCTGAGGCTTTCTTCCTTTCAATGTTCAACGGCCAACCTTTCTGTTGGCACTTTCTGGTACATCCTACTCAAAACAAAGCTGTATCTTTCTTTCTCAGCCGTTAAGTTGTGACATTTTGACCTGTGGAACATACAAATCTTTCCCATAGTCAGTTTAAGATTTGAACTGCAAGGTTTTGACAAAAAGGTTTTCAGCAACTGTATTTCCCCCCCCTTTTTTTAGGTTTTTTGTTTTTGACCTATATGAGTCTCCAGAAGCAGTTGTATGTATAACATACCTATTCTCCCAATGAACACAAACCAAAATTCTAAACAGGATACTGGCAAATAGCATACAGGCCCACATCAAGAAGATCATCCACATGACCAAGTTGGATTCATACCAGAGATGCAGGATGGTTCAAAACGAAAATCAATAAATATCACCAAACATATAAATGGACGAAGGACAAAAACCACACCATCATCTCAATTGATGTGGAGAAAGCCTTGACAAAATCCAGCATCCTTTCATGTTTAAAATCCTAGAGGAATTACTGGAGGATCATTCCTCAATTAATCAAAGCCATATACAGGAAACCCACAGCCAATATCATCCTAAATGGGGAAACAACAGAAGCATTCCCTTTAGAGTAGGAACTCATGCAAGGCTGCTCCTGTCACCACTCCTCTCAAAAGTGCCTGAAACACCTTGCTAGGGCAATAAGGCAAGAAAAGGAAATTAAAGGAGTTCTAATGGAAAAGAGAATCAAGCTATCCCTTTTTGCTGATGATAGATGCCTACCTAAGGATGCTAAGAACTCCACCAGAAAAATCCTAGAAATGATTAGAAGCTTCGTTAAAGTGCAGGATACAAAATAAATCTAGAAAAAATCAGTAGCCTTTCTTTACACAAAAAAACAAACAAGCAACTGAAGACTTAAAATCAGACGTTCCCACTCACAATAGCCTCAAAAACAATAAAATACCTAGGAACAAACCTAACCAAAGACACCAAGGATCTCTACAACAAAAATTTTAAACCCCTGAAAAAGGAAATTGAGGAAGACATCAGAAGATGGACAAACCTCCCATGCTCATGGATTGGGAAAATAAATATAGTAAAAATGTCCATCCTACCCAAACTAGTGTACATATTTAATGCAATCCCAATCAAAATCCCCAAGAGTTTCTTCACAGGCTTGGAAAAAAATCCTCAATTTCATTTGGAAAAACAATAGACCCCAAATAGCCAAAGGTTTTGTGCATTTTATACAACATTTCTCAGTCCAATTCAGACTCATTGCCCTTTCTATGCCCCCCACCCCACCCGAGTTCATGCATTCTGCCATAAATAGATTGATTGATAGATCGATAGAAAGATAGATAGATAGATAGATAGATAGATAGATAGATAGATAGATGATAGAATCTTTTTCTGAGTCTTTTTAAGGTTATTCAAAGCAGAGGATTATTGTTTGGGAAGAACTTCACTGTTTCAGTCATTTCTTTGTCACAGTTCTGTGCTGTTGTTGTTCCCTCCAATTTGTATTGCTTCAACATGTGCACACCTATACTAAAATTATCTAGTCTGAAAATAAACTATATGTTATTTCCCAATTATATTTCAGGAATCACATTTTCCCTTTTAATTTTATGTTACTCTAAAATATGCATATATACCCTCCACCCATATACCTAGATTACAAAGTCTGAAAGTAAGTAGTAGGTTAATTCTAGAGCCTGTTAAGGGAATCAAATTATAAGAGCACAGTTGTTTTGGGGGCTGGAGAGATGGCCTATTAGTTAGGAATGCTGACTGCTCTTGCAGAGGACCCAGGTTCAATCCCCAGAACTCACATGTCAGCTGAGAACCGTCTTTAACTCCAGTTCCAGGGGAATCCAACGTGCTTTTCTGACTTCTGCAGCACTGCACGATACAGGTGCACAAACCTACATGCAGACAGTACATTCATACACATAAAAAATAAATAAAATTAAAAAATAAAAAAGTAAAAATTCTGCCTCCCTTTAAAGAAAAAAGAGCACAGTTGTTTTTAGCTAAAGAAGAATGTAACATTAACGTTGCTCAGTTTCCCTTACAATTCAGTACTTGTTTCTAGCATCCACAAATGAGGGATACCATTCATTGTTTGTTTTTCTGGGGCTGTGTTATTTCACTTAGCATAATATCTTCTAGTTCCATCCATTTACCTGCAAATTTCATGATGTCATCTTTCTTTACCACTGCATAGAATTCCACTGTGTAGATGTACCACATTTTCTTTATTCACTCATCTGTTGAGGGGCACTTGAGTTGGTTCCAGCTCTTCACTCTTGTGAAGAGACCTGCAATAAACATGGATGTTTATGTACCTCTACAGTAGGATGAGTCTTGTGGGTATATACCCAGGACTGGTATGACTGGGTCAGGTGGTAGGCTCATTTTGAGTATTTTAAGGGATCTCCACACTGCTTTCCATAATGTTTGTACAAGTTTACATTCCCACCAGCAGTAAATGAGTGTTCCCCTTTCCCCACAACCTCTCCAACATTTGATATCATTTTTTTCCTTGATCCTAGCCAGTCTTATCAGAGTGAGAAGATATCTTAAATTGGTTTTAATTTGCATTTCCTTAATTGTTAGCGATGTTCAACACTTTAATGAGTTTTCTTAACTGATGATGCCAGATGACTATGATAAAGTTATGTATGTGTAACATGATGCTTTAATCCCTCAATAAAATACAATGAAATATTCTCAAAATACTATCAGTAAATTACAATGAAATTCTTAAAGTATTCAAATAAGCTTCAGGGATTCAGATGAAAAGAAAATAAACAAATCAAGATCAAAAGACAAAATAAAAAATAAAATGGGAGATTTTAGCCCTAACATACCAGTAATTACATTAAAGATAAGGAGTCTCTGTGGAACAATTAAAAGAATATAGCAGCTGGGTGTGGTGGCACACGCCTTTGATCCTAGCACTCAGGAGGCAGGCAATCTTTGTGAGTTCAAGGCCAGCCTGATTTACGTACTGAGTTCTAGGACAGCTGGGGCTACAGGGAGACCCTGTCTCAAAAAGACAAAAAAAAAAAAAAAAAAAAAAAGGAATATAGCAGTATTCATGATGTTTGACCCAACAATATGCTGCTTATAAGAAACTCCTTCCAATTAAAATTATATAAGTAAATTGATTATAAATTGATGTAGAATGATATATTATACAAATGTGAATTTCAAAAAGGAAAATTGTAGTAATGAAAAAAAATGGGAGTCTGGAGAAGAAAATTAGAGAGAGAGAGAGAGAGAGAGAGATTATATAATGATAAAAAATGTCAACTCATCATTAAGGTACAGGTGACTTAGCAGTGCACGCAACTGAGAAACAGGGTAAATAGTATACATGAAGCCAAAAATAAGTATTTTAAAGAATAGACAGCACATAGTTACAGTTACAGATTCAGCTCCCCCCTCTCACCAGTTGCTATAGCAATGAGAAAGAAAATCATCAAGGGTGTGCCAAGAAACACATACAAAAGGGTCCACATCGAGTTTGTTTACTGTTGCAATGGAATGAAATGAGAAATAATGCTCATATTATATATAGATATGCAGGCCAAACTGTTAGATCTATAATGCTGAAAACCCCTAATAAAAGACAGCCACATGAGGCTTAGTCACTCTAAGAACATATTTACTTCAGTTACTTCCAGGGCATGGCAGCTGTGGGCACCTGGTTGGGCAGTCAACCGGCCAGCAAGCTGGCGGCCGAGGCACACTTCTTTTATAGCTCCTGGTTGGGACTGCAGAAAAGGGGAAGAGTTCATAAGATTGACAGCCACTGGAGGAAGTGGACATCTGTGTGTCCCTTGGGATTCTGGGAAACTCAGACCTAACATTCCAGCCTTTTGATTAGGATAAAGGAATGGGGCATTGTTCTCTCTACTGTATCTGCTTCAGAGATGAGGGTGGATGAAGTCTAGGGAAAGGGGTGTCAGGCTGGAGGGTTAGAGCCAAGATGGTCTCCATCTTGGCTTCTCTGGGTGCCTGGTTTTGGTCTAGATTGATAGTGGCTTGGAGGAACTAGGTGGTTTCTCTGCAACAGAAAAGACAAGCTGGTTAAGTCTTATATGAGTGTACTAGTGCATGGACTTTCCAGTATCAACAGGGGGCCTAGTGAGTAAATTAGCAATTGGAAGGTCCCTATCTAGTGTCTCCAGAAGAAAAGACCTGTACTCTATTCTGAGCAATTGGAAAAAAAGTTTAAATACACAAGTCTCCAGAACGAGAACCAGCATAACCATGAGAATATAAAAGGTGGTATTTTCTAGCATGACACAGTAAATTTGTCACCTATGTATGGGATATTTTCTAGCATGGCACAGTATGTCTCTCACCTACCTCTCTGGTAATAAGGTATACGTTATTTTATTTTTTTCTTCTTTTCTTTATAATTTCTTGTTGGGGTGTTTAAAACCTTACAGTTAGCTCAGACAAATTAAATTAGTTTTGGTGTTAAGGTCAGCTGAGTTTCTGGTCCTTACAGGTCACTCAGGCCTTACACCTGGCTCTTTTATACCAATTCCATCTAGGTGAGGACAAAGTCATGTCTTGATTGACCAGAGCTTCCCTTTGAAGCATGACTTTATTGACTTTCCTCCCTTGACTGGACACTAGCTGGAAGAAGTCCTTTTAAGTGAATCTCCAAGACCTCCCTGGCCCAAGATGATTTGGGCCTCACAAGTCATCATAGGACTTGTAGAGAGATGCCTGTGCAGGACCCTAGGACTTTAGTCTACCTTAGAGGGTAAGAGCCAAAAGATTGTCCCTTCAAATCCCTTTGGCCAAATCAAGTTGGAGCCTTAAGTATGGCTGTTAAACCTCCAAGAGGGTCAGTTGTATGAATTTGGTATTCTAATTACTATATAACACATAAATAAAGCTTAAACATTGACTTAAGCATTCTTAATAAGTTATTAAATGCTGTGGTGAAATACTCTGACTACTTGTAAAAACTCATGGCAGGAACCTGGAAGTAGTAACTGTAGCACAGACTAGGAAAGGATGATGCTTACTGGCTTGTGTTGCTGGCTTATGTTCAGTCCATTGTATTATACAAAATAGAAATATGTGCCCCAGGATGGCGTTCCTCATGAAGGGCTACATTTTCCCAAATCATTTTACCATTAAGAAGCTACAAATAAAGGGAATTATTGAGATTTCTTAGGCTAGGTGTGTTGAATTGACATTAAAACTATCCATTAAGGCACACAATTTGTTCTTTAAGGTCTATAAAGTCCATTTAGGTACTCATAGTAGAATGGATTTAAACCATAAAATGAAAAAAATTAACATAGTCCAGGAAACAAACCCAAAATAATAAAGAGACTAAAAACAATACCTTCTAAGACTATCTAAAATGAAGGCAGTGTCACTCATCCCTAGATTTTGCATTATAGCTTTGAGAAGGAAAGGGGGGGCATTATCACCTACCTACAGCAGACAGGAAATACTTAAGTCAAGCTCACCAAAATTGGTTCCATTCAGACTGTTCCATGTGGTCTCCAGAAGTAAAACCTATTTTTTATTCTAAACATTAAAAGTCAGATTTGCAATGTAGAACAGAGATATATAAAATATTTTTCGTATGTATGGGTAACTCAATATTTATATATGTCCATTTTACTTGAGGCTGTAACAAAGGTTTGTAGTACATGTAAAGGGATAGCCTTAGAATTTTGGTGGCAAAATTAATTTTTATAGATTGTATACAGATTGCACATTACTGAGAATCTCCAGCTGTGGAACACAATTTATTGTATATGTTATAACTACATTATATAATTCTTAAACAATACTTCATACATACACTCATACATAAGGTTCTAAAACTTAACTTTGGTGATGGCAGTATATAAAGGTCATACTCAGCAGAGGCACATACATTGCTATTATACACAGACATACACACATTGGAGAAAACACTGTACACTGTCTATCAATGATATATAGATATGATAGATTCTTAATATGTTATAACTATATTATAGAGTTAACAGTATCATACACATACATACACACATTTATCCACACATTCATATGAGGGATTTCTATCCTAGGGTTGTACTGAACAGAGTCACATACATTGCTGTCAGACATGAATGCTTTCATTTGGATAAAAAAAACACCTTTAGAAATGTCATTTTTGAAATAACATACAGTTTGTTTTCAGGTGACATAATTTTAGTATAGATGTGATGTATCAGGCTGGTGTAACTTAGCCTTTCTGGGTGCTTAATCCCCATACCAATTTGGCCGAGGGACCTAAGTTCGTAGCCCTCAGAGGTCAACTAAGTCCCAGGGGACTATGCATGAGGGCATCTCTTGAAAAGTCTTACAAATGTGAGTCACCAGTTTTCCTGTGTAGGGAGGTCTTAGAGATCCACTAATGGGACTTCTTCCAGTTTTCAGACTATAAGGAGGAAATTATGCTCATGCTTCAAAAAGGGAAGCCTGATCTAGTAAGACCTGACTTTGTCCTCAAGTGGATGGAACTGGTAAATGAAAACCCAAGAGGAGCCAGGGGCACACACATACACACACACACACACACACACACACACACACACTCACACACACACACAGCCCACCACCAACAACAACAACAAAAAAAATGAGTGACCCTTGAAGATGGATCCTCAACTGACCTTGAGAAAACAAAAACCTTGGTTAATATGGGCTAACTGTGTTGACTTAAGCAGCCAAAAGGAAAGTATAACCAGAAATAAATAATCAGTAAGGCCTGAGAAATTGCACTTCAGATATAAAACTTTAGATCTTAGTAAAAAGACAAAAAGAAAAAAGAGAGAGCACTGCATTTACTCTGTGGCTGCCACTGCTTTTGCCATCCTTCAAAGACATGAGACACAGCTTTTTAACCTTCCAGTATGGACTGAAGACTCATGTCTCTCCAAGAATCCTCCAAACCTTCAATGCCAGATGGGGACTGCTGAGACATCCAGCTTGTGGACTGAGCAACTACTGGGATTTTAGCCTCTTCAGAGTAGAGACTGCCACTGTTGGACTACCCAGGCTGTATCATGGAGGCCAGTACAAGAAGATCAAGACAGGATACAGTGCTTACTGGACCTCATTTGGGTGACCATGGGAAGCAAAGACCCCAGTGTGGAGTATAGGGGCAGGATTGATTTGTTGTTTGGGCTTGCCAAGGAGGAGCCTTCAAACACCTCCTTAAGGAAAACATGACATCTTTTAGCCTAAAAAAAGAAAAGAAAAGAAAATCCTCCAATTCAGGTGATATGTGTATGTATGGATGTATGTATGTATGGATATATTTATGCATATATATATATATATATATAAGCAATACAAATTTCAGAGAACAACAAAAGAACTGAAAAAAAAAGGCCGAAACAGTGAAGTTCTCCCCAAAACAATAAGCCTCTGCTTTGAAAAAAAAAAAAAAACCCTGGAAAGACTCAGAAAAAGATTCAAGACATGTATGGCAGAGTGCATGAACTCAGGTGCAGTGGGGGGGGGCATGGAAAGGGAAATGACTCTAAATTGGATTGATGTATGATGTATGAAAATGTTTAATAATAAAATATATTTCAAAAAATGTAATAAATATATAAAATTCTGCTTGTACTACCTGACTCCAAACAAAGTAAGTTGGAACTTAAAAACAAAAAAGAAATGTCATTTAAAGCATGCAGCCCTAATTGCACTCCCAAGGCTGAGAGTTTCTTTATCATGCTGCTATTGATGTCTTGCAGCTTTAGTTCTAAAACTATGAACTTATTCAAATATTTTAACAAGTGATGGAAAACAGAATTATGTGTCAAATTTGTACTGAAGGCTAGCCATAACTCAAGTGACAATATAATAATTAAAGACAGATTCACTGAGGGAGAAGCTAAAGAGTGAGGTGTAAGAAGACATCCAGTCCTACCAAGGCAGTACAAACCAAGTCACTTCAGAAACTGACAATACCAAAAGCATTTAGGCTGTTTCATTGGAAGGAAGAGATTGCAGTTTATAGGTATCCATGGGAAGCCATGTGCCACTGTTCAAGTGCCAGAGTATGAATAAATCCAAGGATTTTTAATTTGGTATCTGGTCAGAGGGACTATGACACAGCTGTTAGAAGCCTGTTTAAGTAGAAGAAAAGAAAAAAAAATATCTGTTAGTGAACCTATAAAGATCAAAACCAGGTCTTCAGAGGTCTGGAAACAAGAAAAACAACTTGAAAGGAAACTGAAGTTAGAATACCTGTAAACAAACAAAATCACCTTAAAACAATTTAATTTAGAGAACAAATTTAATCTAACAGTTATCAAATAAAATCTTTAGATAACCAGTGTAGGAACTTAGGAACCCAGGTTCAAATTAAGCCTTTGAAAAAATTTAAGAGGCACACCATAATGTGGTAGATTTTTATTTTGTTTTTTGTTGTTGTTGTTTGTTTTTGCACAATACAGAATGAAGGAACTTTGAAGTGGCCACTTTGGTTTTTGGGTTTGTTTTTGTTTTGTTTTGTTTGTTTGAAAGGGTCTCCCTATATCCCTAGCTGGCCTGGAACTCACCCTGTAGACTAGGCTGGCCTTGAACTCACAGAGATCTGCCTGATTCTGCCTCCTGAGGACTAGGATTAAAAGCATGTGCCACCATGCCCGGCTTAAAGACAATCTTAATCACCATGTGGGTGCTGGGAATCTAACCTGTATCCTCTGTAAGAGCAGTAGGTGCTCTTTTTTATTTATATATTTTTTATTATTTTTTATGTGTATAAGTGTACTGTCTGCATGTAGGTTGGTGCGCCCATGTCATGCAATGCCTCAGAGGTCAGAAGAGGGCGTCAGATTCCCCTGGAACTGGAGTTAACAACAGTTCTTAGCCACCATGTGGGTGCTGGGAATTGCAGAGGTAAGAGCAGTGGGCGCTCTTATAGCTGAGCCATCTCTCCAGCCCCAAAAGTGGCCACTTTTTATTGACAGAAATCAATACACAAGAGAACATGTACACATAAAAGACAATTACATTAACCTCAGACAAATGGAGAACAATGAACATAAATACATCATTGAATTGCATCCTGTAAATCTGGAAAATGTGATCCCTTTTTTTCTAAAATCTCATAGCTAAGTGTCAGTGCCCAGGATAACTTGATATCAAGACACAGAAAATTCAGAGTTCCTTGAACTCCTGCATACCTTAGTCTAAAGGGGCAGGTGCAGGATCGGGGATCTGGCATGCGCATGGATTGCCTCCAACATAATGAGAATAAAATTATTGTTAGTGGAAAAATCAAAGTCCTTTCCTTAAAGGGAAGCAGCTGGGTAAAAATTTTGCTGCCTGAGGTCAGTTCTGGAAGCCAGCCAAGAGAGGAGTGTGGTGGACACACTTCTTAATCTCTTATACAGAGGCTTGTTTCCAGAATAGAAACAAAAATGTATTTCTGAAGAAAACCCACCAAGTGGAGGGCTGGGTCGAAATGCCAAAATCTGAAATAATCCCTTAAAAATAGGTAAAAGACATGTAAACAAAAATATTTTAAAAAGTGTTAAAAGTCAGTAGATGATGTAAAATCTTAAGCAATATCCTGTAAAAAAAAAAACATTAACTATACCCCATACAAAAGTTAAAATAGAAAAATGATTTTTTTTTGGAACAGATGAAAAACCCATAAAAACAAAACTCAGCTAATCTGACATAAAATTGCATTTAACTTAGATTCAATTGCTTTTTTATAATAATCCAATATAAAAACCCAAAACCCAAAATTGTGAAAGGATGGAACATGTCATTAAATAAATTGTAAAGGGATTAGAACATGGCATTAGTTCTTATAAGCTCCAATGGAAGTATAACAGTTCCTGGTAAGGTACTCATACCATGGGGTGGATCAAGATGGCTGATGGGAAGGAGTGGGTGTGGTCTAGTGCAGATACCATGGAAACCCAGCATTGTACAGGTGCACCCTCGATCCACCCCTTCCTGTTTGAATGACACATGGGAAAACCCATACAATAAAAAAGAGAGAGAGAGAGAGAGAGAGAGAGAGAGAGAGAGAGAGAGAGAGAGAGAGAAAGAAAAAAAAAGTCTGGATTTAAGGTTGTGATCCTTTACTGCAAATATCTCTTAAGGCCGCAGGGGAGAGAGGAAGAAACAGATAGAGATATCAGAGCCCATCTAGGCACCTGGAGTGGGGGAGGGCAGCAAAGAGTTGCGGAGGGACAAGAGTCTAGGAAAATTCAGCCTTAAAAAGTACTTCTGAGAGTTAAGGAAGTGTCCTTCCTTAAACTTAGGAGTATGGAATGGGACCCACATGCCTGTGAACTCAGTGTCCTGAGAGCTGACCACAGTGGTGGTCAGTTTCAGAACAGCACCCTAAGGCCTGCAGTCTCAGCCTCCCAAAAGTGCAGGGAGGGCTTAGACAGCCGGGAAGACTCAGAAAACCCAATGAGAGAGCCTGCAAGTCTCCCTGGGTTCAAAACAGCAGAGTAAGACTGAGAGAGAAGAAAAGTGGAGAGCAGAGGAAGAGAGCAGGCAAGGCAGAAGAGGAAGAGAGAGACAGGGAAAAAGAAAGAGTAGGGGGAGAGGAACAGAGAGAGACAGAGCACAGGAGAGAGGATATGGATATGGTACCTTATTGTAAAACGTGGAAGCTGGTTCTCCGGAGAAATACAATACTGGCAATTTCCAGGGGGTTGCAATGAAAATGTTAGGTTCTTTTTTGAGGGGAGATCCAGTAAGCTTCAGCCACGGCCAACCCAAAGTGTCTCTACCCCCAACCAAGTTCTCAGCACCGTTATGTTAGATCTATAATGGTGCGAACCAAACCCCAATAAATGACAGGCACACCAGGCTTAGTCACTCCAGGAACATATTTATTTCAGGAATTGCCAGGGCAGGGCAGCTGTGGGCAGCTGATGGGGCAGCCGGCCAGCCAGCAAGCTGGCGACTGAGGTATGATCCTCTTATAGCCCCTGGGTAGGACCTCAGGTAAAGGCAAGAAGTCCTAAGATTGACAGCCTCTAGTGGAAGCAGACATCTGTGTGTCCCTTGGGATTCTGGGAAACTCAGACCTAACACAAACAACATGTGTAGGCCATCCTGGCCTCCGTCTCACAGAGATCTGCCTGCCTCTCCCTCCCTACTGCTGAGATTAAGAGTGTGTGCCACTACCTCCAGCCCTGAATTAACTTAAAAAAACAGTGTATGAATATATCGCCTGCATGTAAGGTGTAAATGCAATGTCCATGGAGGCCAGAAGAGGGTGTCAGATTCCCTGGAACTGGAGTTATGGACAGTTGTCAGCCACCAGTCAATGCTGGGAATCAAACTCAGGTCCTCATCAAAAGCAGCCAGTGCTTTTAACCACTGAGCCTTCTCTCCAGCGCTATCTGAATTCATTCTTTTTAAAGACATCTTCAGGATTGGCTAATTTCTGGAGACTTCTCTCAAACATTAAAAGATTTAACACCAATTATCTATAATCTCCTCTAGAATACAGAAGAGAAGGAATTATCCCCAATACATTTTATGAAGCTTCAATTACATTTATAACAAAAATAAAGACAGAACAAAAAGGAAAACAATGGATGCATATCCTTCATGAATATAGATGCAAAAACTCTTAACAAAATACTCAGAAGTAGAATTCAGCAATATATAAAAATAACTACATGCCATTAGCAAGGGAGTCTTATTTCAAGGTTGCAAAGCTAGCTCGGTTTTCAAACATCTATCAGTGTAATCTGTATAGGCAGAATCAAAAAGACAACATTGTGATCATACCAACTGTTGTGAAAACAATTTGGCATAATTTAAAAGCTGTTCGTGATTTTACAAAACCTCTCACAAAAAAAATGGAAGGAGAACCTCCTCAACTGGATAAAAAAGTATCTTTAAACTAAAGTTTTAAAGATATTTCAGCCCACTGCAGGCAGCACCACCCCTAGGCAGGTGGGCCTGGGCTATGTGAAAATGGTAGCTGCCTGTGAGCTTGGGAGTTAGCCAGTAAGCAGCACCCCTCCTATGGTTTTTGCCTCAGGCTCCTGCCTTGGGCTCCTGTTTAGTCTCCTTCCATAAGAAACTGTAACCTGTAAGCTAAATAAGCCTTTCCATCCCCAAGTTTCTTCTGGGTGTGAAGTTTATTCCAACAACAGAAAACAAACAGCTGGATATCGTCAGTATTTCAGTATCAGTGGTGTTTACAAGTATATTCTGTCCACTCCATAGAAAGTTGACCCAAGTTTCTATAAATTCTGCAGCCTCTAATATCTACTTGACTGTGCAAGGTACACCATCTCTTGCTGTGGCCACTTTTCTTGCCTGGGCCATCTTCATGTGCTGTGGTACTGATAGCTAGATTCATCCCTCTCAGTCTAGTAAGTGACTTAAATATCACAAGTTTCTGACCTCTACTTTTTCTCTCTATATATAATACTCTTATAAAATGTATGTTATGCGTCTATCTATACATTTAAACAATGTATAGATAGACGCATAACATTGTTTAAATGTATAGATAGACGCATAACATGAATCTGCTTCACAGATTTTGGTTTCTTCATGTTAGTTGTCTTCAGCTCATACAGTAAACTGTAATACTTGTTTGCCCAATGTTCCATATGCATGGAGCAGAATATCCCACCAGAACCAAGCAGCCATGATATTATAAATGCAGGGTATAAAGCAATAAACCATGCATTCATTTACCCAGGATTTGTCAGGTAGCTTTCAAATACTGTTGTCTGAAATTGCACTTATTGGTGTGTGTGTGTGTGTGTGTGTGTGTGTGTGTGTGTGTGTGTGTAGTTCCGAGGACAACTTGGGAGAATCTGTTCTCTCATTACACCACTCAGGTCCTGGAACTCAAACTCAAGTCATCAGGCTGAGGGGAAAATGCCTTTACCTACTGAGCCATCTCAGTGCTCCTCACCGGCTATCTTAGAGGGGCACTTTTAACTCACCTAACATTTAAAGTTGTTCCTGGCTTCCTTTCTTGGTTCGTGCCTGTTCCTTCTTATTAAAGTGGCCTCTGCTTTGCTCTTCACTGAGGATCTTTTGTGCATGGTGATGTCCCTTGATAGAAACCAATCCTGGCTTTTCCTGATCCTGTAGTTTATCTGCTGAAGTCCAATTCAAATGAAAAGAGTCAGTAGTGTGCTCAGAGATAGAGAAGGCACAGAAACCTCTTTGTACATGAGGAGAGACACTGGGTCTTTACCCAGACTCTTCAAAGCACTCTGTTTTGAATTCCTAGAATTGATTGAATCATACATGTCCATGACTTGATGCAAGTGTTTGATTGATTGATTGATTGATTGATTGATTGACTTATTTGGCTGCATGCCCAGAATTTCTCTGTTTCTCTGTGTGTCTTGGGGCACTGCTTGCTATGTTATATCACCTTCCATGTGGGAACATCTTTCTCACTTCAGTTCTATGTCTGACAAAGTTTTCCCTTCTCACCTTCAAGCCTCCCTCCCTCCCCCCTCTTCTTCCACATGAAAATGTAGCAAACATGGTCTTATCGTTCCTGACACTGATTTCTGCTCTCATAGTCTCCAGCTCTGATTGCCATTGGGAGCTCAACATTATACTAAATGCAAGAACAATCGAAATATTCCAGGGCCAAGCTTGTGGGACTTCCTGCCTTCGGGGACATTTTGGCTGCTTCTTGGCTTACTGTGGGCATCTCCACGCCCATTCTGACACTGCAGTCCACATGTCATGAAGATCTTGTTCATTTGCTGGGCAGGAACAACTGTGAGACAGTGCATTTGATGGTTTTTTTCAGAGAATCAGTCTTGGCTTTGAAATGATATTTTAAAAGCTCTTAGATGTCTGGCTCCACATTTCTTTGCCAGAAAAGAGAATAAAAGAAAAAAAACAACAGGAATATAAGCTATATCAAAGAACTAGATTTCTTTCTTCCCTGATGGGTCCTTTCCACCTCTAAGGGCACTGTCAACCAGAGACACAATACAGTCATGTGCTTTGAACTTCGACATATAGAAAGAGGAGGAGGGAACAGAACTGGTCCTATCTGAATCCTTGCCAGCCATTGGGTGCAGGCTGGATGAGTCGGAGCTATCGGAAAATTCCAAAGTTAATCTAAGGGAGTTCAGTTGTCCCTGTTTTCCTGAGATTTTCCCATTATTAGCACAGAAAATCATATACACCAGGATAGTCGTTATGTTTCAGAGTCACGCAGACACATTTCTCAGTGCCTACTGTGCACTCAGCATGTCCCTCAAAGTGACTCGTGGTCCCCCTTCCAGTCCTTGGCCCTGGACTCCTATTCATTCTTTGCCTTGTGTTTACATAAACCTTGAAAGGTTGTCCTTTGTTAGCAATTTCACATTCACGTCTGCCTTGATTGTTCAGAAAGTGTGACCCTCTGTTAATTTGAATTTGTTCTCTGACACGACCTTGGACTTCCATAGATCCAAAATGAAAATGCTGTTTAGAATGACAATGAGAATTGCATGTGGTGAATTCTGTAGAGGACAGTGAATCACAATGGAAAGAAATAAGAATACTGATTAGAGGGGTGGGGCTGGGCCCTGCTATGGCCCACACTGTGCCTGCAGGTTCACATAAATTCTACTAAAATGTCAAATGCAGGTGGGGTGGAGTTTCCCCCCCCCTCAGTTTGTGCTTCAAACTAATAGGAGCATTCAGTTAAATCTCTCCTGGTGCTAAAAGACTATGTGCTTTGAGGATTT
The DNA here is from genome assembly GCA_009823505.1 of Rhizomys pruinosus. Classification (NCBI taxonomy): domain Eukaryota; kingdom Metazoa; phylum Chordata; class Mammalia; order Rodentia; family Spalacidae; genus Rhizomys; species Rhizomys pruinosus. Next base: position 349,324 of record VZQC01004776.1, read on the forward strand.
CTGTGGTAATTATTGCTGCATGTACTGTATGGCTGGTGCCCCTGTCAAGTGGAATGTGCAGGGGCCACCAAAAGAACAGAAAGAGAATTTCTCAGGATGTTTATTAAAGCCATGAAAAACTAAACATGGAGTTGAACATATCCAAAGTACAGTTAACAACAAATTGATGTGAGCAGAACTGACCATCCGTGAAATCAGGCCATGCATGGTGCTAGGTAGAAAAACTCCAGCACCTGCATGAGAAAGGCAGGCCCCATAGTGTCGCCTCTTCCTGAAACTGATTCCCAGGGTCTTTCAGAAAAGCTAAAGACTAGATCTCAAGCTGTGGGCTTCAGAAGGAAGAGAAATACATGTGAGAGAGGAGGAGAAGAGACATAGAGAAACTTATTGCTCAATATAATCACGAATGTATTTAAAATGTGCATATGTCAACTTCCCAGGTATTTCCTTTGTTAATAAGCCTGGACAAAATAGAGGAAAAAAATAGACACAAAAAGCCCTTATGGATCTCAAGTTTCAATGAGAGAGACCTAAGTTGACAAAATAATTACCAAAGCTAATGTCAAACTCCAGTGTGATGCCAAGAACGACAGATGCTAGGACCTTTGAAAGCCAAATATAGAAGAGTTTGAACAAATGAGGAGGGTTCACTGAGCAGCTGAAAATCAGGCTGAGATGGATCCCATGCTCATTGCCTTACCTTATGGGCACTACTAACAGATGACTGCAACTTTTGGATTAAAAATCATAGAACAAAATTTTGTGGACTGATATCCTTTCAGCACCTCATAATCTACGGGAGACATTAAATAGCCTCTGGAGAAATACCCACCACTATCAACAACCTTAGGAAGAATAGCTCATCACTATCAGTAATCCCCAGAACAGGAGACCAATGAAGACAATCCCATTATAATCCCAGGAGGCCCTCGCAGTCCTGTTTTTTGTTTCCCTGTAACAGCTTCCTTAGAGCTGTAAGGTTTAAGTCCTGCAAAGAGCAATAACAAAGGTACTGACTGAATAAGTCACGTATTCTCCTCTATGGAGATGTGATCATTGTCACCCAAAAACGTTAAGCAGTATTTTGAGATCTGGGTACCAAGGAAGCAGCAAAGCCCTTACAAAAACCCCACCATTTCTGTCTACAGAACAAGAGGATGAGGAAACAGTGCTTTAATTCCTGGGCACAGCAGGTGCAGGACCCTCATCTCTGTTGAGGGTCTGATAGGAAATAAGTACCTCAAGTCAGGTTTGTCCCTGCAGAAGCAGGCCCTGGTGCCTTACACCTTCATAACAAACCACAGAGTGTCAGGTCCTGGCCTTGTCAGAGACATGGTCCATCAGGGTCACCTGTCCTGCTGGCAACAGTCCAAACTCCTACTTCAGGGCTTGACATCTCCCACGTGGGATTGTATGCCACTAATTGTTCTGGAAAAGTCTTTCCAAAACCTTTTCAAAGCCACTTGGCACTGAAGAGCTGCCCACCAAACATCAGCACAAAGGCTTTGCAACCTGAGGCTTTGCCCACAAGGAGAAAAATAAAATGAATCTAAGGAATTCCACCCACTTATGAGGTAAAGTTTGTGCAAAATGGTGTGCTGTGGAAGGGAGATTGAGGGTGGCTTTAACTTTTTAAACTTTCTTTTCTTATTAGTTTTAATAGCATCACAGGCCTTGATAAGTGATTCTTTCTAATAAAACATTTGTAAATTTATGGAGACATAGTCTTGTTTCTGGTGACTGTCTGGAACATCAATCATTTAGCTGCATGAGTGCTGCAGGGAGTCCTTTCTCCAGGATGCATGAGTGCTCTGAGGATCCTTTCTCCAGGATGCATGAATGCTGTGAGGAGTCCTTTCTCCAGGATGTGTGAGTGCTGTGAGGAGTCCTTTCTCCAGGATGCATGAGTGTTGTGGGGAGTCCTTTCTCCAGGATGCATGCGTGCTGCGGGGAGTCCTTTCTCCAGGATGCATGCGTGCTGCGGGGAGTCCTTTCTCCAGGATGCATGAGTTCTGTGGGGTGTCCTTTCTCCAGGATTCATGAGTGCTGCAGGGAGTCCATTCTCCAGGATGCATGCTCTCTAATTCATTCTGCAATTCTAATTGCTAGAAGAATTCAGAAAAAGTTTTGGCAATCATCTAGGCAGTGTTTTCAAGGTTGTTTATTACCCTACTTTACACCAAAGAGAACGAAACCTGGGCAACTGAGATGTCAACATAGAAATCATAGACCCAGAATAGAGAGACAGAGAGACAGAGACAGAGAGACAGAGAGACAGAGAGACAGAGAGAGACAGAGACAGAGAGAGACACAGAGAGAGACACAGAGAGAGATGCAGGGACATGGGACACACAGAGACAGAAAGACACTCAGAGACAAAGAAAGACAGTCACAAAGAGACACACAAATATACAAAGACCCACATACTAACACTCAGAAACACAAAGACACAGAAACACCTGTCCATACACACACAGACATATACACAAATACACATACACAAATACACAAACACATACAGACACACAGAGAGGTAAAGAGAAACAGACACACAAAAAACAGGCACATAAACACATGCAAACACACACACAGACAAAAGTCAGAGTCACACATACAGACACATCACACACACACACACACACACAGAAGCACAGACATGAAAACACAGAAACACATGTACACACACTCATTAACACAAACACATGCACACACACAAAAACACAGAGATGCACAAGCTCACACAGACATACAGAACCATGCATGCACACAACAGAATTCATGAACATGGCACAGGAAGGAGAGGGCAGGTGCAGGTTTATAACCAGCTCCTTGGGACACTGACCAGAAGAAGCACAAGACTCCTATGTTCCAGGGTCTAGTCTCTAGAGGTCAAGGTTATCTTAGTTAGTTTAAGGGAAACTTAGTGAGATGCTGTCCCAAAATCAAAAGTTAAAACCTAAAGGCAGGCTAGTAATGTAGGTAAGGGGTAGAGTGTCTAGGTCCCATTCCTGCACTGGAAAACAGATAAAGAAGACAGACGCAGAATACAACATTACAACAGTTTCAATAGTGTTGTAAATATTTATCTATTTTATTCATCTTGGTCGTGCTGATATTTTTAAAGAGCTGATAGTATGTATCTCTGTTCAGTTTTTCTAAACAAATTAAATACCTTTTAAATTAGGAGTCTTTGATCCTGTTTCTTTCCATCTCACTCAATTTCCCCTTTGCTTTCCATCTAGTCTTGGTGCCCAAAATCCTCGGCAACCTTCTGTTTTTTTTTTTTTGATCTTTTCGAGACAGGGTCTTCCTTAGCCCCAGCTGGCCTGGAACTCACTCTGTAGACCAGGCTGGCTTTGAACTCACAAAGATCCGCCTGCCTCTGCCTCCCAAGTGCTAGGATTAAAGGCGTGCGCCACCACGCCTGGCTCTCAGCAACCTTCTAAATATTTTTTATTTTTTTATTTTTATTTTTTTAATTTATTTTCGTATGTGTATGAATGTACTGTCTGCATGTAGGTTTGTGCACCCGTGTCGTGCAGTGCCACGGAGGTCAGAAGAGGGGGTCGGATTCCCCTGGAACTGGAGTTAAAGACGGTTCTTAGCTGCCATGTGGGTGCTGGGGATCGAACCCATGTCCTCTGCAAGAGCAGTTGGTGGTTGGCACTCTTAACCACTAGGCCATCTCTCCAGCCCTCAACAACCTTCTGTAGGCATGAAGAGGCTGCTTCTCAGTTTGCCGTGCTTTATTCTTTTTAAGAGCTGCATAGTACTCCTTCCCATAGATTCAGCATATCAAATTATCCTGTGTTCTGTTAATGAAGCCTCAGTTTCATCCCTGCAGATTATAGTGACAACTGTTTAAAAACTTTCAATATTTAATAAAATATCGTTGTGCTTATGCTGTGTGCATCTGGTAGATTTGTTGTCATACGGGTGCTGGCTTTTATCACCCAAATGTATTGTATTCTTATTGATGGGCAGATACGGAGAAGGCTTGCTGACACAGGACAATCAACTCAGCACATCTAAAATGGCCCAAGCTGTCAAATGGCTATATGGTTGTTATTGTATATAAAGCAGCCATACTCAAACTAAACTGCCTGCACTCATGCAGTTAGGGAGGTGAGGCCATTTGTGGTAGCTCAATTAATTAATCTTTAATTGACTAATCTTTCATCTTTCTTTCTTAGATATACATTACTATGCTCCAGCTATTTGGATGTTAGCCGATGTTGTAGCTTGAATGTGAAATGTCCCCTAAGTTAACATGTTTGGTTACTCAGTCCCCAGCTGGTGGCACTGCTAGGAAGGTTGGAGGAGGCGGAGTTTCACTGGAGGAAGTGCATCATTGGGAGCAGTGTTGAGGTTTTATAGCCCATTCCCAATTGCTGTTCACAGTCTGCCTCTTGAGTACAAATGCGATGTGACCATCCAGTCAGCTGCTTCAGTCACCATGCCAGCTGTAGTGCCCTCCTTCCAGTGGACAATAGCCCTCTGGAACTGTAAGTCTCCATTAAGTAGATCCTGTCATGATATTTTATCCCAGCAATAGGAAAGTAAACTGAGACAGATGGGCTCATATGATTTATTCTTCTTTGTTTTCAGTGAGAAAAGAATTTTCACTATACTAAAGGAACTGAAAAACCCTGTAGGGTGTTTGGGGGAAAATTGAAATCTCTAGTGATACTTAAGAACATATTGAGAAATAGGGCTTCTCAAATAGTGGCTAATCCTGTCCCCAGAATGCAACCATACAATTGAACAGAACTGTCAACAATGACCAATTAAGGGCATAAAAAAATAGGAAATTCAGGGTTGCTTTAGCTATTCAGGATCTTTTGTTTTTCCACATGAATTTAAGGATGTTTTTTCCAAGTCTGTGAAGAAGCTCATAGGGATTTTAATTGGAATTGCATTGAACCTGTATATCAGTTTGGGTAAAATGGACATTTTTACTATATTAATTTTCCCAATCCATTAGCATGGGAGGTCTTTCCATCTTTTGATGTCAATTTCAATCTCCTTCTTCAGGGGCTTAAAATTTTTGTTGTAGAGATCTTTGGTGTCTTTGGTTAGGTTTGTTCCCAGGTATCTTATTGTTTTTGAGGCTATTGTGAGTGGGAAGGTCCTCTTACATTCCTTCTCCACTTGTTTACTGTTGGTGTAAAGAAAGGTTACTGATTTTTCTAGGTTAATTTTGTATCCTGCTGCTTTATTAAAACTCTTAATTGTTTCTAGAAGTTTTCTGGTGGCGTTTTTAGCATCTCTTAAGTAAACTATCATATCATCTGCAAAAAGGAATAACTTAACTTCTTTTCTGATTAGTACTCCTTTAATTCCCTTCTCTTATCTTATTGCCATTGCAAGTGTTTCAAGCACTGTGTTGAAGAGGAGTGGCAATAAGGGGCAGGCTTGTTGGGTTCCCTCCTTTAAGGGAAATGGTTCCAATTTTTCTCCATTTAGGATGAGTTTGGCAGTGGGTTTGCTATATATGGCTTTGATCAGGGTCAAGAAAATTCCTTTCAGTTTTATTCCCTCTAGGACTTTAAAAATGAAGGGATGTTGGATCGTGTCAAAGGCTTTTTCTGTATCAGTTGAGATGATCATGTAGTTTTTGTCTTTAAGTCCATTATGTGTTTTATGATATTAATTGATTTATGTATGTTGAACCATCCCTGAATCTCTGGTATGAATCCAACTTGATCATGATGGATGATCTTTTTGATGTGGGTCTGTATGTGATTTGCAAGTAATTTGTTGAGAAATTTTGCATCTATGTTCATTAGTGAGATGGGTTTATAGCTTTCTTTTTTGCTTGTATCTTAGCCTGGTTTATTAGAAGGATGCTGGCTTCATAGAAGGAGTTTGGGAGAATTCCCTCTGTTTGTATCCTTCTGAACAGTTTGAGTAGCAATACAGGGGGAGGGGGGATTGCCCTACCAGACTTCATGCTATATTACAGGGCCATAATCATAAAGACAGCCTGGTTCTGGCACAAAAACAGACCCATTGACCAATGGAACAAAATTGAAGATCCAAACTTGAGCCCATACAATTTCAGCCACCTCATATTTGAGAAAGGGGCAAAAAATCCTTGATGGAGGAAGGATAGCATCTTCAGCAAATGGTGCTGGCAAAATTGGATCATCATTTGTAGAAGAACAAAATTAAACCCCCTACCTCTCATCCTGCACAAAAATCAACTCCAAGTGGATCAAAGATCTCAATGTGAAGCCTGAAACCCTGAAGGTGATAGAAGCAAAAGTTGGCAACAACCTACAAGAAATAGGCATAGGAAAAGGTTTTCTAAATCAGACACCAGCTGCACAGGAAATAAGGACAACAGCTGACAAATGGGACCTCATAAAACTCAAAAGCTTCTTTTTTGCAGTTCTTAGCCTCAGCCTTTTTTTAAACTTTTTTTAAATTAATTTTATTTATTTATGTATGTGTATGAATGTACTCTCTGCATGCAAGTCTGTGCACCCGTGTCGTGCAACGCCGCGGAGGTCAGAAGAAGGTGTCGGATTCCCCTGGAACTGGAGTTCTCCTGGAATTGGAGTTTCAGACGGTTATCGGCTGCCATGTGGGTGCTGGGGATCAAACCCGGGTCCTCTGCAAGAGCGGTCGGTGCTCTTAACCACTAGGCCATCTCTCCAGCCCCAGCCTCAGCCTTTAATGGCTGCACTATCCCCCAAGCCCAAAACTCAAAAGTTTCTGTGCAGCGAAAGAAACAATCAAGGATGTGAAGACAAAACGCACAGAGTGGAAGGAAATCTTTATCAGTGATACATCTGACAGAGCATTAAAGTCAAGAATATATAAACTACTCAAAAAGCAAAGAAGCAAGAAGACAAATGACCTACTCAAAAGATGGGGTAAACAGCTAAACAGAGACTTCACCAGTGAGGAATTAAAGATGGCTGAGAAACATCTTAAAAGTGTTCAACATCATTAATAATTAAGGAAATGTGAATTAAAACCACCCCGAGTTATCATCTCACTCCAATATGGCTAGCTAAGATCAAGAAAACAAAAGAAAACAGATGCCAGAGAGGTTGTGAAGAAAGGGGGACACTCATTCACTGCTTGTGAGAATGTAAACTTGTTAAACCACTATGGAAAGCAGTGTGGAGAACCTTTAAAAGACTTGGAATGAGCCTACCACCTGACCCAGTCATACCACTCCTGTATATATACCCAAAAGACTCATCTTACAGCAATAATACATGCACATCCAAGTTTATTGCAGCTCTCTTCACAATAGCAAAGAGCTGGAACCAACCCAAATGCCCCTCAACAGATGAGTGGATGACAAAAATGTGGTTCATCTACACAATGAAGTACTATTCAGTGGTAAAGAAAGATGGCATTATGAACCTTTGTAGGTAAATGGATGGAGCTCGAAGCCATTATGCTGAGTGAAGTAACACAGTCCAAACAAAACAAACGGTGAATGGTTTCCTTCATTTGTGGACTCTAACACCAAACCCCCCAGACGAAAGGCAAGCTGAACAACATTATTGTTATATATTTCTGTTTATTTGAAAGCAACTATGTTGTTATAATGTGAATCTTTCAAAGGGCTCTAGAATCCACCCACCACTTATTTTAAGAACCTGTAATTACTGTATGTGAGTGGAGAATATGTATCCATATTTTAGAGTACTATAAAATTAATGGAGGAAAATGTGAATTCCTAAGCATAGAAAAAATACGACTGAGAGAAAGATACAGAGCAGTTATGTATCCATGATCTGGGCTGGAGTGGGGGAAGGGAAAGGGAAATATGAATTGAAAAATGATGTCTGAAATACACAAAACATCAATAAAAGCACAAAAAATATAAAAAATAATATATGGGAAAGTCATGCAATAAAGTAGTATACTTTTAGTTAAAAACCTGTACATCTAATTATGTGAATTTTAATGCAATAAAGTGTTTCTGATAAAGTTGCTTATAGAAAGAATGTGGAACATTATTGAGCTAGAACAGTATAGTGTAAGTAAACATGGAAAACAAGAAGAGAGAGAGGAAGAAAGAAAGGAAGGGAGGGTGGGAGGGAGGAAAGAAGGAAACAAGGAACGAAAATAAAACATGAAAGAAAGACTGATTCGAGTGATTCTGAAGTACTGTTTTGAAATATCACAGAAGAAAATAACCAAGAATATGGAGCTTAAAGACTGAAACATAAAACCTAATCCAGGAATGCATTATCTATTTTACATGAGGAGAGGGAAATGACGGAGATACAATCTTATCATAAATAACAATGGATTTTTTTCCTTGACAAAAAAAAAAAAGAGTTAAACAGCCAGATGTAGCAGTGCTTACTTATAATCCCAGCACTTAGGAGGCTGCAGCAGGAGACCCTCAATTCAATGCTTAGTTCCATAGCAAGCTCCCAGGCCATACTTGGCTGCAGAGGGAGACCCTGTCTCAAAAAAAAAAAAAGTAAGCAAAATTAAACAAACATTACTATATTTAATATTATCACAATTCATAATATATTTTGTTTTCCATGATCTCACTAAATGAATAAAAAGAACCAATATCCTTATTTTGTGAGTTAGCAATGTGAAATTCAGTCACTTCCCCAAAGTTCCAAATTCAAGAATTCTTAAATTCATTTCTGTGATATCCACATCCAGACCTGATTCTCCTTCTGACCTTAACAAGTGTCTGGATCTGTGCTTGCCCATCATTTGTAGAGGGTGGATGCTAAATCGCATGATAAAATACTAGATAACAGTAATCAATAAAAAACATGAAATCGATTATGCCTTAAGCATCTGTTTTGTGGGAGACACTGAAACAAATGCCTGGTGTTGCACATCCGGGTACTGAGGCCAGTCATTCCAGACGCCCCTTCTATGGCTGCTGCTGATTTTCTGGTCAGTCACTAAGAGATAATTGAGCCTAAAAAAAGTTCAGTAACTTTTCCAAGATCACATGAACTAGTATGTGCTAGAACATCTTTCTCTATCTCTAATGATCTCCAAAGGTTTCTTTAAGAAAGAAAATTAAAAGAAAAGGGTTGATGATGCATTTAAGATTGTAGTGACAAGTATCAGCCGTGCCAATTTCTGAACTCAGGTTTTATCTCTGAAGGTGCTCTGCCCTTTATTTTGAGGAAGTTTCAATACACCTCTTCAGGGACTATTCTCAGATTACATTATAATGAGATCCATCCTCTAGTAAATATTCAGCTGTTTAATAAATAGCCACATATTTTAAAATGACATACTTACTACCATTGGCCTTTACTTCATAACCACCAACACCCAACTCATGAATATTTCATGCCCACTTGTTTCTGCTGAGACTGTAAGCATCCAGTCTCTCTGTGGCTCCAGATTATGCAGAGAACAATAGGAAACATATGTTTTGTGTGTTTTCTTTAACAATTTGAGGAGGAAGAAACACCTGGCAGCATCGGGAATAATGTAAGAAATGGTCGCCTTTTGTTATTGGAGTGCTTGAAATAAAAATCTCAAATGGCAAGTTGTAATCCAAAGCACAGTAATTATAGAAGTCTATATGCAAAGGTATGCATTTTATATTCATAAATCTAAATGAGCCTATCTGCAAGTAAGTAAACTTTATTCAGTTTTCCACAGCTAATACCCCATCAATGCCAGCACCCAAAATCCCGATGACATTGCACTGCTCAGATGCAGGAAACTTTTCATTTTGGGTTCATTGCACTTTCTTTGTTCTTTCCATTATTTATGCAGTGAGTGAGTGGCAGTGTGGTCATCAGAAGTTAAGTGATGTGGATATAGAGAACTCAGTGTGGGCTGGGGACACAGAAGCCTCCTGTGAGGATGGATGAAGGAAACAGTAGTGCTCTTCATCCAAAGGAGCAGGTTCCAGGCTGATCAAAAGCCTGAAGGAAACGGGCACTGTCTAGAATTGGGCGGAAAGCACAATGTCAACAGCACAGCGATAACAGCAGGAGATGGGCAGAGGCTGGACCAGCTAGAATGTCACTGAAGGGTGTGAAGCTTGGAATGGCATGAGTGGATTCTTGTCTGTGATGACCCTGGCTGTGAATCGAGAGAAAGACAAAGAGACGGATATGAACATTAGGGCCTGAATGCAGCCCTCTAGATAAAGATTGGGTTGACCTGGAAACTTCCATGGAAGAATAGAAATGAGCTAGAAAGATGTGGGGGGGACTTGAGAACACTACAGAAGCGACCACAGAGAGTGGGGGCTTAAGAGGAGGAGGATATCAAAGCTAAGTGTTGTCTAATTCACACACATGGCCCAACTGGAAGAGCCATTTTGGAATTCAGAACATTATTTTGACATTACCTATTGTCTTCTTCTGAGAATTTGTGGCAAGAGAATAAATAAAAGAGTATGGATGCAGAAGCAATTTCACAGTGTGCCGTGGATTATCTAGACGCATCTTCATCTTCATCTTCATCTTCATCGTCAGGGTGGCTGGCTTCAATCCCCACCCTCACTACTGTCACAGTGCTCAGACACAGAGTGGGTCCAATAACAGGACACATGGGCAGGGGGAGCCATTCTCTGCTGGACTGTGGGAACTCTTGAGATGACACCATCTTTTCCAGAGCCTTCCTTTCTCCCAGACTTCTTTACCATCTAAACATTCACCTGTTTCTCACATGTGAGCTAGCTTTTAAAATTAGCCAAATTGACACTAGTGTTCATATGGAAAAACAAGTGTGTAAGATCATCAAGGAGCAAAAGAATAACCGAGAAGAAAAACCAAGGGTTGTAGGACTAACAAACACTTAAATGTGCTATAAAGCTTCCATAATTAAACCTGTGTGGTACAGGCACATGAGTCAGCTAACAGACAAGTTAAAAAGATGATGAAACTCAGAAACAATCTCAAGTACCTATGGAGATTTACAAAGTACTTAAGGTAGCCTCTCACAGTATTTGGGTGGAGAAAGAACTTACTAAAATAAAAGGTGTTGAGTCAACTGGATAACCATTTGGAAAATATAAAACTGAATCATCTTTTTACAATACACATAAGATTAATTTCCAAATGGATTTAGGGATATAAATGTAGAAAATATAATATGTAAATTCTAGAAGAAAATATGTGGAAACTCTATTGAACATGTAGTAGAGAATCTTTGTATATATGAATTTAAACCAAAGATAATATGAAAAATGAGTGATGAGTGTTATTGTATAAAACAGAATACACTATATGAAAACATGAATGAAGAAAAAGCAACTGGTCATGGATGAAAATACATACAACATATGCCCTCACTGATTTGCTAATTCATCTCCACATATATATCATCAATATGTAAAGAACTCATAAAATTCAGGCACAAAAGATCATAAAAGTTAGTTTTAAAAATAAGGAAAGGCAATTCACAAGCACATAAATGGTATAAAATCGTTCCCTACAAATGAAGAGGGCTTGAAGTGTAGCCCAGTGCTAGTCCTTCCCTAGTATGCATGAGGCACTAGCTTCAATATCCAGTACCAGAAAAAAAGAAGCAATCAATCCTAATTATCATAATTAGAGAAATGAAAACAGAAACACCAGGATAGAACTTCTCATCTGCCAGACTGGAACAATGCATTCTCTGAGTGAAGTTTAGAAGCGAGGTGCTCACAGGCCATGCCCATGGGAATGTATGCTGGTGTAGACGGAGGATTCATCAAAATCTGACAAAGTGACACATAGAAATGTCCTCTAGGTCCGAGTATTGGTCACTTGGTACAGAGTTGGTGGCACTGTTTGGGGAGGTGATGGGACTTTAAGGATGTAGAGCCTTCTTAAAGGAAGCTGTCATGAGGCAGATGATGAAAGTGTGTACTCCCATACCACTTCCTGTTTCCTCACTCTGCTTCCTGTATACATTATGATCTTTCAGCTTCCTGTTCCACCCACATTTTGCAATGCCTTCCTTGTCTTGATGGGCTCTGTCTCTCTGGAATATTCTTTTTTTAATTTTTTTTTATTTCCATATGTGTATGAATGTGTTGTCTGCATGCAAGTCTGTGCACCCGTGACGTGCAATGCCGTGGAGGTCAGAAGAGGGTGTCAGACTCCCCTGGAACTGGAGTTCTCCTGGAATTGGAGTTTCAGACGGTTCTCGGCCACCATGTGGGTGCTGGGGATTGAACCCGGGTCCTCTGTAAGAGCGGTTGGCTCTTAACTACTAGGCCATCTCTCCAGCCCCTAAGTGCTATTCTTAACCTCAAATAAAGTCTTTCTTCTTTAAGGTACTTTTGGTCATGGTATTTCATCAAAGCAGCAGAAAGAAACTAAACCAGAAGTTGGTACCAGAGAGTGGGCTGTCATGGTGAAGAACCTGACAAGGGTTTTGTCTCTTTGGAAGTATATGTAAGACTTTGGAATGATGGACTAGAAAAACAGTTGAATGCTGTGAGCAGAGCTTAATAGGCTGTGCTGGATAGCTTTAGGGTCAACATGAGGCTCCTGGGTGGAAGGAGCCTCAACTGGGGGAATTGCTTCCATTGAACAGGTCTGTGGTCATGTCTGTGGGGTATTTTCTTGATTGCTGAGTGATGTGGGAGGGCCCAGCCCACTGTGGGCAGTGCCACTCCTGGGCAGGTTGTTCTGTATTGTATAAGAAAGCAGGCTGAGCATGGGCCAGGGGAGCAAGCCAGTAAGCAGCTTTCCTCCATAGCCTGTGCTTCATCTCCTGCCTCCAGGTTCCTGCCTTTGCTTCCCACAGTGATGAACTGTAACCTGGGAGATGTAAGATGAATAAACCCTTTCCTACCCAAGTTGGTATTGGTTAGAGTGTTTTGTGACAGGAATTGAAGGAAAACAAACTAGAACACAGACCATTGAAGTAGAAACCTGGAAGACTGTAGTGGTGGGTATTATTTGAGGGTGAAGTCCTGGCTCATGAGGTTCCAGAGGGGAAGAATATTAACAACTGCTCTGGAGATAATGCATGTGGTATATGGGCAAATAATCTGGCTAGATTTATAAAAAGTATTTTAATTTATGCCTGAATGTATATGGATAGACCATGTGAGTGTGTGTGTGTGTGTGTGTGTGTGTGTGTAGTTCCTACAGAGGTGAGAAGAGGAGGTTGAGTCCCGAAGCACTGGAGTTATGGATGGTTCTTAGGCACCATGTGGGTGCTGGGAACCGAACCTGGATCATTAGAAGTGGGCTTTCAGAGTTGATAATCTTGCCCCACTTCCTGTTCATTCTCTCTCCTTCCTGTGTGATTAAATGAGATTGGCCAGTTTCCTGGTCTGGGTGTGTGTTGTCAAACATCTTCATCATCTGGAACCATAGGCCAAAATAAACTCTTCTTTAATTTGCTCTTGGGCATGGAAATTTATTTTTTTTTTTTTTGGAAACAGGGTGGACCTGTAGCCCCAGGTGGCCTGGAACTCACTATGGAGACCAGGGTACCCTTAATCACACAGAGATCTACAGGCCTCTGACTCCTGAGTGCTAAAGTTAAAAGCATGCAATGCAACACCATGCCTGGCTGGTCATGGTATTTTATCACAGCAACAAAAAGTAACTAATAAATATGTAGTTTTTTTTTAAAGATTAATTTAATTTTTGATACAATATATTTTGATGGTATTAGATCCCCTTTCCTTATCTGCAACTCCTGTTATTGCCTCCTGCCTAATTTAATATACTACACACACACACACACACATATATATATGTGTGTGTGTGTGTGTGTGTGTGTATAGAGACAGAGAGACAGAGAGAGATATGGAGAAATGGAGAGACACGGAGAGAGAGAGAGAGACAGAGACAGAGACAGAGACATATAGAGTGTAATTTGTACCTCTAAATGTCCTTCATTGTGGGTCCATCGACTGGAGTCTGGCTAACCTACTGAGAGCCATCCTTGAACTAGATTGTCTCTGCCCTTCCCAGCAGGCATTGGCTGCCAGAATTTCCTTAGGTTGGGTTGGGATCTCCTACCCAGTACCCCATGTCTAAGCTGACATTTTTAGTTTTGCATGGGACCTATGCATGCTGCCAGCATTGCTGAGTTTGCATGAGTAACTGACCAGCCGTCTGGGGAGCTCTGTCTCCTTGTGCTCATCCACCCCCTCTGGCTAGTACAATCTTGCTGCCCCCTCTTCTGAAAGAAGCCCTGAGCTCTGGGTGGCAAAGGTGTGATCTAGGTGTCCTATTCATTTTTGTTGTCTTTTCAAGACAGGGTCTCCCTGTAGCCCCAACTGTCCTGGAACTCATTCTGTAGACCAGGCTGGCCTTGAACTCACAGAGATCCACCTGCCTCTGCCTACTGAGTGCTGGGATTAAAGGCGGATTCAGTTTTATGCACTCTGCAGCCTCTTGCTCTCTGCACATTGGCCCGTTGTGGGTTTCTGTGTTAATCACCATCTGCTGCATAAGGAAAGCTCTCTGGTGAGACTTGATAGATGACAGGCACCTTTCTTACTGTGCGTTAACTTGCATCAGTTAAGCCTGAAGGTACATTCCCAGTAATATGGAAACAGCCCCTGGGTAGTTCTGACCCTCGGTTATTTACTACACCATTGTTTATAACTGCAGAAATCTGGATGTGATCTAAATAACCACCCATAGGAGGGTAACTCTGTAAATGGTGGTGCATGGACAAGATGGAATGCGGTGAGGCTGTGATGTGAAGAAAGAATTCCACAAACTGATTTAGAGTAATTTCAGAAGGCACTATCGAGTAAAAATAGCAAGGCACAGAAAATTGCAGGCAATGTATTCTCTCTCATGTAAGAATCATCGACAATAAGAGAATCTACATGCACCTGCTCATTTGTGCACAGGGAAAGCAGGTTTTATAAACACGGGTCTAAATAGGACGATGAGAGAGAAAACAGGGAGTGGAGGCAGAGTGGTAGGAGCAAGGGCAGAGAGACCCTTCTCTGAGAGAGCCTCGTTGTATTGTTTTGACTCAGAATAAATAAATGGGCCCCCAAACCCATGCAATCAAAAAGTAAAGTCAAAGATTTGTGCATGATCGTCCAGGATGTTAGTGAAGCCACATGGAAAATAAAAAGTCTAAGAATGTCAAAGATGGGTCACGATCCCCAAAGGAAGGAAAGGGCTCAGCTAAGTAACTTTGGAAAACAGAATCTTGTCTGAATACAACAAAGATAAAAAAATGTTTTAAAATGCTGGGCTTTACTTTGGAAAGCTGATCCTTATAAAGATTGGGTCAGAAATTTATAAATGCTCAGATGTATGTAGTACAATTAAATAAGTGAGCGAATTGCTGATAGGAAAACCAAGTTGCTCACTGTCAAAGAATTTGAAGATTACAAGAATGCAGTGACAAGCTTGAGAGGAGAACAAAGGCCTCTTGTATTACACTTCAGCCTGTAACCTCCCTCTCAACAGAGAACTACCTTTTAACCCCTTCCCAACATGGAAATCCCTTCCAGCCACTGTCCCAACACAAAATTATCTTGTAACTCCTCTCCTAAGACTGAATTCCTTTTCCTCTTCCATAGTCATTTTCTATTGATTTTATTCTATTCTAAGTACATAGAAGAGTGACTGTATAGAACAATAGATGCTCTATAAATATATTGAATAAAATGCAAAATACTTTTCTTTTTCCTTACTATTTTATTCTCTATGAATGCTGTATCTGTTAAAAAAAGACACATATACTTACATTTATGCCTGCAGATATACTAATATATCTATATGTAACTGACTTTAGAAATTCTGAAATCTTTTTTTTTAAATCAAAAGGAAAAAAATAAATTTCCCAAATTTTAGCCACATTACAATATTTTAGAAGCATTGGTGAAAGCTTGGGTCTGATGAGATGCTCTCACAGTTAGGAAGTCTGATCTTCCAGAAGACCTGAGTTCAGGTTCCAGAGCCAATGTCAGGTGGCTCACAACCACTCTTAGCTGGAGATCCAGGGAATCCGACATCCTATTCTGGTCTCTGTGGTCACTCCCATGCATGCAGCCCATGGACACACACACACACACTCACACACACACACACACACACACACATACACACACACACATACACACACACATACACATACACACACATACGATACATCTTAAAGAAAAAATAGCTAGATTCCATGCTTCCATTATTAGAGTCAGTTGAGCTTGGTTCAGTTCATATAACACAGGGCTCAAGAATTTACATTTTAGAAATATGCACCCTAGATAATTGTAATAAAGGTTTTTCAAAAGCTACACATTTGAGGTGTTAGCCTGGACCTTGACACTCAGTACAATACAGTCCCCATTGTGTAGGGGACAAGATGTGACAAGAAGAGGTGCCTTCTTTCTGCAGGCAGTCCAGGACATCCATGGTCAGGAGAGCCTAGGGATGAAGACATCATCTATGACCAAGAGCAAATCCTGAAGGAAGGCATGTGTCAATCTGTGCTTTTAGAAGCTAGACTAACAGGACTGGCAGTAAAGGGAAAGAACTAGAAGGATCAACTTCAGATCTTTCCCATCATCTGTCACCTAATGTTTTTCAGCATATTTTTTCCTATTAATAATGTCATGCACAAGCATGAAATGAGCACAGTTGTCATTACAGGAAATGGAACTTCTTTATTAAGAAAAATTAAAACTGTAAGATCACTAAAAAGGGGGTAAAGTGTTCCCACAACATGCAGGAGCATAAAACTTTTTCTGTACAAACAATAAGTTAACACGTTGGGTCTCATGATCTATGAGACAAACATCAAGGGCAGAGTTATTTTGATAAAAAGAAAGAAAATGGGTTTGGCAAACAATTACTGGCTGAGAGGGCTGAAGAGATGGCTCTCACAGAGGACCTGAGTTCAGTTCCCAATCCCCACATGGCAGCCAACCACCATCTATAACTCCAGTTCCAGGGGATCCAATGTCCTCTTCTGACTTCTGTAACCTTGTTTACTGCCTTTCTGGCTCTTGCTCCTCTATAAACTGTCAAAGGGATTTTCTTCAAATGTTTCATTGACCAAGCTCAAGTCCAGTGTCCTAAAACTCAGAGGATTCCTATTAGGTGTATAACCCCATGAATGGATTGCTGCCTGACACAGGGTAACATCTTAGTAAACACTTGAATAAAAAGTGATGAGAGAGAGAGAGAGAGAGAGAGAGAGAGAGAGAGAGAGAGAACATTTGAATAAGTATCTGGAAAGCTGGGAAGAAAAGAGTTTCAAAGGGTGCTTCTGACAAAGATCCTGTTGCTCTCTGTGGAGAGTCTCAGAAATGAGCAGACATCTGAACCTTATAACTGTATAGCGGAAACATCCATTTCAGGCATGAATTAACTTGTCCTGGGCTCAGAGGCCAGGCAAGTTGTTCCTCTGGGTTCCAGATTGCCCATGGCAGCATTCACAGAGATGTGCCCCAGCCATTGGGAAATCTATGCACACTGCTTAATGAAAAAAAGCACAGTAACACATTCAAGTTTAAAATGCATTACCCCTGTGAGTCTCAAATAATCAGGCTGCCCAGAGGGATGACGACCAAGTCACAAGGTTTCATATTTATCAGGTCTAGTGCTTGTGAGGTGGTTCAGTGGGTATAGGGCTGGATGCCAAGGCTGATGGCCCAAGTTTGATTCCTGGGAACAACATAGTGGAACCAATGCCCATAAATTTTCCTCTGACAGCCCCCCACCCCTCAACACATATACACACACGAACACACACACACACACATACAATAAATAAATATGAAAAGAATAAAATAAACAAATAACTAATAACACCATTTGCTGGTGGCAAAATGTCTCTAAGTTTAAAACATTATGCTCTAAACGAATCTCATTCATTGCCTTCTACATGCTTTCTTGATGGCCATATGCAAATTTAAAATAAAAATATTACTGAAGCAGCTCTGTGAGCAAAAATGTGGAAAAGTAAATGGAGGCTAAAATTAGGGGTGTTACAACCCCCCAAATTAAAATTATAAGAAATTTCAGAGAAAAATAAGCCATGTTACCAGAATCTACAGTAAAGAAAACCTTGTAAAAGATTTATACAGCAAGTAACTTCTACATACATGAAAACAGAAAAAGCAAAGTCAAACATCGCTGTAATTAACCTTGAAGAGATCAGCTCTTTGATGGATTACCCTTCCCAGCGTATGTGTCTGTGTGGCAAAGATTAAGTACTAACTTAAAAATGAATTTATGTGAAATTTGGCATGTCCATTTACAAAAGCAACATATATTAAAACATTTTAGGGGGCTGGAGAGATGGCTCAGCGGTTAAGAGCACCGACTGCTCTTGCAGAGGACCTGGGTTTGATTCCCAGCACCCACATGGTACTAAGAACTGTCTTTAACTCCAGTTCCAGGGGATTCTGACACCCTCTTCTGACCTCTGTGGCATTGCATGACATGGGTGCACCAACCTACATGCAGACAGTACATGCATACACATAAAAAATGAATAAAAATTTAAAAAACATATTAAAATCATTTTAGAATAACTCTATGACAGTCAGATTAAGAAAATTGTTGATTCTCAGTGAAGCAGGTAAGGGTATTTTAAAATCAGCAGAATGCTTTTATTATTTCTTGTGTTTTATTTTTGCTTTTTTCTTTTTCAATTTAAAATTTTTTATTGACAGTTTCATGCATATGAATAGTGTACGTTTATTTTATATATTATTCTATATGTATGAGTGTATTGCCTGCTTGTGTATAAGTGCATCTGTATTGTACAGTGGCCATGGAGGTCAGAGGAGGAGTCAGATTACCCTAGAACTAGAGTTAAGGACAGGTGTTAGCCTCCATGTGGGTGCTGAGAGTCAAAACCAGGTCCTCTACAAGAACAATCAGTATTCTTTAAAAAAAAATTTTTTTTTCGTATGTGTATGAATGTACTGTCTGCATGCAGGTTTGTGCACCCATGTCGTGCAATGCCGCGGAGGTCAGAAGAGGGTATAGGATTCCCCTGGAACTGGAGTTACAGACGGTTCTCAGCCGCCATGTGGGTGCTGGGGATCGAACCCGGGTCCTCTGCAAGAGCAGTCGGCGCTCTTAACCGCTAGGCCATCTCTCCAGCCCACTATCAGTATTCTTAACCACCGAGCCAGCTCTCCAGCCCCCAAATACTGCATTTTGGTCATATCGATCTCTGGTCCTGTTACCTTATCTTAGTCTCTTCCACTCCATCTGGTTGCCTTCTTTTCAACGAATTCCATTCCAACTTTCACATCCTTTTTTTTGGGGGGGGGGTTCCTATGTTTAACTGGAACATGCTGGGGCTGAACAGGAAGCTCCGAGCCATGGTCCGGGGGTGGGGGAGCCCTACCTGTTGTAGGGTGCTAGGATGGAGCCCAAGAGATTGGAGCCGCCTCAGCCGCCAGCAGACACTGCCCCCTGGTGGCCACTCAGCAGCAACCGAGCTTGGTACCCCATCTGTATCATTGCTCCCCATACCCAAGGATGATAATCTAGGACCAAGCACTCACAGCCACTTTTTCTTGGCACGTTGATCTGTTACATTAACCATTATCCACTGCAAAAAGTAGCTTCTCTGAAGAAAGTAAGAGCAAAACCAATCTACAGGAATAATCATAAATATTTAGAATGTATTTTTGTTCTAAAAAAAAAGTAAGAAAATAGAGTCTCCAAGTCAATTTCCTCATGCAATATTCTTGTCTTTGTTTTATGCATGTAGAATATTATATGGTTATGATAATAGCTCTCATAAATAATGTTGCGTCTATTTTCTTACTGTATTACTAGCAATCTTATTTGCTATATTTTCTTTATTATTCTCATTTTTGGCACCTAATAGCCTACATCAACATTCTATGACTGTTGTTCATTTTTGCATTTTTCTTTGTAATTTTTCTTTGAAATATTATTAAACATTTTTACTTTATGTTCTTGAGGGGAAACGTTTTTAAATTATTGTTATATTATAGAATCTAGTTTGAAATCATGTCAATTACAAAACATAAATTGCCCACAACTGTCATCCCGAAAAGATCAGCATTTTCAATTATTTATGTGTAGCTTCAGCCCCATGCCATAACCGCACAAGTAGAACATGGCTTAGAAACTGGACATTTTCTTATGCCCATTTAATGATTTACTTCCTTTTAACACTGTCCATTGTCATTGATACACACATCGCCCCTGATTTGTACCTTTTAGGACTTCTCATTGGGAGTTCAGGAACCAGGAATGCCTTGCAGACACGCCCAAACCATATTCCAACCACAGCAATATCTACATATAATATTCGGATTAGTGCTGTGCAAATACAAAGCTCTCCATGCATGCTGGCAACATCATCATTGCCATCCTTACTATGTAATAGTCAATTATTGCCAAGTCACAAGTAATTTGTGTGTGTGTGTCTGTCTGTCCTCTTCCACAAGTGTATGGGTGTCTTCAGGGTCTACAAGAAGGCATTGAAGCCAGGTGTGGTGGTGCACGCCTTTAATCCTAGCACTTGGGAGGCAGAGGCAGGCAGATCTTTCTGAGTTTAAGGCCACTCTGATCTACAGAGTGAGTTCCATTCCAGGACAGCTGGGGCTACAAAGAGAACCTCTCAAAAAAAAAAAAAAAAAAAAAAAAGAAGGCATCCATTCCACTGTACCTGAAGTTACAGGTAGCTGTGAACTGCCTGATATAGGTGCCGGAATCTAAACTCGGGTCCCCTGCAAGAGCAGCAAATGCTCTTAAGTATTAGGAAAAACTGGTTTTGTTCACACATTCCCTGCGGAGAACTTGTGCCAATTTGGATTGAGCTCAGATTTCCCTGTCAATCAATGGAAGTAATAAATGTTGATGTTGTCATGGAGACACTGGAGTTTCTGATACAGGCTTCTCTCTTCCAGAGATCTATCTCACAGGGAAGAATTCCCTCGAAGGTTAAAAAAATGACATTTTTTTTCCACTCAGGCTCATAAATTAAGGAAGATTTCCAGTTGAAAAGAGATTTTCTCTCAGATGCCCGAACATTCAGAGTTTATGTCATTCTCTCTATTTTATGTGGCTCACTCAGAGCCTTCTAGGAAGAAATACAATTTAGGGTAGGAGAGAGGTCCAAGTACATTATAATACTTGTTAAAAATGTCCTTAGATGGCCTTTGGAGACTTTGGGGCTCTAAGAAAATGAAAGAGTATATTATTCTGTTAAACCAAACAATGGTGATGTTATGCTTTAAATTCTATGTGGAGATGCTTAATCTCATTATCTTACTGTCTCCTCAGAAAATACCATCAAGGCAGAGGGACGATACTTCAGTGGGTAAAGGCATTTACCATTTAAGCCTGGTGGTGTGAATTTTGATCACCAACTCCTTAGATTTGCCCTTTGACCTCCTCTGATGTGATGCAGCATGTACACACACACACACACACACACACACACACACACATGCACACAAACACACTCAAACACACACCACAATAATAAAAAATATAAAGCCACCAAATGCACAGCTATCTTTGTTTTCTCCAGCCCCTTGGCTTGTGTGTTTATATGACCTGCTTTGTTTTGTTGGAGACCTGATTGACCAGAGAATAATTCTTTTCCAAAGAACCTATGAACTTCATCTCCCACTGAGGCCACCTTGGAAAAACATCACACCAGGCCACGTTGAAATTCTAAAAAGAAAAATGCAATGGGCACATCATAAATATTTATTGGCAGAATATTAAATGAATGAGTTAAGGGCCTTCTTTCGGGCTCAGGGATGCCTGTGAAACCAAATATTCAGTAACCAAGATTCTGCATTACCAGTTCACAAACAAAAATTCTATAAGAACCAACTATTTTGTTGGCTGCCTGGGAATTCTGATTTATTTCTTCCCCTTCTGCTAACTTGAGGGCCTTTTTGAGTTCAGCAGCCCTAGCTCAGCTGCACAATGTTTCACGGAGGAATCACCAGTGCATCAGGCTCAGCGTGTACACGCACTCCTTTACTTCCTTCTACACAAGAAGTTAGAAATGGAAAACAAATACCCATTGTTATGGAAAGAATCAAAATTATACCTGGCATAAGCCTCGCTCTAGATAGTGTTTCATGCTGAAAACCCTCACAGAGTCATCTGGGGGAGCCTCAGCATCAGGCACAATGCTGTTCTTTTATGTTTCAAATTATCCAACACAGCCAGGCCTGGAGCAGCAAGCCGGCAGTGGAACAAGAGCGGAGGGCTTGCCTTGGATACCCACAGTGGCTGGTTCTTGGCAAGCAAACCTCAGATACAGAGAGGGGAAAACAACATGGAAGCAGAAAGATTGCTCCCTAATTCTCTGTAATCCAGAACGGTGGTTACACTGAATGATAACACAGAGGAAAGATTAAATGTAATAACATAATGTCCATGCTCCGCACCACAAGTTATTACTTTGGAACCATAGAGGCAGATGGCTGGCACTGTCCATTGCCAGGCAGGGCTAAGCGGGTAAGCGGTCATCTGCGGGGGAACAGACCATAATGAACTGCCCATGATACTATGAAAACTCAAATGAATTTGATTAAACACAGATTGCAATACTGTTTCCTGGATGACCATTGGACACAGTGACTTACCCTGAAATGGGCTTGCTCACAGTTACGGAGCTGCCAGGAAAAGCGTGCGGCCCGATTGCGGAGCATCTTAATGATACAGGATCGGCCAGGGAGATGGGAAGAGCCTTGTCCTCCTAATGTGCCTAGGGTCGGTGGGTTCACAGGTGCCAGTCGTCTAACTCCTCTGATGGGTTGTCTAGAAAAGGCCATCCAACATGATAGTAGTTGTCTTGGGGAGACTGACTGATTCCTTAAGAACAAATTTACAGAAAGTTGCCGCTCAGTCTTTCCCTCTGTTTTCAGGAACCTTGTCACCTGCGTAGACTCAGCGCACACAGGCAGTACATGTAATATGAACAGGAGGTTGAGCAGGGGCGGAGGGTGCACCCGTGTAGTTCGCAGGCTTATGTCAAGATTCCATAAAGGGAGGCAAGGCAGAGGCAGCACAGGTCAGGCCAGGGCTGCACCACATGTGCTTTGGCAGCCTGCTCACCTCCCTCAAATCCTTATTTCTCTTCAAGACAATATAAGAGAGCACGTAAGAGTGAGCATTTAGAAGCGTTCATACCACTCCCATTGAATGAGAAACAAAATAAGTGGAATTTATATTGTCGGTGCCTTTTTATATGTTTATTTTTCTGGCAATGCATTTTGGTTAAACTCTGTAAAAAGTATTATTGCATGACAGATTGAAAGTTTAGCAGAATTGTTCTTTCATCTCATATTGTTTAAAAATCAATGAATATGGTTTGTAAGAGCAGATGTGATCTGCATGTCGCACAAGATTGATATCTTTAGGTGAATTACTGAACTATCTAACCTTTGGTTTTCTCACTATTTGATAAATATAAAATTATATAACGATTCAATAGCTGTATTTATCATGAACTACTCACAAGCTATTGCAAGACTGCTAAAATATTGAGATCATTTACTCCCACTCTTCAGGTAGTTCAAAAGGAATTTTCTTTTTTTAATTTTATTTATTTATTTATTTATTTATTTT
The DNA here is from genome assembly GCA_009823505.1 of Rhizomys pruinosus. NCBI lineage: Eukaryota > Metazoa > Chordata > Mammalia > Rodentia > Spalacidae > Rhizomys > Rhizomys pruinosus. The sequence goes on from VZQC01004776.1 coordinate 372,816, forward strand.
TATGTGTACAAATGTACTGTCTGCATGTAGGTTTGTGTACCCATGTCGTGCAATGTCACGGAGGTCAGAAGAGGGTCTCGGCATTCCCCTGGAACTGGAGTTCTCCTGGAATTAGAGTTACAGATGATTCTCAGCTGCCATGTGGGTCCTGGGGATCGAACCTGGGTCCTCTGCAAGAGCAGTTGGCTCTCTTAACCACTAGGCTATCCCTCCAGCCCAAAAGGAATTTTCAAGTCAGTGCAACGTCTTGGAATTATGAGCACCTAGGTGACTCTGACAGCCTTTATTTCTGTACCATGATCATATGATAGAATTTATTGACCACAAGCTTTGACCCAGCCATAGTTTCAATGGTTGAGGATACACAGGTAGGCGGAAAATTGCACACTCCTGCCCAAATGGAGTCTGTGCTTGAACAGGGACTAGAGTCAATACAGAGTAAATAAGAAAATAAATGAATAAATAAATAAACCGTATAGTTTAATTGAAATTGAGAAGTATAATAGAAAAATAATATGCATACTAGGGCAAATAAGAAGATCAATTTTTACATGAGTGTATTAGTTGGAACTTCAGGTTAAAGAAAATGACATGTTAGTAAATACAAAAAGGAGGTGGAGCTGGCCATGTGACCAGGGAAGGACTAGTCCAGCTAGAGGTTCCAGCCAGTGCAAAGGCCCTGGGGAAGTGGTTACAGAGTTTATTTGAGAAGCAACAGGGAGGCCACAATGACTGAAGGACACAGACCAAGAGGAGGAAGTAGAGATGAGGGAAAGCTGCATTTCCAGTCTGAGCTGGGTCTTGTAACAAGATAGTTTTTGCTCTCTGAGCAAGGTAAGAGCCCCTAGAAGTTTGAGCAGAGAAGTGGCATGGAGTTTCTTGCATTTTAATAGATTCTGTGGTGATTGCAGAGATCTACATGAAATTGTCTGCAAGCAGAAGCATGGGGCAGCAATGGAGGCGGAGGGAAGAAGCCTGGGACTGGATCGTGTGCAAGAATCAATAAGACTTTTTATTTATTTATTTTTATTTTATGCAGACACAATCACAACAGAGAACTCTTCTAAGCAGAGGCCAGGAATCATTATGAACTACTTGGTTTCAGGGTCTATAATATATAGTTCTCTAAGAGGTGCTTGCCAGGAAAGACGCATAGCCATTTGTTTCCAGTGCAAACTGTTTGTAATCTTCATTGAGCAATTTGTACAATCACACATTTCTTCACACAGGTAATTAATACTGATACTTAAAGACTAAATTGATAGGCTTTCTTGCTCTGTAACTGCACACTAGTTGACCTCGAGGTGTAATTAAGAATAAGGAGAGATGGTTCTTTAAGGTAATGTGTGCATAGCAATGTTTTGTAGTTTCTCCTGTATCTAGTTTTAAGACTTCATCGACTAAGTGCAGGTAGAAGTTAAGCCAACAGCTTTCTTTATCTCATTTTTTGTGCCTTCCAAATTTGTCTCTTAACAAAAGGAGGAAAACATGTTTTGCAGGTAGTATATTATATAATATATATATATATATAATTATTATATATATATGTAAACACCAATTTACAAATTGCATATAATACACATATGCTGGTCACTTATACCAAACAGTATTATCCTAATAATACAAAAGAATTACAGCACTGTGCTCTGAGGAAATCCCTGATTAGTGGTTGTTTTCCTCTAATTACTTAGGACTCAGGTATCGTCTCTCTTTATAGTCTTAAGGAAAGCACGCCTGCTTACCTGATGCAGCCAGGGAGGGATACATGTCATTTCTGCTTATATTCAATGTGCAGAAACTGGTAACCCAGCCCCCTTTAGATACACAATGGCCAGAGAAGAGAAGCCCATATCTTGTCATGTCAGCTCACAGCATAAGGGATTCAGCTCCTTCCACACATCATATAGGAATCACATTCCCCCAGAGGCCAGGCAGCCCTCCATATGGGGTGGGCCTTTCAAGGTCAAAGGGAATCATAGCAATACCTGGTTTTCTTTATCTTGATGGTATTGATTGAAACAGCTTAGAGTTCTATTTAGAAGAGAGCAAAGGAGACAAATGCAAGAAATCCTCAAAGGGTCATTTATCTTCGATGATGGGAACTCTGGATTGGAACTACAACTTTTTTAAGGGTGAAAATTTTGTTTGGAAGAATTTATCTGGATGGAAATCTTATCATAAAATGCAATCTACAACTCTCATTAGTTACATGCCTGGGTCATGTGGCATATATTACTTTCTTATAAGTTCATATGTAAATGATGGAGAACAGCAAAGAACAAAGCCATTTAAGAATGAGTAAAACAGTGGTCTGAAATAGTAACTGGAGCTAACATCAGGCTGAAGATGAAATGGTCAGTCCCCATCACAGCTGCAATCACATTAAATATTTAGGTAAGTTTTCCTCATCTTGATAGTTTAATCATGTTTGATTCTCTTCATAGCAAATATTTCTTGACATGACTTTCTGAATCTTCATTTACATGAATACTTAGTTTGTAGTCTTCTTTATATGTTTAGGCTTGTATAATATGTAGCATATAACATAGTTTATTTGCAGAATCTTGTATTTGTAATTCTTGTGCCCATGCACACTAGTAGGTTCTACCTTCCTTTCTTCCTTCCTTCGTTTTTCCCTTCCTATCATCCTTTTTTCTTTCCTAGCTTTCCTATTTTTGGAGGCAATATGAAAGACTGAGCTGCGGGCTTTGTGCATGGTAGGCAACTGCTCTGTTACTAAGATACATCCCTAAACCTGGTTATCGTTTATTTTAAAAGGATAAAATCTCAACAGAGAAATGCAACCACAGCTGTAATATTAGGCACTTAATGATAGGTTTTCACACTGTGCTGTGCTTAATCCCTCACACTTTGGGCATCACAATGCTTTTTTTTTAATAGACATCTATATTGTAAAATTGACAAAAATAAGCAATCATGGTTGAAGACAAAAATAACTAGCAAGTTTAAAAGTTAAACAAGTCCTGGCATTTTATCACTTTGGGAAGAGATGTGTAAAACTTACTAACTAGAGAGGTGAGTTTTTACTGGCCTTTTCCCTCAGAAAATGTTGTATATTAAATCTACACTTTAAGATGCACTCAACTATTATAAATAATGTTGTAGTGAGTATGATAGTCCAAACAACTCTTTGAGGTACTGATTGCATTTAGCAGAGAGAGAGAGAGAGAGAGAGAGAGAGAGAGAGAGAGAGACCACACAGAGAGACACACACAGATACAAACACACACACACACGTGTGTGTGTGTGTGTATATATATATATATATATATATATATATATCTGAAACTGGCTATTTTAGTGCTTTTTTTTAAGGACTCATACCATTTTCCATAGAGGTTCTACCAATTCATATGATTTTAAAATTTTTAACTGCACCTCAGAAAAAAAACAGGAGAAAAAAAATCGCCATTTGAATATCAGTTAAATATTGAAGAGTTATTTTATCCTCAAGGAAGAGGGAGAGAGTGCAGACCCTGGGAAGAAAGCACAAGTGTTTTCCTTTAGCCTGTTATACAGATGTGAAAATGACACCGTAAAGGAAATTACCTAGACCCAACAATGTTGGACATGTTTCAAAACTGTTAAAGAGTCTCTGGTGTGATCAAATTCAGGGGCTTCAACTCTTCGACCTTCTTAATAAATGCTTTACTTCAATGCTTGTTTCCCACCTCTTCGGTTTGACCCTCTAGCCCCTCTTTCCACCTTTCGTCACCTCCACTTGTTTCTTCCAGATGGGCCTGGGTACAGTGCCCTTCTAGCTTTCTGGATCTAGGCTGTGTTGACCAAGTGGACCATGTAAGGAGGTTGCACAATGGGGAAGGGGGGGGTTGCTCCTAGACCTTACATGAGGGCATATGGGACTGGGCATATCCTTCTGAACAGTCACATACCTTTCCAGGCTGTCCTCACTCCACAGATAAGTCCTTCTAGGATCAGTCTCTTCCGTTGCTTTATTTTATTTTATTTTATTTTATTTTATTTTTTATTTATTTATGTGTATGAATGTACTGTCTGCATGTAGGTTGGTGCACCCATGTCGTGCAATGCCGCAGAGGTCAGAAGAGGGTGTCCAATTCCCCTGGAACTGGAGTTCTCCTGGAATTGGAGTTACAGATGGTTGTCAGCCACCATGTGGGTGCTGGGGATTGAACCTGGGTCCTTTGCAAGAGTGGTCGGTGCTCTTAACTGCTAGGCCATCTCTCCAGCCCCTCCATTGCTTTTTAAGCCCTAGATCTCGTTATAGCTTTGCCAATAGCTGGACATGCCATCGTCCTTTCTCTGTAGTGTTTGTGACCAAACTTTTGCATTTATTCTTAATTTGAATGTGTTATTTGCCCCCCTAAGAAAAGACCCTGACTAATGCAATGAGAAATATTCATGAGGATTAGGATAGGATTTCATAAGTTTTTGTATAAAAACAAAACATACACACAGGTAAGCATAATGCTATAAAGTACATTGAAGTTCATAAGCAAACCACTAAAGTACCATGAGATTTGGAAGACTGAACAAATAACTCTTTAAGAAAACCAAGAAATAACTTATGGAACATATGTAAGTCCTAGCAAAGTGCCAAAACTCAAAAAAGGAAAAGATGTTTCAGGCTGAAGGGACAACTGCAAGCCAAGGAACAGTGGAAAGAAGTGGAAAGCCTTACTTAATCAAAGGTGATCAAATTTCATTGGAGAAACAGCATTTATGCACACACACGTATTTACATATGTTACATATGATACATGTAGTATATATGAGAAACATAGAAATAAAAGAGCGACGGTGGGCTGAATTCAAATGCTGCAGGAGTTGGACATTTTTAGACATTTTAGAGTCAGTGATGGTGTATCTCAGTGAGCACAGAACAGTCAGTGATGGTGTATCTCACTAAGCACAGAACAGTCAGTGACGGTGTATCTCACTGAGCACAGAACAGTCAGTGACGGTGTATCTCACTGAGCACAGAACTGTCACTGATAAATAACCAAGTGAGAAAAAAGGCAAATATGAAGAATCTCAATTTGATACACTTATCAATCATTAAAAGCAAAATATCTATGTCACAGTTGAACCTAGAAAAAGCAGCTGTAAATCCTCTCCCACAATTCGTGTGGCCTTTTTTGCCTGCATTACATCCTTCCTCATCATCTAAAACCATAATCTTTGGTCTCTTTTCTAAATGGTACACTGTACTCACACCTATACCTGTTTACATGTTTACACATATAAATAACAGGCCCTAGCCACAGATTAGGGAGATCATGTGCTTTTCTGTTTTCCTTCTAAGATCAAGATGCAATGCTTAACACTATACTAAGTCTATTCATTTCCTGAAAATCCATGATTAGGATTAATGTGCAAAAATATAATTGATAGTGAAAACGTAAGACTCTAAGAGATGCTCCAGCTTTGTAATGGGCATTCTAACTGTAGAGAAATTCATTGAGGTTTATAGCATTTGGAGCTGGGCAAGTATTTAAGTGGCTACCTTAATCTATCAGTGTGATGGTTTAATTTGTGAATTCATTATAATAACGTGACTGTTATAATAACAAGAAATATGAATTTGATGGTAAAGATAAAAAGGTTAAAAGGGAGACCTTTGCAGAATTGATGTACACTGAGCTAGGACTGTAAAGAATGAGGAAGAGTGTGTGCCTTAGTCAGGACACTGCACCATGAAAGCTGGGTGCACAGAGGCACAGCTCAGGGAAGACTCAGAGATAGATAATCCAGTTGGCATCTGGGGAGAATAGAAGCTACCTTGGTGGTCACTGGAAGTTTTTAGAAGGAACATCTGGTAAGAGGAAGTGCTCAATTAGAACCAAGTAAATACAACATCTGCCAACTTGACTTTAAGATGACCTTGGGGAACAATGGTTGAAGACATGGTGGGAGGGAAGATAAAGTGAAAACACAGCCCAGAGAAAGTGAATCCCTATGGAAGGGATTCACCAGTGAGTCAGGAGGAAACAGACTTAGACACATTCTCAAACGGAGAAAGAACTGGGAACTGGAAGATTAAGAGGCTCAAATGCAGAGTTAAATGTGTTGCTATGGAGAAAGGTTTAGGAAAATGCTTGATTAGGACTTTGTAATAAGAAGTCAGCTATTATTAAAGTCACTATGGCAGAGTTAAAAGGAATTAATTGGACATTGACATACAAGTAAAAGGGGCTGGGAATATAGCTCAGTAGGGAGAACACTTGAGCAAATTCATGGAGCCCTGGGTTTGATCACTAGTACCACATAATAGCAGGCATGGTGGTGTAAGACTACGATCTCAGTAGTTGGGAGGGTGAGACAATATTAGAAGTTCACAGCTATCCTCTGCTACCTAGGGAATTGTGGCCAGCCTAAAGTAAAAAATAAATAAAAGAGGTCATTTATAGAATTGTATTTATTATTTTTGATATATATATATATATATATATATATATATATTAAGTGCATGTATGTAACTCCACCTATGTCATGCAATGCCCACAGAGGTCATATGAAGATATGAGATCCTCTGGAAATGGAGCTATAGATGTTTGTTAGCCACCATGTGGGTGCTGAGATTCAAACTCGGGTCTTCTGCAAGAAGATCCAGTGCTCTTAACTATTGAGCCATCTCTCCAGCCCCACAAAAGAGGTTTTTATGTGAGGATGAACATAGTAATAATTTTAAGAGTTTTAATTTTGAGATATTGTAGATAGGTGGAATATATCTAAGGAACAGAGAAATATGGACAAGGAAATAAAGGAAAGACCTGATCCCTGCCTGTCCCCTTGTCCTCTTTCTTTCTGAGGATCCTTCTGTCTCTTCTGTTAGATTCTGGGGAGCTCAGTGACCCCTCCTATAAAGCAATCAAAATGTGAGAAATTCGTGATGCTCAAGATCACAGCCTACGGAGCACACTGTCTGATTGAAGCTCGGCTTCAGTTTTTCATACTTTTATGAGACTTAATAGCTTGCTCAACCTTTCTGTTCCTGTTTGTATGGGCGATGCTACCTGTGCTTTACAGGATGGCTACAGTGAGATTATCTTCCCTCCTCTAACTGTGGAAGGGTAGCTCATGTAGTGTCTCCTCTCCCGGTCAGTCATGTACCTCCAGCACATTTTCTCCCTGCTACCCTCTTTTCACTCATCTTCCCCCACTGGATGTTGTGATACTCACTGAAGTCAAATAAACTAAGGGGGACAATGCAGTACAACACAGAACAGCTCATGTTTGGAAGATAGTGACCATGTCCTGAGGTTTCCTTGTTAAGAGAAATTGCCAGGAGCTATCTGTGTGTATCACCTTCAACTTCTCCCCTTATGGAAACTATCTTCCTAAATCTGTTATTTTTTACTCCAAGAAACAATAGAGTCATGAGCTATCGAGTGGTTACATGAAATGACCAAGCTTGAAAAAATTAACCAAATAGAAACTTAGTAATCAGCATCTGTATTCATCACTTTGCTTTTGCTGTGATTAAACACCATGGCCAAGGCAACTTATGGAAGAAAGAGTTTATTTTGTCTTATGATTTCCAAGGGGGAGGGTTTGTGGGGGAGGCAAGGGAGGCACCAGGCACAGCCTAATGCTGAGAGCTGGCTTCTTCATTTGCAAACAGAGAGCAGAGAGGGTGAACAGGAAGTGGGGCCAGGCTGTGAACTTTCAAACCCCACCCCCAGTGGCAAACTTCCTCTAGGATGGCTCCACCTCCCAGAGAGCTCATGATCTCCCAAAACTGCACCACGAACTGTGGACAATACACTGAGTGTTCACATACTTGAACTTATGGGGGCATTTCTTATTCAATCCACAGCATCAAAACCAAAACCCCATTCTAGAATAAAAACCCACCAACTCCTCCAGGCACTATAAAGTAAGACGTGCAGAGAATGTACTTGTACCTGCCCAGTCCTGAAAATAGCTTACCACAATTAGAAAGATCCACAATTTTAGACTCTCTTCCTTGTGCTCCCACTAAGGTGTCTGTGCAAGTTTCCTCTTAAAGTTAAAGTCCAAGGAGTAATATACACAGAGGGCAGGTTGAGACATCGCTCAGTGGTTAAGAGTATGCATTGTTCTTCCAGAGGACCTGAGTTTAGTTTCCAGAGCCCACACTGGGTGGTTCACAACTGCCTGCAGCTCCAGTTCCATGGAGATTCAATACCTCTGGCCTTCGAGGACATTTGTACTCATGTGCACATACACACAGACACACACACACACACAACTAAGAAAGAAAATAAATCTTTAAAAATATATACAGAAAGGGAAAATGGCTATCTTGAATTTAGGATTTTTCACTATTTTGGCTTTATAGCACATGGAATTCTAATGATTAAGGACTATGTAGTAGCCATACCCTGTTGTTATAAAAAGTCAGATGCATATTGCTGGAGTTAGTTTTCATATCCTCAAGGATCTGTGGCCACTTGAGTTTATAATTTGTGGACACTAAAGCTAAGTCCCAATGTAAGTCCCTTACTGAATTGCCAACAGTGGCAATGCTCAGGGGGACTGACTCTCCAGTCAGGCACCCCATCAATTGATTTATTAAGTAGACATTCTACACACATTCTGAGACTTTTGATGAATACTATGATGTTTGTGATTATTCCTCTATATCCCCAGTATAAGAAATGGTGTCGTTTTTATTTACATATGTAGACTTCAATTGATATGTCTCTAGAGACAGTTCATAATAGCTTTTCATTTTGTGACCCACTAAAAATATCTGGGCTTTCAACATACACAATGCCTCTTTTTTGTTGAAGGTGTGCTTTCTAAACACTCACTCTAAATCTTGGGGGTGCAGAATATCAACTATTTTTATTTTGTCTAATCACTGTCTCATTTAACATGAGCAAGTAAATGACATTTCCCTTATTTCATTTATTTTTTATATTTGCCTTTTTCCTACAAAAAATAAACTGTGAAAAAGAAAGCCTTAGGTCTTATACTATGCAAGTACAAATCATTAGCATGTGGCAAATACTCAATTAATCACCAAGAAAAGCCATTTGCAGGGTCTACACAGCCTTCTTTAGAATAGCAGTAAAGACTTTGGGATATTTGAACATTAATTCTTCACACCAAATGATAATGAGATGCAAAATTGATGACAATTCTTTCCTTTCAAAATTTTAGAAGATAATCTTGCCTTGGTTGTATATACCCGAGAAAGGATTTTAAGGCACAGAATCCTAAGGACTTCCTGAAAGCTGTTTTCATGTATATGATGGACGTTTGTTTAAAAGGTCACTAAGAATAGAACATAAGGCAACTCAGCCCATTAATATTATAATTTACAGTCTATAGTATATGAGTTCATTATCTTAGGCAGCCAGACCCTGAGATGGAGATTAGCAAACAGGGAAGTGTTGTTATGTATTCTTAGAAAAGAAGACAAGGGGAATTAGAATGAGCAACAGGACAGGAAGGGCTTTCATGCAGACAGCTGGAAGGGCCCAGCCATCCACATGGAGTTTGAAGCTCCTTCTTCTTTTCTCCTTTCTTCTCCCATACTCCTCTCTTTCCATAACTTATCTGGGTGAATCTGTGAAACCAGTCTTATAATGGTATGTGGATACAATTTTCTTTGCTCATTTCTGTCACTTCCTTTGTCCCCCTAAGTTGCTGAAGCTTAGCATGTGCCTGCTCACACACAGCTTTGTGCTTACTGACTGCGTTAGTCAGTAAGTCTCCCATTCTTCCTCTGCACGGTCGTTGCTCAGAAGGCATTCCAGCCTTACCTCTACTAACCTGCTCACAGTACTCATACTGATCAATGTGCATACAGGCCTACATGGGAACCTGCCTCAGGGCTTGGAAGTACATGAACAGCTTCCAGCTAGACTGTGGAGCCATAACCATGCAACCTTGGCTAGAGAAACTAGTCACGCTTCTCCCTTGGCCAATTTCTGCCCAAAGGGATGCTGGGAATAGCCATCCTGAGTCCATAGTCACAAGAAAGAAAGGAAGCTCTGAGCTCTAGTCCTCACAGACTGTCCCAGCCTGCCCAGACCTTCATTATGCCTAGTTGTGGTAGATTGGAATCAGGGCTGGATTTCAATGCCCTTCATTCCAGGTCTGCGTTCAGAGTTCAGTGGGTGGCATAAACATGGCACAGAGTCATATGACACTGATTGCTTTCGATAGCATCGAGTGCTCGCATGTGTATAGTTCTCCATCTCCATCGTGACTCTGTGTGTAGGATTAGCTGATATCTTGGCTGGGACATGACTCAGCTTTCTGACTCTTAGAATCTATGACCTAGCTGAACCTAGTGGGACCAAACTGTGTAACCCCAGCTACTCTAGAAGCAGAGGCAGGAGAATCACAAATTCAAAGGCAGCCACGCTTTCAGAGTGAGATTGAGACCATCCTGGGAAACTTAGCACTGTCTCAAGATCAAAAGGGGCTGGAGCACAGCTTAGTGGCAGATCACTTACAGAGCATTCTCACAGGTGATGAATAGCTTCAGTCCTGTCCCCACTGGGGCTGGGGGTGGAATCCAGGAACGGTATTATGTTCTTCAGAAAAATCAAGTTAGATCCAGTTTGGGCTTCTTATAATGAAATATCTTCATTTGTTTTATGATTAATTTCAGAATATTTTGACATACTTCACTGACAGAATCCTGCTTTCCTTTTAAACACATTTTTTTTATTTTCCTGTGAAGGTCTGTTTCTGAGTAAAGAAGGCAGGAATAATTAAAGGAAATTTCCCAGTGAGATTAAATGTCTACTTCCTGTAGTTCAGGAATTCAGCTGACTTAGAGCTCTGTCTGGGAACTCTTGCAACTTGGCAAGGTCAAGTTTGATGGAAATTCCTCAGCTGGGAAATGGGACTAGGACCCCAATTCCAGGCTAAAAGCAACATGGACCCATCAAGTTGGAAGGCAAATTTATGAGAATGCTTAAGGACAGAAACAAGGAAATAGCTGGAAGTTCTCAGTAAGGAAGTTCTTACTAAGAATGAGGTAGAAAAGATTATTTAGAGATGCGGTGGGAAGAGGAAGAGAAGATCATTTAGAGATGCAGGGGGAAGAGGAAGAGAAGATCATTTAGAGATGCAGGAGGAAGAGGAAGAGAAGATCATTTAGACATGCAGGGGGAAGAGGTAGCACATCACCTTTGCACCTGGGAATCAAGGTTTAAGGGTCATTTGAAGAATCTCCAAAAGGTTCTGCTGTGATGCCAGCAGCTGCTCCACAGCAGAAGAATGTGGCCACCAGTTCATCACAGAAGGCTTCCTCTATGCATCAGCTGTGCTGGCAGCTGCTGGAGGCCGGACAGCCTTGGAATGTGTTTAAACAGCCAGGGCCTTTCATCAAAATTACATCTTATTTACTAAGCATTCGGAAGGCAAATTGGAATAATCTGAAATAATTTTGTCCAAGTCTCTTGTTTTCTATTAGCAAATTAAGCACTTATTAAAAAACATCTTTCTTTCTGGAGTTGTATTAGTGCCTTAATGCCCTTGGAAATCTACTGGAAGTTTCTTTTCTTTACAAATAGGGTCAAAATGTGCATAAGAAGCATGTTTTATTAATGGTCATAATGGAAATGGCAAGGGGTTCTGCTCTGAAATTTAGCAAGCTTCTTCTCTGAATAATAATGACCGAGAGGCTAGAACATTTCCCTCTGTGACCCAGTGGATAGGCCTCTTCAAAAAAAAAAAAGTCTTTCAGAAAACAGAGGTTCAGTTGGCTCCCTCATCTCCAGAAAAATGAATATACAGTCCCCATGTTCTGTCATGCTTCCAGTTTGGGGAGAAAAACTGGCTTTTCTTGGCATATTTATACTCTAGAGCATAGTACATTATCAGAGCCAGGGACGGAGAAAGTTTTAAGGACATTAGGTGCACACTTTCTTATTAATTTAATAGTCCTCATCTCTTCTCCCAGGTATCAACTAATTCTCCACATTCATAGAACCTTAAGGTTGAGTTTTTTCCTCCAACTCCCCCTTCTGATTTCAATAAGCAACATTGTTTGTGAATACTGTTTAAAAACAAAGGAAACGGTTTTACTTAGAAAATTGGTCATAAAAGGCACAATTGTGTTGAATCTTGTTTTGTGTAAGAGATAAAGAGAGAGAGAGACAGAGACAGAGAGACAGAGAGATCTTCTGTTTAGCAGATAAGGAAACATTACCTACAATCAAAATTACCTGTGGAAATTTTCCTGAGAATGTCCAGGACAATTAGTTTTCCTTTATTACTGAAGAATTTCTTATATTTTTGGTTGAACACCATACAAAGTACCTAACTTCTATTCAGGGTTGAAAACAAACAACTTATTTCCCAACATCAGGATCAACTTACCTAAGGGATATGGCTAAGTAGTTAAGGAGCTTGCCTTCAAGTCTGATGCTCTGAGTTCAATCCCCAGAAACCTACCTACCTAATGGAAAGAGAGCTAACTCCTACAAATTGTCCCCCTGACTTCCACCATTGTATTGTGGAGTGCTCCTCCCCCATCACAAACACACACAAAATGCAAATTAAAAAAATTTAATGAATTGCCGGGTATGGTGGCACACACCTTTAATCCCAGTACTCAGGAGGCAGAGGCAGGCAGATCTCTATGAGTTCAAGGTCAGCTTGGTCTACAGAGTGAGTTCCAGGACAGCCAGAGCTACAGGGAGACCCTGTCTCAACAAGACCAAAAAAAATTTTAATGAATCAACTTAGCTTTAACCTGAAGACATTAGAACTATCAAGTTCACATCACAAGATAGGTATAAGATTGAGACTAGTGTAAGGAAAACAGGATGCAAGATGCTTCTAATCTTCTGACTGTAAGGGATCGGAAGGGGAGCCAGTGCTATTCACATTACCCCTTTGTTTCCCTCTGCTATTTCTCAATTAGCTACAAGGCTCATCTGATGAACTACAATGGTATAAATGATGTATATTTTACTCGTGTGGTCTGCACACTAAGAACATACACTTTGGAAGAGTTCTGATATTCTAGGTTTTCTCCACATTTTCTTAGGGATATGTGTCCCTCTGCTTTTACAGAAGACAGGCTGACAGGGATACCTTCCAGAGAGTCTCCTACTATGCCTGCAGGTCTGAAGGTCTCCTCCATTAAAACAAGCACAAAGCCTACGAGTAAAAGAACGTGGGTAAGGGTTCATTAATCAGGAAGGTACATGCAGCGAGGTACTAAGCCATCCTGATGACTGGAGTGGTTTATTTCCCACAAGACTGGTAACTGAATATAAAAGGGCAAAAAGAAAGACACACATAACCACTGGGAGAAAGTTAGAATGCTTTCCATTGCCAAACGAGAAGCCTTAATATGCTCCCTCAAGCAATCAAACAGTCAGCTTTGTTTAGAACACAATTGATCTTGTCGGGGTTAAAAACCCTTCTGCTGTTTGTATCCTTGACAAAGAAGAATAATTGGAAAATTCCTTAATTAGTGTTCCATTTAATCTTCTATTGTCAAGGTAAGCACTTTGATTAAAGTAAGGAACACTCACGAGTAACTGCAAACACATTTGAATTTCCATAAACTTATTTAGTGTTCCTAGCCTCGTCCTCATCTCAGCCAATATTGCCCTTTCTGATTCTTGAAATAACAGTGACATACCTAAAGCAAAACAAAAAAAGTGATTTTTTTTTTTTTTTGCAGGTTTTGCATCCTGAGGAAATTATCAGTCTTTCCTCCTTAGGACAAAGATGTGACTGTGAATCAATTGCAAACTGTCTATATTTTCAAGGTTTTGTCTATAGGGATTATTATATACCGTAATCTACTCAAGTCACTAGGGATGTTAATAAATGCATATCCCTATGTTTCCTGCAGATTTTAAGACCATAGGAGGTAGAGCTTTTACATTTGAGGGCATTTTTAAATTTTCCCATTTTCCCACGGAACCCTGAAGCAGATGTACCAGATTTGCTGCTTCAGCTCCGCCTCCCTGTTTCATTTTATCACTATTAATAATTGATGTCTGCTGAATCTGATCTGGCCGTCATGGGGACTTGAACTGAGCAGATTTGCCTTATGACACCTGTTTCCTTTTTGGCTTGGTTTCGCCCAGTATTTATTTTGTAATTACTGCCCAGTCTTCATTCACTAATTCCCACCCAGTGTTCATTTATTAATTCCTGCCTGCATCCTGTCTTTCTTGAGCACTTGGAAGGTACAATCCACAGTTTATGCCGGTTGATTTTTTTTCTTTTCTTGTTTTTTTCTTTTATAATTTCATATATATGTACAAATGCATATATATGTGTATTATATATATATATATATATATATATATATATATATATTTCACATTCCTATGACAGTCACCTTCACTCTTTCTTAACTCCCTCCATTCTTATTACTATTCTTCCCACAAGTCCTTTCCCTTAATTATGTCTTTTTATTTTGTGTCATGACTCATTGAGTTTAACCGGGTTTTCTGTGTGATCATGGGTTTGATCAATGCCTAGTTTTGAAGATTGGAAATTAAGACACTAAAAAAAAGGAAGACGAAGTTATGATCAGGGCGATTGTATTATAGGGAAAGCAGAAAATGAAAAGTCACAGAAGAACTTAGAGTAGTTAAGCTGACAAGAGCCATGGAGAAACTTACAGGAGAGCCTTATATCTTTTTTTTTAAAGATGTATTTTATTTTATGTGTATGAGTGCTTTACCTGCATAATACATGTGCACCACATATGTACGGTCTCCACAGGGGGTCAGAAGAGGGCATCAGATACCTCAAAACTGGATTTTTACGCAGTGTGAGCTGCTATGTAGATACTGGGAACTGAATTCAGGTCCTCTGTGAGACAAATGAGTGTTATTAACCTCTAAGCCCCCTCTCTAGACCTACTACTCTTTTTAAACAAGTTAAAATATTAATTTATTCTTTTAATGTAAAAAATTTATTGAATGGCCTCTTGCAGCAAATAATTCTAATATATGTTTTGATCATATTTATTTAAAATAGAGTCTATCACATATTCTCAGTATAGAAAATTATTATAGGAAATTTATAAAATATATAAAGGCAGAGGGAAAAATTATAATAGTTTTCACTGAGTATTATATCACCCGCCTAACATATTGACCTCAATTATTACCATGCATTTATCACTGCCGATAATGCACATCCAAAAATTGTAAGAAACATCATTGAAATAAGGTTTGTCCTATCCATTATTTTGTTGATATATTTCTGAAAATGAAATTACAGTTCTGAAAAAGAACACCTGTATCGTGACCTTTGAAGGGAAAGTGCAAGTTTACCCATAATGAGGATTAAACCAGTTTTACTATCACTAGTGAATGGAAGAATTATTTCATGTATTTCTTTGAACATTCACTAATACTAAAAAATACTTTCAAGCCAGGCATGGTAGCACACGCCTTTAATCCTAGCACTTGGGAGGCAGAGGCAGGCAGATCTCTGTGAGTTCAAGGCCAGCCTGGTCTATAGAGCGAGTTCCAGGACAGCTGGGGCTACATGGAGACCCTGTCTTGAAAAAAAATACTTTTAATATGTTTTAGTGCCCTTTATTTCTTATTAAATCAAGGCTATTATACATAATATTGTGATATATTTATTTGTATTTTATATGTATGAATGTTAACTTGCATACATGTATGTGCATCACATGTGTTCACTACCTATGGATGTTAGAAAGGGTGTCAGATTGCCTAGAACTGGAGTTACAGATAGCGATGAGCCAACATGTGTGTTGGGAACAGCACCCATGTCTTTTGGAAGAGCAGCATGTGCTCTTAACCACTGACCCATCTCTCCAGCCTGTATATCATGTGTATATTTAGTACTAATGAGATTGGATCTTAGCACAGGAGGGTCTTTGGTAAGAGGCAACTTTCTCCTTTATGTCTAATATTTACACCTGTCCAAAACCCTTTAAGCAAGATAATCATAACAGCGTGGGATGGAAGAATTGGTTGCTTTTAATGAACTACAGGGTTTTATATGGTCAGTAGAACTTGTTAGAATGGCTCACTTGCTAAATGAGCTAACTCAAACAGGCTGTCAAGATGGAACCTGGCATCTTAGTCATTAATAGTAAAGCATCACCCTTTACCCTGCTGGGCAGATCCAGAAATCTTTTCATAATCTGGAATGACATTTTGAAAAGAATGTGGCCAACTCTCTCTACAACAAAAAGATGGTAATGCATCACACCCTCTCCTCCAAAGGCTCAGAGATCACTGTGGAATTGGGAGTGGAAAGAGTGTAAGAGACAGACATGGAAGATGAACATCAGGGAACTGTGTTGTGTGGACACCACGGGGCAGTTGCACATATGAGCTCACAATGCTTATGACCACATGAAAAAGACCTGGCAACCCCCAGACATACAGGGGCCCAGCATGGATGGGGGAGCTGGGAAGGAAGCCCCAGGCCAAGCTGGGGTCTATTGGCAACTGATAGATGCTGGGAAAGTGAGAATCAGTTTCCCCTTATGATGTGATGCCTAGTAGGTTGACCGAGCTCCCAGAGATAAACCCACACCCTAGAGCACTTAGGAAACACAAGTAGACTTGATGGGTCTTAAAAAAATACAGATAGACTCAATAAGCCTTGTATATATGACAGAATGCATGTAATCCAGTGGGGGGTAGGGGTGGCGCTATGGGGCAATGCAATAGGGAGGGATCTAAATATGATTAAGATATATTGCATGAAGCCAGGCATGGTGGTGCATGCCTTTAATCTTAGAACTCGGGAGGCAGAAGCAGGCAGATCTTTGTGAGTTTAAGGCCAGCCTGGTCTACATAGCAAGTTCCTTGACAGCCAGAGCTACAGGGAGACCCTGTCTCAAAAAGACCAAAAAAAAAAAAAAAAAAAAAAAAAAAAGATATATTGTATGAAATGTATAAAAATTCAATTAAAATATATATTGTAATTTTTAAAAATTCAAATACAAAGTTAGAAATTGATTGATTGATTGATTGATTGATTTATTAAACTAGCAAACCAGAAAGACCGTGAGGTTGGACCACAGCCAATGGAGAAAAAACACATTTAAGGCACCAATTAGGTGGCAATAGCCTGGAGGGCAGAGGTGGACTTCTCCAGAAGGTCCTGTCCGTTTTGAATCAGTGTCCAATATATGGTATTGGATTGTTTCTCAAGATTCACAGGTTCTGGGAATCAACAAGTAGAAGTAGAAATGGTTCCACTCATTATGACCCTTAGGGATCAACTAGGAAAACTTGTGCTTCCTGTACCTCCAACTTTGTGTTCTGCTTGCCTAGAATTTCGGTTCCACTTATTAGTCAATAACTATTATAAGTATTCCACAATTTGTAATTCTCATATATATTTAATTTAATCTACAGAAGATGTGAACTATATTTTATTTTTCCTTTCCATTTTCTTCCTATATCAACTTTTTTAAAAGTATTTTATTTATTATTTTTATTTATGTGGGTGAGAGCATTGCCTGCATGTGTGTAAGTGCACCCATGTCATGCAATTCCCTCTGAGGTCAGGACAGGGTGTTGGATTCTCCTGGAACTGGATTTATGGACAGCTGTTAGCAGCCATGTGCGTGCTGCAATTGAACCCAGGTCCTCTGCAAGAGCAGCCGTTGCTCTTAACAGCTGAGCCATCTCAGCCCCCAATGTCAACTTCTTATGATATCTTATTTAGTGTTGTTAAGGACTATTTGGTTGAAAAATTATCACGTTGTAATAGATAGATGCATAAGTTAGTTAATCTAAATTCGCTTTTATGGCTCTTTTAGTGTTAATAAAGACTGTTACAATAATTTTAAAAAATGAAAGTAAGAGAGTACATGAATTCAGGGGAAAGTTGTAAGGTGGAGTGGAGAAAGGGCAGGGGGGTCTGGATATGATCAAAATACATTGTATGAAATATTTGAATGAATTCAAAAATTTCTTTAATGTTGGCATCCATAGACAACCATAGTATAGATTTCCCTCACATGTCATAATAGCATAGACAGAAGAGGAAGATATATTACAAGACAAACATATTACTGATAAACAATTATAGGAAGACATTGTGTGGCTTAACATAAAATCAGAAATACCCTGAGAAAACTAGAGATATTTTAAAAACCGAGTTTTCTTTCTTTTTTTGAAAGCTGTTAGATGATTTTAGTTTAAAGCTCAGTGTTGAAATTTGAGTCACACACTGTGTGACCAGGGGCAAACTTGGCTGAGTCACAGGCTTTTTATTCCCAAAGTGATAATAATAGTAGTACTTGAATTTCATGTTGTTACAGTGATGAAACAGTAATGGGATAATTGCAGAACAGCACATGCTCAGTTATGAAGCCCTCGTTATAAAGTGGTGAGCACCCCACCTTGTCAAAATATTCAAGACACGCTCTTCTGCCTGAAAGCGCTCTGGGGAGACTGATGTTGAATGACATGCTGGAGTTCATGGTTTCCCGTCACTTATGATTTCATCATGAATAAAATGACATTTATATTCATGTTCTCTGACTTATTAAGTTTCTTCAATTAATATCTATTGATTCTGCATTCTATACAGGACCGTGTTCAGTGCAAGGGTTCCAGCTGATAAAACAATAAAGATAAATCTCTGATTTCATAGTTTTTGTCCCAAAAGGCACAAGAGGAGAGGAAATAAATCCTGAAAACCAACACAGTGTCAAGTGATGGTGAATGTTCTGCTTCAAATGAAAAAATGAAGTGACTGGCTTAAACTGGAAAGATCGCTCTGAGCAGGTGGCATTCACAAAGAGTGACAGGCAGAAGACACCTTTGTGAAGAAGGAAAAGCATGGTTCTCAGATTGGAGCATGGGTCTGGGTGCACTGTGTTCCATGACATGCTCTAAAACTTTGTGCTACAGAACAGTGTGAAGACCCTAAGGTAGAAGTAAACTTGGAATATTGTAAGATTAGAAGGATGTTCAAAAGGAGGAGAGCACAGGGCAGGGTTAATACTCACCAGGATCAGTCACTGCTTTCTGTAATTCTATGCATGCACAGCAGAGATAAAGGGAGAATATGTCACCAAATAGATGGAGCAGTAATTGGACAGCAGGCAGGTCATTTAGCTATATTGTTCATGACGTTTACGGCTGTTCTTTGCTTCTTCAAATTAAATTTATCTCTCTCTTTTTTTTTTTTTTTTTGTTTGGTGTTGTCTTTTTTGAGACAGGGTCTGCTTATAGCCCCAGCTGTCCTGGAACTCACTCTGTAGACCAGGCTGGCCTTGAACTCACAAAAATCCACTGCCTCTGCCTCCCAAGTGCTAGGATTAAAGGCGTGCGCCACCGCACCAGGCTCAAATCAAATTTCTTAAAATGTGTAAGTTCTGTCAAGATCCCAGTTCCTTACCAAACACTGACCATGCGCACTGCCATTAATTAGTATGTCATTGTATGAGAGACATAAAATGCTGTTTCATGGATTTGATGTCAGTGAAGGAAGGAAAGAAGTAAAGTGTACTGTGAGGGAGGGAAGGAAAAGATGGGAAAGGAAGGGAAGGAGATTAATGAAAGAGGGGAAATAAAGGGGGGAAATGAAGGAAGAAGGAAGGAAAGAAAGGGTGGGAGGAGAGCAGGGAGGGAGCAAGAGAGGGAAAATAGAAGGAGTGCATTCTCTGAAGATGTCTTTCTACGAACTCCATCTCCTCAAACACGTTCGCTATAATTATTTTCTTTGTTTTGCTTTTTCTTTCTGACTTTTGCAAAAAGTCAATTGTCAAATTAAGAATAATTAATTCATAAATATTTATTGTGATTTTCCATTTTGTTTATTTGAATTCTCTTTTAAAGAAGGAACTAATTATTCCTCATTTCAGATTTAATTAAGCACACACCTGTCTAGGTTACAGATCTGAGTCATAATTAACAATATTTTGACAGGAAATAAGCCAGAGAGCATATTGATATTTTTGCCATCTTCACACCAAGACTTAGGTTTATGTAGAAGTCATTGGATGAGGCATTCCCATGTGTAAAGGTCACTTCTAAAGGCCTCCCATGTCACTGCCTGTCTCCTACTGAGGTAATAGCCCTGATATAAATCTCTATGTACCTTTTGCACATTCTCTTATTTAATACAACAATATTAAAAAGTAGAGTTTTTGGTGGGGGTCTTTTTGAGACAGGGTCTCCCTGTAGCCTTAGGCTGTCCTGGAACTCACTTTGTAGACCAGGCTGGTCTTGAACTCACAGACCCACCTGCCTCTGTCTCCTGGGTGCCTTTAATCCCAGGCTGTTGTGGAACTCACTCTGTAGACCAGGCTGGCCTTGAACTCCCAGAGATCCACCTGCCTCTGCTTCCTGAGTGCTAGGATTAAAGGCATTTCCAACACCCCTAGCACAAAGTAGATTTTATTGTTATTCTAGTTTACAGAAAGGGAGACTCAAAATGTCTGATAAATTTCCCAAGATCCCACTGCTACAAAGTAGCCATGACTAAGCTGAAACTGAATTAAGACAAGTTAATCAAGTATTCACATTCTTACATATCACAAAATGTATATAATAGCAGAAATCTAGTGGGAACGGCATTTACAGGACATAAAGAAGTAATGTCACATATGGAGTAACCATTCTGTGATTAAGGGAAGATTCTAGGTGATGTGGTGGTTAGTATTGACTGTCAACTTGTCAGGATCTCCAAACACAGAGATAAATTCCAGGCATACCCAACAGGGATTACATTGATTAGTTCATTGGGGTGGGAAGAATCATACTAAAAATCAGGTGTCATCTCTCCCTGGGCATGAGTCCTGGGCTGCATAGAGAGGAGAAAGAGAACTGTGAGTAGTAGTCATCACTCTCTGTTTCCTGACTACAGCTACAACCCATCAGTGCTTCACACAAACTCTACTTCCACATCCCCAACATGATGGACTATACAGCAGAACTGAGAGTCAAAATCAAGCCTTTCTCCTCCCCTCCCTTCCTCCCTCCCTCCCTCCCTCCCTCCCTTCCTTCCTTCCTTCCTTCCTTCCTTCCTTCCTTCCTTCCTTCCTTCCACAGCCTTTGTGAGGGTATTTTATCACAGCAACAGGAAAAGCAAGTAAAACAAATGACATTTTCCATTTCTTTTGTCCTAAGATGGAACGTTCACTCTGTCCCTGGTGGCAGATATGTGACTTACCATTGTTTTATCTCTTGATTCTCAACTTCTTTTCTGTAAGATGAAGTTCATGCTATTTATTTTTATTTTATCTGTGTGAGTGTATTGCCTACACTTGTGTAAGTACACCTGTGTCATGTAATGCCTAAGGAGGTCAGAAGAGGGCACTGGATCCCTGGAATTTGAGTTAAACATTGTATTTAGCTACCACATGGGTACTGGAAACCAAACCGAGGTCCTCTGCAAGAACCAGTAGTGCTTTCCGCTGAGCCATCTCCCTAGCCCTAGGATTATGATATTTAACACACAGATTCTCGATGCAGTATAGTATACTATATAAGTCAATGATAAGCATTCGATCATTATTAATTATCTGATTGGATGAACTCTTTATTTCTTTCCTTCTTATCCTTCAACTAGGTCTTGGACATTAGTGACATCTATGTGTAATTTTTTTTTTTTTATAATGCAGGGATCAAGATGATGTGCAGTGCAATTTTTTGGAAGCAAGAAATAATAAAAAAAAACTAGTCCTTTTAATTTATGTTAATGAAATGGGCATACACAATAAAGAAGGTAATAGTCCCAGAGGGGATGGATTGGGACAAATACATTTTATCTAAATGGAATTTAATTAAAATTTGGGTGCAACTTAAGTGAGTAGCTAAGAACTCAGGCTTTGCCCTCAAGAGAACCTATGCTTAAACCCAGAATCTGTCACTCCTTAACACTGTTATCTACAGACACTTTTCTTTACCCTTTTCAAACTCACATGTAAGGAGAAATTTTTAAGAATTGAGTTAAATCATGCATATGAAATGTTTAACGAAGTCCGTGACCATTGTGTAATCAGATACCAATCATTGTAATCACTATGCAGTTCTTCCATCATGTCAGGTACTTTGAATTATCCACCACTGTTAAGTAAATCGCCCCCTGTTACCAATAATCTTGGAGGACATCACATGTAGTGGCTCATCGGTGAGGCAGCTTAGTTGAAGATCAGCATCTGCCAATTTCTGTGACTCATAGCACTTAAGGTTCAATTTCAGTTACAATGCTCTGAAAGGTAGAATGTTTCATGGTGTCCCCAACCCTGTGTATCTATACCCAGGGACCATAATGCATGCCAGATGGTCCATTCCTTCATGTAGAACTGTTCTTCATAGAAAATCCATTCAGCCTTCTATAATATAAACATGAACTTAATGGTTGTGATAGATAATTGATAGATGGATAAGCAGATGATAGGTAAGTGTGATAAAGGAGAAATTGAGACTTAGATATTATCATAGGCATAGTGGTGTCATATAGCTCAGATGCACTCATCAGTAATGTGGATAAAGTATATAGAGAGGTATATGCACAGACATAGGTTCAGTGGAAATATAGATGAAAATAGCTTATAAAGGCCAGCAAACAGTGGAAACATTTACAGCTGATCTTTTGGTTTGGGCCTGGGAAAACTGCTTTGAGGCATACATTCCTCATGTTGTAAGGATGGTATCTGACTATTTAGAGAATAACAGTAGTTATCCACCACCTTTAGTTCTTACAGTCTTTCCACCCATCCCCTGTTCTTCAATGATCTCTGAATGTGATGTAGAAGTCCCATTTATGACTGAACACTCTGCAGTCTTTGATTCTCTTCATATTGACCAATAGTGAATCTCTGTGTTAAATGTAATCTACTGCAAGAAGGAGCTTCTCCAGTGTGGGTTGGGGGATACTCTAATCTATGGGAATCACAGTAAGTCTTTAGGAGTCTGTTTAGTACTATGTCTATTTAGCAGTGCATTGTAATAGGTTCCTAAGAAGCTTTTTCATGTGTATTTTGAACAAAAGAACTTTTGAAGGGAAGAAGACTACCCAAATGATTATAAAGCACCAAGCACCAATTTGTTATCATGGAATAAATCCTTGATACTTTAATTCCTATATTAGAGTCAAATCTTGGGGGGGGGGATAAAGGACAAAATATATAGCCTTTCAACTGCCTCTTCTTGTCTGGTGGTTAAATTGTTTTATCATTCAGAAATAATGGTTTGAATTTAGATAACTGTAATAGTGTCGGCTCTAGGATTGTGTTTAGAAATATACAAGGAAAATGTGCTTCAAAATCAATATTAGCATCGCTACCTTCTTATTTAACTTTTTATATTTTGAAAGTGTATAAAGATCTTTTCTATCAATAATTATTATTTGTTAAGAGATTTCAGAATTCACCCTGGCTAATCGAAGGTAGGTGGGCTTTTTGTACTATAAGGAAACTGCAGGGTCCCTGAGAGAAAGCAGGGTGAAGCTCTCATCTGCCCACAGGATGGAGAAACAATCACATCTGGATGGACCATTTCCAGCCTTCTGATCATTATTCATTCCAGGAAGAAGCATGTAATCCCTGTAT
Organism: Rhizomys pruinosus; assembly: GCA_009823505.1. Taxonomy (NCBI): domain Eukaryota; kingdom Metazoa; phylum Chordata; class Mammalia; order Rodentia; family Spalacidae; genus Rhizomys; species Rhizomys pruinosus. The sequence continues at coordinate 396,310 of VZQC01004776.1, forward strand.
CTAATATGCATGCCAGAATGTCCACGTAGGAAGGATGTAGGAAGGACTTTTATAAATGGATGCAATCTGGGCTAATGATTTTTAATTAACCCCAGCAAAACCATGTGCTCTTGTGTCTGACCTGGTCTCATTTCCTTGGCAACTTCAGTTTGGTACATCACCCATAAAGATAGTGCATGAACATGAGTGTGACTGAGAATTAACATATCAAAGTGCTGAAAGGCTATACAGCCATCTTCATTGCATACAGTGGAGATTGGGAAGGACAGGTGACCCTGTCTTCGTAAATGAGATCTTCTAGAACTAGGAAGGAAAGGATCAGATGGTCTGCTAAGATTAAAGTAGAGACAACCTTGTACTGCCCCAACTGAAGCTGCAGAAACAATTTTGAATAAAATTAGGAGTAGGGCCTGACTGGGGGACACAGTTCCTGCAACAGAGCTCTAGAGACTGTTCCACTCACAGTTCCAGAGAGGCTGTTCCACTCACAGTTCCAGGAGACAGGTTTCCAAGAGACACCTGAGGCAGTGAGTGTCCTCTGGGTTCCATCCTGCTCTTAAAACCTAAATTTAAGAGTCAGACTTTTTGTTCAGGTAATTGAAATGTTGGTCATAGTAATGCCACACAGGGACCTGGAAGAGCTCTCTCTGGCATTCATAAAATTAGCCAGTTCCTTAGATGTACCCATGCTCTCTTCAATGAAGGGGGCACGCTCCCTCTCAAGTAAAGCCAGCTTGTTAATAAAACAGGAAATCATGCTTTACTGACAGCAAACAAATGCTTGTTTTGTCTTTGCCTTAGACTTTTCGTGAATAATCTTCTTAATGAGGCAAGATGCTTATTACATGTAATGGCAGTTCTTAAAGTTAAACAGGCTCTTCAAGTTCAGGAGCAAGGGAGTAATAGGCCAGACTCAGGTCACTGGGTTTTTTGTTGTTGTTGTTGTTCTTTGTTTGTTTGCTTGAATATTTGTCTTACTTTTGCTGTCTTTTCCAGTAGATTTCCTCTTCCACTCCCCTGAGAAAATACTAATTTATTATTTGGTTTCTCTCAAGTACAAATCGCTTTCTTTTCCCCCTTTCCTCTAAATCATTTTAGTGGATAACAAGCTGCAGAGGATGGCAGTGTGTCACTGTCAAATCACCTTTTGGACAATATCATCCTGTCGTGAGTCTGTTGAAGTGGAGGCATGACATTGACTGGGGGAAAAAATATACACACTTGGTTCCTCATTGTTCATTTTAGGCTGGCCTTAGCTGCAGGAACTCTGAGAGGCAGTATCACTCGTGCAGGCTGGGCACAGTTAGGAGGTGTTGGATGCCTCTCTGGTTCCTGGGCCTTCCTGTCAACACTTAAATGAACTACTTTGTTTTGTCTCTGAGATGGCTTTTATTCCACCCCCTGCAGTTAACGGTCCTGGAAAAACCTTGACGGTTTTATAGTCTGGGTAGATAGTAGCTGTGACATATTGACTTTGCTTAAGAGATAGGAACCTGAGGCTTTTCCTTCCAACCATGGGGAAGTGAGGAATGCTGGGGTGTGCTGATGTTCAGCGAAAAGACACTGGAAACTGTTATAGGATTCCTGACAATGAGGGGGTGAAGTTTTAACATAGATGTCTAATATTATTTCTTTGAATTTGCTGTGTAGAATGAAGGCCATAGGTAGATCTACTTCCTAACTATTATAATAGCCATCCAGTTACCTGCCAGAGGGTGCAGACATGGTGTCTGACAGGAGTGCTAGCATTTGCCTTCCTGGGTGCTTATTTCTTATGTACCCATTTTCAGAGAGCATAGATGCCTATCAGGCCCTCTTTGACAAAAGTCCACCAGAATCCCAGCACTGAGGTAAAGCAGGAGGCAAAAAGTGTGTCTCCTACAAATACCTTGAGATTCTTCATCTGATCCCCAGTCATTGGTAGAACTCCCTAGCAACAAGTCCTGACTTGAAGGATGAAGATAAGAATTTCTCACAAACCTGAAAGACTCCAGAGTAAAGACCTCTGATTTGGAGAGGGGAAAAAGTTAAAATAAATGGAAAGTAATAGCAGAAATCAGTTTGGGTGGATTTGCAAGATAGTTTGGCTGGGGCCTTTCTAGGGACTGGCTCTTGCCCCTCAGTCTCACCGTGTCCTCCAATAGGCTCCCATGGTGAAGACTTGGAAGTTATTTAACAAAGTTATTGGAACTAGGGGCCAGTGACTAGAGCCATGCGGTATGCCGATGGACTGCTATGGAACTTTAATGCTGCTTTTCTGCATTGTTGGTGATTTTTTCTTTTAACACAGAGACATATTTGTGAGTTGTAGTTCAACACAGTTTGAGCAGTACAGAGAATCCCATATCCGCCACCTCAGTCATGAGACAGCAAATTCCCTCCAGAAGCAAGCAGATGACTCAATAGTTAAAGTAATTATCCTGCACATGCAAGGACCAGAGTTCAAATTCCCAGAAACTCAGATAAATGCCGAGTGGCTTTGGTGTCCTACCTATATTCCAGCCTGTGAAATTGGAGTCCAGGGATTCCCCAGAACAAGTTGGCCAGCAAAACTAGCCGGCTTAGCGACTGACCATGGGGTGTGAGTGAGAGTCCTTATCTCAATAGATAAGGAGGAAGAGAGAGTGGGGATGATTCTAAATGTCAGTATTGGGCCTCTACAAGTACACACAATCATGCATATGTCACATATATGCAAAACATGCATACACCACACACACACACACACACACATGAAAAATGGGGGAAAAAAGAGAAAATTTCCAATTCATCAGGATATTTTTTAGTCACCTTTTATAATCAGCCTTGCCCTGACTCATCAGGCCCTTAGCAAGCACTGATCTGTTTCTTGTTTGCATAGCTCTTCCTTGTGTGAGAATGACACTTAAGTAGAAGCATACAGGGCTGCCTTTGAGTCAGGCTTTCTTTACCAAGCAGACAACACAATTGATATCTGTCCATGGTGCTGTGTGTGTCAACGTTTGTGCCTCTGAGTTACGGAGTAGTACTGATGGCACGGACTTAGTGCTCCTCACCCTCTCCAACTGAAAGATAGTTACAATTTCTAGAGAATACGAGTAAAACTACCCCAGGCTTCGATATTCAGGACAGATGTGTTTCCATTGTATTTTGATAAATTCCTAGAAAAGGTTTGGGTTGACTAAAAGGTAAGTATATGTTCAACATTGTAAGAAGGTCCATAAATCTTTTCCAAATGGGGTGTTGCTGTACCATTCACTATTCACATGGGCAGTGGAGTGTTCTAACTGTTGTCGTATCTTGCAAGCCAGGCAAAGGCTTTTATTTTTTCTTTTGTTGTTTCATTTTCTCCCATTGCATTAGGTGTGGAATTACTTCTCACTGTGGGTTTAATTTACATCTCACTGAATGCTAACCATGCTGAGTAGTTATTCAGGTACTTGACATCATTTTATCTTCTTTTGTGAACTGTCTGCCCAAGTCCTTTTCCCATTTCTTCACTGAAATGCTTTCCTTCTTACTATTGGGTTTTGAGAGTCTTTGTACATATGGCACAGACATTCTTGTCAGATGTGAGTTTTGCGAATATTGTCCTGTAATCTATGACTTCACTTTGCCTTGTCTTAGCTTGTATTTTGAAAAGAAAAATAATCAATTTTGATTACCTCTTTCCAACTTTTTTTTTAATTAGTTTTTATTGATGCTTTGTGCATTTCATACATTTTTTCCAATTCAGTTCAGGCTTATTTCCCTTTCCCTCCCCCCCCCCCCCCACCCCATCCCAGATCATGCATTCTGCCATAACTGTCCTGCATCTTTCTCTCAGTTTTTTTTTTCATTTTTAGCTATAAGTGATAATCCATGAGTACAAGCATCCTTCATGCAAAACCTATCTGCAGGCTGTTGTGCCCAAACACCTACAGCCCCACCATCCAGTGGGGGGTGACAGGTTGTTTGTTCAATCAAGTTGATCAAATGAGTGTCCAGACTACATTGCTGTAGTTTCACCATTCACCCCAATCGCAGCCCTTACATTCTACCACGCCCCCTCTTCCGCAGGTTGTTCCCTAGGCTTAGAAAAGGGGCACAGGTGGATGAGAGGTAAAACAGTCCACTCTCTCTGGAGCTGTTGACTTGGACTCTGGTCAATTCTGGCTGTTTCCTTTCATGGGCTGACAGTTTGTCCAGGAATAACCTTTCGATCCTACTAATGAAGAACAAGCAATTAGATATATAGGTATTTAAGCAGCACTAATAGTTATGGTAGGTTACCTCTTTCCAACTTTTAAATTATGTTATGGATTATACTTTTGAGTCTTAGATAAGAAATCTGTGCCTGACTCAAGCTCTAGAAATTTTCTCTTGTGCTTTTTACCTAGAAGTGGTTTGACTTGGTAGTTTTATATTCATGTGTATAATTTACATTGATTTAATTTTTACATAGAACACAAGAGGTAGCTTCCCATTATTTTTTGCATATTCCAGCATGATTCTTGAAAAGACCATCCAGCCTTCAACTGATTGCCTGTGCAGACTTCAAAAAAATCAATCCACCTCAGCAAGCCTGTCTATTTCTGGACTTTCTGTTCTTTTCCATTGATCAATTGTTCTGTCCTTTCTCAAATTCTATATGCTCTCCCTTTATCTTGTGGCATGTGTAGTATATATATTATGCTTCATTCGAGCTTTAAAGGTCTTTTTCCCTTAAATCTTTATTTCTTTCATCATTTTTATTACATGTGCTTTAAAAATTATTACTCTTTATTTTTCCTATTTTATTAATTTTTATTTTCAAAATTCAGAAGCCAAGCTGCTTGACAAAGCTACATATCACATGACTATGTTTGATGATAACCTAAAAAGGTAAAGCCATGGAAAAGACAAGTAGGTAAGCAGTTTCCAAGCACTAGAGAGAAGGGTGGGGTAGGTGAAACACAGATTTTCTTTTTTTTTTTTTAATTTTTTTTATTAATTTTTTATTTATTTCTGTATGTGTACGAATGTATTGTCTGCATGCAAGTCTGTGCACCCGTGTCGTGCAATGCCGCAGAGGTCAGAAGTGGGCGTCGGATTCCCCTGGAGCTGGAGTTCTCCTGGAGTTGGAGTTTCAGACGGTTCTCAGCCGCCATGTGGGTGCTGGGGATCGAACCCAGGTCCTCTGCAAGAGCAGTCGGCGCTCTTAACCGCTAGGCCAACTCTCCAGTCCCAGATTTTCTTTTTATGGAGGTAAAATTATTCTTTATGATGGTACCTACAAGGCACTGACAGCACATAGATATTTAGAGCACAAAGAATAAACCTCAAGCTATACAATATGAAAATAAACCATTTAAGGGTTCAAGGGATCTCAGGATGGAATACTGACTGTAATGAAAGGATATAAGTATATTAAAAATATATGAAACAGGCTGGGCATGGTGGCGCATGCTTTTAATACTAGCACTTGAGAGGCAGAGGCAGGCAGATCTCTGTGAGTTCAAGGCCAGCCTGGTCTGCAGAGAGAGTTCCAGGACAGCCAGAGCTACAGGAAGACCCTGTCTCAAAAAGACTAATATCTATCTATCTATCTATCTATCTATCTATCATCTATCTATCTATCTATCTATCTATCTATCATCTATCTATCTATCTATCTATCTATCTATCTATCTACATTCTGAAAGTCAGAGGAAAAAAGTGTTGACCTAAGTCACTTCAGACATGAGTGAAGTCTGTGATAGATGAAGCAAAAGGGCTCACACACAAGCAAGCAAGGCGGGTGACAATCCTGCTTCCAAGGGGACAGGAGTTAATGTTCATGAAACTACTGTGCACATGTGGAATTGAGAATCACATGAGTGGCAGGTGGGAGAAGTGAAGTGAAAGTTACAGAAAAGCTGAGGAAAAGTCTAGAATGATTGACAGTCATGGTGTGGTCTTTGAATATCAACGTGAACTCTTTTTAACTTGAAAATCAAGTAACTATATATAGAGTTGCATAGAGAAGCGCATGTATTCACAGATGAGGATGCACACTTGTTCTCTTGTTCTGTCTGTTGAAAGGGCCAGGAACCAGCAAAGCCGTTGTAGCAATGTGCACAGCTCATTCTCAAAAAGAGAGCCTTACTGCCATTTTCTAATAAAAGGATTCAGGAATTCCTAGAAAGTTTGTCAGATCTAAGACTAGGCTAGGAAAGCACAAAATTATCCTGGTGAATATTGTTGTCCTGGAGAGTAAAGAAGTGTGCAATTAAAAAACAAACAAACATGGAGCTGGAGAGATAGCCTAGAGGTTAAGAGCACTGACTGCTCTTGCAGAGGACCCAGGGTTCAATCCCCAGCACCCACATGGCGGCTAAGAACTGTCTGTAACTCCAATTCCAGGAGAACTCCATCTCCAGGGGAATCTGAGACCCTCTTCTGACCTCCGCGGCATTGCACGACACGGGTGCACAAACCTACATGCAGACAGTACATTCATACACATTCAAAAAAAATAAATAAAATTAAAATAAAAAAAACAAAAAGAACAAATGAACTAACTACATCTTGACATGGTATAAATCAAAGGAACAAAAAGGCCACCTGAAAGAGCTCTCGATGGCCATAGCCGGAAAATCAGTAAGTTTATATTGACTCATAAACTGACATATAAAATAAAAATTGATGTTATGTACTAGTAGAAATAAATGAATGAAAAATAAATGCTGGGGCTGTAGAGATGTCTCAGCAGTTAAGAGTAATAATGGCTGTTCTTGCAGAGGACCTGGGTTTGGTTCCCAGCATGCACATGGCAGTTAACTTGTAACCTCAGATCCAGGATATCTGATGCCATCGTCTGAGCTCCACATGCATTGCATGACATGGATGTACTTACAGACATTCAGGCAATGCAGTCACACACATAAAATGCAATTAATAAATGTAATTTAAAAAATTGAAAATCACTGCAAAAGGGAATATAACATCTTCTGTGCTAAGGAAGTTTGATTAATTTACCCAGAAGGAGGTAAAATGTAAAGACAGAACCCATAAAATGATTCCCATTCATAGAAAGCACTGTGAGAAAAAAGGGGGAAAGGAATCCTGCATGAGCGTCTGGTAGCATGGATGTTAGGGAAAAGATAGGGAAACCCAAGCAAGAGAAGGACAGCAGTTAATAATCCATATTTAACACAGGGGGACAGAAATTGGCTCTGCAGTTGAGAGTACTCATTGTTCCTGCAGAGGACAAGTGTTGAGCTCCCAGCACCCATGCCAGGTGGCTCACAACCACCTGTAGCTTCAGTTCCAGGGGATTAGTTCAGTTCCATATCTTTCTGGCCTCTGCAGGTACTGCAGTCATATATACATACCCACACAGACACTCACCCAAATGCACATTATAAAAATAATACTATTGGGCTGGAGAGATGGCCTAGCGGTTAAGAGTGCCGACCGCTCTTACAGAGGACCCGGGTTTGATCCCCAGCACCCACATGGCAGCCGAGAACAGTCTGAAACTCCAATTCCAGGAGAGCTCCAGTTCCAGGGGAGTACGACACCCTCTTCTGATCTCCGCAGCGTTGCACGTCATGCGTGCACAGACTTGCATGCAGACAATACATTCATACACATACAGAAATAAATAAAATAAAATAAAATAAAAAATATTATTTATTAATTATGACTTTATTTATTATTTATTTTTATTTATTAATTGTTTATTAATTAAATTATTTAATTTATTTAAATTAATTAATTATTTTTATTTATTAATTAAAAATGTCATGTCATATTTTATAATATATATATATTGAATGGAGGATATAGGGAAAATTTCCTACACTCTCATCAGATGTCAATTAATTTAAATCTATTCAGAGACAAAAGTTTATTTTAAAAGCAAACATTTCTTAAGCCCTTCTTAAGTCAGTAACATGAAATGCAAAAGGCCTTCATTTCATTGTCTATTAATTACCAGGCTAATTTCCTAAAGTTGTTTTCTCAGAAGAATAAGGGATCCTGGTCCTAGCTCAAAGATAATGGTGAGACACTGCACCTCTGTTTAGAGTCTGAGTGGCATTGCCTACATTGTAAAGCATATTTCTTTTTTTTTTTTTAATTAGTTTTTATTGATGCTTTGTGCATTTCATACATTTTTCCAATTCAGTTCAGGCTTATTTCCCTTTCCCTCCCCCCCCCACCCCACCCCATCCCAGATCATGCATTCTGCCATAACTGTCCTGCATCTTTCTCTCTTTTTTTTTTTTCATTTTTAGCTATAAGTGATAATCCATGAGTACAAGCATCCTTCATGCAAAACCTATCTGCAGGCTGTTGTGCCCAAACACCTACAGCCCCACCATCCAGTGGGGGGTGACAGGTTGTTTGTTCAATCAAGTTGATCAAATGAGTGTCCAGACTACATTGCTGTAGTTTCACCATTCACCCCAATCGCAGCCCTTACATTCTACCACGCCCCCTCTTCCGCAGGTTGTTCCCTAGGCTTAGAAAAGGGGCACAGGTGGATGAGAGGCAAAACAGTCCACTCTCTCTGGAGCTGTTGACTTGGACTCTGGTCAATTCTGGCTGTTTCCTTTCATGGGCTGACAGTTCATATTTCAAGTAAACTAAGGTAAAAGATAAAGGAGCCATCACCAATAAGATTGATATCCTGCATCAACATAATTTAGGAAAAGGCAACCTATTGCTTTTCCTAAATTATGTTGAAAGTGTTACTGGTTGAACTATTATATCAGAGTCCTTAGAAATATACATAATTTAACATATGCATATATCTTTATCTATATCTACATTCATCTATACCCCCAGTTAAATTGAAAGACTCAACATTATCTTTACAAATACACACACACACACACACACACACATATATGCTTAACAGATAACTATTAGGCCTATAAAGTAAGATGACAGTTATAAAAATTCTTTTGTAGAAAAGATGTTTTAAACCTCATAAGACTCTGCAAGGTTTTAAAATTTCTAGTGAATGTTAAATTCACAGTCAATCATTGCCTCTAGTCTCTGTGAGTCTGGCACTTTTAAATTGTTCTGAAATGAAGGAGAAAGAGTTGACTGCTTCATGAGAATAGATTTAGAGATAAGGTTCATTTCTTTTCTTAATAGTTTTATTAATTTTTGTATTTTTGAGAAGTTCATACATGAGTAGTATATTTGCATTATTTCTCCTCCTCCTCCTCCTCCTCCTCCTCTTCCTCATCACCCAGGTGTCCCTATCCCACAAAATTTCTTGTCCTCTTCTTTGATTATTATTGATATATATATAATAATCTCAGGGGCTCATCCCTCAGGAAACCTGTTTTTTTTTTTCTCCCTCAGTATTCACTGATCATCTTGTACAGTCTTCATCGCATCTGCATCTGTATATCAGCTAGTTCTTTCATTATGCAGATCCTGTTAGGCTGCCATATTGTAGAGATCTCATGGGCACAGTGTCTGTACCATGTCAAACATGCATTACTCAGAAGCAGGAGTCTTGTCTATTTGACTCTTATTTTCCCCCTCTGCTCTGAGTATACAGATTACATTGTAGATGTCTCACTTAGGGCTGCACACCTCAAAGTCACATATTCTCTGTTTGACCAGTTGTGGAACTTCATAATGTCTCTGTCAAAAGAAAAAGCAAGTCTGATATACATGTGATATACATGTGTCAGGGTGGTCCTGAGTGCCAGCAGTCTCCAGATAACTTTAATTCCTATTAAGTTACTTTCATTTACTTTTAAAAAGGAAATCAAAGCATGAGCTATCAATTCAAGGAATGTGAAGGAGGTGAGATGATGTGTAGATATGACTGAAAGGACTGACAAAGAACCACGGAGACATCTCTTCCCTGCATGCATGTAAGCTCAGAGCCAAGTAAAGAGATGAGAATGCAGGACCATCCATGGAGTGAGAGTCTGGCTCAGCTGCTTATCAAATGGGTAGGCTAGGGTTTACAGACTGCCAGAGAATTGTCTATAAAACACAAGTGCAGCAGCACTTGCCTTGGAGGCTTATCCAGGTCCAGCATGATCGGACTCTTATGTGCTTAGCAGTCTGTCCCAGAGAACACCAGTTCCTGATTCTAGTGAGTTGAAACAAGATGACATGAACTGTCTCCAACAGACTGTACCCAGGTTCTTCACAGACTTCTTTCTTCAGAAGAGATGCTTATGCTCATTAAACTCACAGGTACAAATGTAGCTGTTTAGAAATGAGAATTAGGCCCCTCCCCCCCAAAAAAACCTGAGTGACCCTTGAGGACCAAATCCTCAACTGACCTCGAAAAAACAAAAACTTTGGTTAATCTGGGCTGACTGTGTGGACTTAAGCATCCAAAAGGAAAGTATAACCAGAAATAAATAATCAGTAAGATCTGAGAAATTGTACTTCAGATATAAAACTTGAGAATCCTCCAAACCTTCAATGCCAGATGGGGACTACTGAGATATCCAGCTGAGCAGCTACTGGGAATTCAGCCTCTTCATAGTGTAGACTGCAGTTGTTGGACTACCCAGGCTGTGTCATGGAGGCCAGTGCAGGAAGATCAAGACAGGACACATGCTTGCTGGACCTCATTTGGATGACCATGGCGGGGAGGAACCCCAGTGTGGAGCACAGGGGCAGGACTGATGGTTGTTTGGGTTTGCCAAGGAGGAACTTCAAGCACTTCCTTGGAGAAAACATGACATATTTTGTAAAGAAAGAAAGAAAGAAAGAAAGAAAGAAAGAAAGAAAGAAAGAAAGAAAGAAAGAAAGAAAGAAAGAAAGAATCCTCCAACTCAGGTGATATGTATATATATATTCTGAAGCAATACAAGTTGGAGAAAAAAATGGAATTTCTATGTTAAAGTATCACTGTATTTGGTCTTTTTTTTTTTTTTTTTTTTGAGACAGGGTCTCCCTGTAGCTCCGGCCATTCTGGAACTCACTCTGTAGACCAGGCTGGCCTCAAACTCACAGAGATCCTCGTGCCTCTGCGTCCCAAGTGCTAGGATTAAAGGTGTGCGCCACCACGCCTGGCATTTGCCCACCTCTTTACGTGTATCAATGTACTGTCTGCATGCAAGACTGTGCACCCGTGTCGTGCAATGCCGCGGAGGTCAGAAGAGGGTGTCGGATTCCCCAGGAACTGGAGTTCTCCCGGAATTGGAGTTTCAGACGGTTCTCGGCCGCCATGTGGGTGCTGGGGATCGAACCCTGGTCCTCTGTAAGAGCGGCTGGCCCTCTTAACCGCTAGGCCATCTCTCCAACCCAAGTATCTGTATTTTAATGCTTCTTTGGTATCACAGGTTTCATTTATGTTACTTTGATGCTATGTGTACTTCAAATAAACTTAAAATCAGCTTAAAATAAAAAAAATAAATAAAAATGAATAAAAAAAGAAGTGAGGTTTGTTCCTCTGACCACTCTGGAGGGAGTCTCCCATCCTGGTTAAGGCATTAACTCAGAGAAACAGTTGTAGAGTTTTTCAATCCTTGTCAAATTGCTTAGACTATTTTTTCATTCCCTTTTAATAAAATAAGAATAAGGCTTGAAGAGGGCCTGGCCCACAGGAAGCACCCACTCTGTCCTTATCATTTTAACAGGGTTTTGAACACTTTTTGAGTTATTCATATTTCTTTTATGTGTATGAATGTTTCTCCTGCGTATGTGTATGCACACTACATGTCTGCATGCCTGCAGGGCCTTTGGAGTCCAGAAGGGAGCAATGGATCCCCTGGAGCAGGAGTAACAGGTATCTGTGGGCTACCATATGGGTGCTGAGAACTGAACTCAGTTTCTTCCCAAGAGCAGCTGGTGCTCTTAACTTATGAGTCATTTCTTCAGACCCAGGATCAATGGTTTTGATCAGCCTAAGCAATTCTCAGTAGGCAGATGGTGCATCATTTCCTGTCGTATGTATCCTTGCTAATAGTCATCTCCCCTGCAGTTTGTTTGGAGAGGAATTGTGCCTGAACGAACCAGGATGCAAACGCTGATGTGGTAGCTCCTGTGCAAGTCTCTTCAAAGGGAAAGAAAGAAACCAGTTGTTGAACTTTGCAGTATCTCCACCTTTGATGAGCAGTGAGATATATGTGTCAGGTCCTGAGTGTGAACAGGCTACAAATAACTTTAACTCCTATTGAATTCCTTTCAGCCACTCTTAGGAAGAAGGAAATAAAAACATAATCTCTGGAACTTGCCCCGCCCTCACTGTCTCCCTAGTAGCTTCGGGCACAGTCCCACTCGGATTCCTCTGCCTCAGATCACTGGACTAGCTTCCTAACCCAGACGAGCTAAACTCCAGCATAGTTTTCTAGACTCCCCCCCCCCACAGGCAGTCCCCATCCTCCACCCTCCCCTGGATCCTGATCTGTGTGACACAGACTGTCCTTCTTACAACCTTAACAAGTATACGAGTATACCATATACCACTCATCAAAGAAGCTTCTTTTTGCAACAGAAGGAGGCTACTATAGAGTTACACAACTGGTCACATACACACACACACACACACACACACACACACACACACAGATAATATACATCTGAGAGATGCCCAGTCCTAGGTGACATATCTACAGTGGAACCTCTACCCCTAAGGCTGATGGAAATTAGTGGAACAAGCAGTAGAGAGAAAACCAGTGCATCCAACTCTCACCTGCCAGGCTTCATTTACAGCAGAGCACAATGCACACAGAAGGCCCAATCTGCAAAGTTTTAGAGACTAAGAGACTGCAGATAGGACTCCTATATTAAACCTCACCTGCCCATGTCTCAGGGACAATTGTGGAAGAGAGGGTGGAAGGATTGTAAGAGCTAGAGTTGGCCCATGAACATAGAAAAATAGAGGTTTTCAGTCCACTGGAAGCTAGCTCATGTGAACTTGCAGCATCCCCACACATGTACACATACACACACACACACACACACACACGCACACACACATGTGCTCACAAGCACACTTACACAAACTGAAGAACTTAAAAAAAGCAATTAACCATGTACAATACTTCTAATTCATCCCAGCACTCAGAAGATAGAGGCAGGGATATTTCTATGAATTTGAGTCCAGTCTGGTCTACCTAGTGAGTTCCAGACCAGCCAGAACTGTATAGTGAGACCTTATCTCAATAAATAAATGAATAAATAATAAATAAATAAATAAATAGTTAAATCAATTGGTTATTTAGCTTGGAGGTTGGGGCCGTGAGCAAGTACACACATGAAAGCAGGAAATCCGGAAACGGGGCCACTTGACCTCCTCTTTACCCAATGCAGAATGTACAGAAAATGCTGGGAGTGCTTCTAAGGTCCCTAAGACAAAAGATAGAGAATTCACACCACCAAGAAGTATAATCAGCAGCATGTCTCTGTACCCAGCTGAGGCCCTGGAGTATTAAGAAAATGAATGCATGAATGAATGAATGAATGAATGAATGAATGAATAAAGTGAATGAGCTCACAGCTGATATCTGGGTAACATTTACTCCACACCTTGTGAAAAAGTAGTATTTACATACAAACTGTTCAAGAGTCTTTTGCAGTTCTCTAACTGGTCTCTTATGGAATTATAAGTGTATTGAACCAAACTGGAAAGAATACCTAGACTGTAATCCAATACTGTCTCAGTGCACCATTCCTGCTAAACAATTTCTTTGCCTTTGTGGATCTTTGACATTAGGCAGATTTAACCAAACATCATTATGGCATATGGCATTATTCTACAGAAAAACATGCAGAACACTGAACAAAGTACCTGGTTGAGCATTTGGGGAAGAAGCTGGATGTCCAACAACTTACTGAATGCAGTCAGAAAAATTCCCTCTGAATGCACATCTGGGTGAGAGTTGAAGGATACACTAGTTTTCTCTCTACCACCTGTTCCAGGAAGTTCCATGAGCCTTAGGGGTAGAGGTCCCACTGTAGATATGTCACCTAGGACTGGGCATCTCTCAGATGTATATTCTCTGTGTGTGTGACCAGTGTGATAAGTGTCTTAGGTTAGGCAGGACAAAAGCAAAAATGTTGGGATCCATGAAGAAAGAGCCTTGGTTCTGAGAGCAATAGGAATCTGTACTATTTCATGTGAAAGAGGCATGGTATGGTTACTAAAAGTGTCTTTCTACCATAGGTAATGTCCATGTCTCTGGACTTCTACTTAAATTGTCCACATAAACCTGAAGTTTAAGCTTACTATATTACAGAATGCAACTGGTTTTCTCAGTCTGTTTACCTAATCCAAGGATATTTGAGAGAGAGGAAAAAATTAGGATTTTACAGAATGGCAAGTCTGCATTGTCTACCTGTCTATTGGAGCCCTCTCCATTTAATAATGGGTGGAAGGGGAAAGAGATCTGGCAATAATTGCTACAAAAATACATAATGTGGCAAGAAGATTTGTTCAATTCTTTTTGCAAAGTAAGTTGAACCTCATTTTTCAAAGAGGCAGGAATATAATAGATTTCCCAGGTTTTCTTACAAGTCAATCTTGCTTTGGTGTCTTTGCTGAGTCTGCACATGTTCCTTCCTGGGCAGCTTCTCAGGTACTGACTGATGTGCACCCTGGGGAAAAGGTCAAAAAGGAGATTAAAGCTCAAGGAATGTAGGACAGAGAAGAAACTGTGGTTAACTCCGCTGGTTTCAGACAGGTGGATTCCATCACAACACAGCTCTAAATAAAAGATTCTTGAAGTTTTGCTCCTTATAATGAACTTATACACCTTGATGAAATAGCTCCTAGTTTCTAGAAAAATCCGAGGCAATATTTTTTTTAAGTTTAGTTTTAATATGCCTGGTTTCTATTTCTGTTTGTGTAAACTTCACTGCTGTGATATTAGTGTATATATGTTTTAAATATTTCATTAAATCTTGTGCTGTTTTATGGAATTTTTAATGTAGTGCTCTGAATTGCACATGAACTCTGAAATGAAACCTTCATCTAATTTATTTTTCAAAGCCTAGTTGATCTTCCTTTCAAGTAAGGGGTGATGACTTGTTTCAAAATTTATACTCAAAGAAAGTACAATAAAAGCACTCCTTAAACACTGGTAGCATTATGGTATTAAAGATATTTTGATTGAAAAAATCAGATGACTAAGTAGAACAAAGTAGCTTTAAGTGATATCAGGGAAATACTATGTTTCATCTTGTTTTATGCTTACTTTTCCTCCCCTGTGAGATCATTCATACAAACATCAGTGAATAGATACATCTTTCAGGGACCAAACCATATGCAGGTGGCATGCAGACACTTACACAGGAAGGGGTGAAGAAGCAGATTGTGCTGGGTGCCAGAAACTGGAGAGAAGGCAGCCACAGCACAACTAGAGCTCAGAGTGCACCCATGCATCCGTGCACCCCACATCCAATTTCCCATTATTTCCTAGCAATAAAATTGCAGTTCTTTGCTGTATTGTTGTGGGTGTGGAGTAGGGACAAAATAACTTTAAATCCTGCATTCCCCAGAATCCTTTTTGACTGGGCATGCCCTCTACCAGATCTGACCATTCTCAAAGAGATGGAGTCAGAGATTCCAAAATGGGTTGGATTCTCAGTAGCATCCTTCTTTCATTATGAAGAACACCAATATACTGGAGTGGAGGGTGGTCAGCTTTGACCATGAAGGAAATGGTGTGAAACTGATTGTAAACACCAAAGGATTATGGGTCTTTAATTCTGGGCTTCTTGTTATAGGAGGAAAATATCTACAATGTACTTTAAAAAGGGATGTTAGCCATATTTCCAGTGACTCATAGAGAAGTACAGTTCTTCATTAGGGATGGAAAGAGTGAGTGCTAAGAGCTTGCTCAGGAAAAGAAGAGAACTGGGCTAGAAATTACCAATAAGTACCTGCACATTATCTGAAGTCATTTAGTTATGTCTACATAACAAGCCCAGCACTTAAAATTAATTGAAATCAGACACATGCACGCAATCCCTATACTTCTAGATATTTTAAAGACCTGTTTTATTTTTAATTGTTTGCATGTGGAGGGCGTGCATATATGTGCAGGTACCCATGGATACCAGATGAAGTTATCTATTTCCTGGGAGCTCCAGTTACAGGTGGTGGTGAGCATTTGGGTGCCAAGAACTGAACCTGGATCCTCTGCAAGAAGGTGGAGTGCTCCTGAAGCTGATTCATCAATCCTCCCCCAACATGTTTCTATTTCCAATAGCACCTCCCGGGATAATCAGCATGGACTCCTATTTAGGTAAGAATTTTAGTAATCTACATCATTTAATCTGTACATAATAATAGAGGTAAGGGCAGAAAAGAAATTTCCATTCCTTAGACTAAGACATCATTTTAATCTTGAGCTGAAATAGCAGTTGACTTGCAATGAGATCATATCCCAGTTGCTTAGGAAATGATACCCAGCCTCAGCCCTTACCTCAGACTAAGTGAACCCCAGCTGTGGTGTCACTCCGCCACACATGGAGGTGGACACACGAACCTCGCCCACTGGATTACAAGGAAAAGAGAAAACTCAAGACAGCCGCCATCAGCTGTCCTAAACCTTGGGGCCAAAGGCTGACAACCTGTCCACTGCCCACCTGTCTCATCTAACATCTACACCAGGCAATGCCCTATCGCCACTCTCAGATCCTCCAAGCTGCTGCCTGCTAGACGCTCTACAGTGCAATGCAAAACTGTCACCTGATAGGCACACCACAGTCTAACTCCCTGCTGAGACACTCACCACATATCACAGCTGGCGACCTGATAGGTCTCCTTCCAGCCCCACACCAGATTCCCAGGTTGATGGTCTGATGGACTACCATCCAACCCACTGGCCAAGACTACATAAGCCGGATGGGCTAAGATTACACATGCAAAATAATGGCTGGGAGTCTCTGTCTGATGGTAAGAAGGACTGGTCTTTTTATTCACGGCATTCTATTTTTATACCCAGAGTGGCCTGGTTTCAGACCCCATGCCTCATGTTCCATAAAATCAGGAGTACTAGCATCACAAGTAAGAGAACTTGAGAGTGCCTTTGATCTCAAGGTGTCACAGGTTTGCTAATGCACAGGCAAATCCTGCCTAAGGCTAAGTTTTGGTGTAAACAGATAAGCACAAAGGAATCCACAGGTGTCTTCCATTTTTTCCCTACACCCAGCAATTCTGGTTCAGAATGTCTGATGACCTGGATGGGGCCAGAACTTCTATGATTTTAAAAGTCCCTGGGGTGGTTAAGGTACAGCAAGTGTTGAGGACCACCGACCTAATAGTATGAATTCAAGTGTCTGTCTTCCTGGATTGCCTGAACAAAAAGCACATAAGAGGAGAATAAACTATCACCTAAGACTTCCTTTCATCAGAAAGGGAATCTCCTCTCAAATCTTAGCTTAACCAATGAAATGACCAGACAAACTTGATGAAATTATTGGATCATTCTAAGCCTCTGCTTCTTCATTGGAAGTTAAATGAAATAGTAGATGCCATGCAAGTATCAAGGTGACATCATGCATAGTATTTGCAGAAATCAGTGCTAGCTGAATTCTCAGTCACTATGGCCTAGCTAGCAAAGCCCCCAAGCACATGCAACAGAATTAAGATCTTCATGAGCAGGCTAAGCATCTAAATCAATCGCATGAAATGACTGAAATTTTATGATTAAGAAAATATGCTCAGGGTGTTTCTGCTTAAACTGTATACAACTGGATAGAGGAAATGCATTATTTGAATCAGAGGAGAAATGTTAACAGACCAGCAACCAGCACACATGAAATGGAATAAAGTAAGGAAGCTTGATATTAGGAAGAGACAAGTATTGGAACCTTGATATTATAAAGAGACAAGTTCTATTTATCAGGATGTGAAAAAGAGATTAAAAAAACCCAAAATTTAGATAGTAATTCCAAATGTGAGTCTCCAACTGAAAAAAAAAAATGCACCTCAGGAAATGTGTTTGGCTCCAAACTCCGATTTGTATACTCTCTGGTCTTTTTAAGGGTTAGTTTGTGAATCTGCTCCAGGGAGCATCACAGTAGAGGATTATTAACTTAAGCAAGGTTCCAGTTTTTCATAACCACCCCAAGAAAACCAGAGAACAGAAGTTTCTTCATTGCAGTAATAGAATCATGGTGTTTAAAGAAACGGGGCTACCTGCCATTAGCCACTTGCCTTAAAGGTTTGAAATAGATTAAGCGCTTAGGTTAACACATTCCGGAAGACTGGTGGGCAGTGGGGAGCAATCCAAAGACCCAAAGTTTGCTTATATCACTTCCTTACTCGTCTTTCCCTACTGGAGTCCTGTGATGCAACATGTCTGTAAGGCACACATGGCTTTTGAACTCTCAAAATGTAGGTAGTTTGAGTTGAAAGATTGCATAGACAACAGGAAAAAACATAGCATCATACCATTAAGTCTTTTTTTTTAATTCCACATTATTGTAGGTTTATTTTACACAACTAGTTGAAGATAAATTTAAGAAAGTAAATGGAATTTAATATGGTCTCATCCACCTTGAAGGAGGCGGTGCTGGATTTGGAGGGGTGATTGCCATGTCCAGATAGTCACCTATTTGGAACTTCTGTGACTGCAGGGTCATGGAATCATGACCTTTCTGCCAGACGTGGTGCTGCCAGACGTGGTGCTGCCAGACGTGGTGCTGCCAATCTCTTTAATAGCCAGGTCTTTTCAGATCCATAAAAAACAATGGCAAAATTGAAATGTGTGCCCTTCTTTCTAGCTTCGGGGTAGACTTCTTTTACTAAGCTAGTCAGGTCTTTCAAGGTTGCATCCATCCAAGTGTGGATCTGCAGCTCGCTGGAAGGCACGTTTCGCTGGGAGAACTCATCCATCCTGTGGTGATGACCATTATTGGTGGTGAAGACCCGCAGCAGTAGCGGGCACTTCTCGCGGTCTCTCTGCTTTTCCCGCTTCTTCTTCACTTCCTCCTGGGTAACGCACGATTCCACTGCCATCTTCCTCCTTCGGCCCGCGAGATGCTTGCCCTGACCTCTGACCCCTGAACCAGTTGAAGTGTCTCCGGTGGAGTTGAGTTAGTTCCCAGTTCTGCCTGTGGAAGTCAGCTCCCTGAATTCCAGAAGAGCCAGCCAAGGACTGCAGGCTCCAGATCCCCTTACCATTAAGTCTTAACCCTCCCATATATTGATATGCTATTTGGGACACATTGGGTGATGTGAAATACACTATTAAAATTAATGCCTTTGTTTTACCTAATAAACATGCAACTTCTAGAAAATTGAAAGTTGCACCACTTGTTTCTAGTTTTATTTTAATTGGATAATGCTGATCAGATTCTTCATGCCAAGGAGTTTCAAACAAGCCAGAGACACAGTCTAAAGGATTTAAAATTCTTTAAGTCACAAGATCAGAAACCCAGGAAGGAATGGACCTTGGTATAAAAGTTTAGATTGCACTGTAGTCAGGTAAGAAAAATCTAGTTGTACTTGTTCAGGTCTATGAAATTACCTTCACTCCAAGATTTCATTCCCTGCCTTCAGAGGCAAAGTGTGCCAACATTATGAGGGTATAGCTTCCCTTCTAAGATAAGGGTCTTGTTCCTTAAAAAGAATTACATCTCTGTTATAACCTTTGGATTACATGCTTCTTTTTGTTGTTTTTTGGGTTTTTTTGGTCTTTTCAAGACAGGGTCTCCCTGTAGCCCCAGCTGTCCTGGAACTCACTCTGTAGACCAGGCTGGCCTTGAACTTACAAAGATCCACCTGCCTCTGCCTCCCAAGTGCTAGGATTAAAGGCGTGTGCCACCACACCCGGCGAATTACATGCTTCTTATAATCAATGATAACGAGACTGATATAACTTGTAAGAAAAACTGAGACTAGTCAGATTGATTACTGACTACTTGAGGAAGAAGAGATTCTGCAATCTGCAGTCATAGTTATGACCATAACCAGGAACAGAAAACATCATGGACATCATGTGTTTAAATTTCTACACTGTGTTCTTTATGCATTGGACTCCATTCATCTGTGCCTAATGGCAAAAATAGATAAAAATTTACCAAATTTTCTTTTAAATGAACACATTAAGGGCAATATTAAAGGAATCATTGACAGTACTCCAAGGGAGTATTGTCAAATATTTACATATTTTACAAAAATGCAAGCAAAGGAGGGGCCAGATGGATATCCCACTCTACCAGATGTAAAGGTTATATCCAAACCCAGAAAAGGGAAGTGGCAGACTAAACATTCTGGTTGACATCTACCTTATATGGCCTTGTTTCTCATTGGTTGGAGCTTCAGCTACAAAATTTGACTGAGACTCAGTTGCTTGGTCACAAGGATATACTCTGTAATGTAGGCTATACTTTATTCATGTATTAACCAAGAGTAAAATCTACTACGTACAGAGGCTCTTTGGGGGCAAAATTATTCAAGAATGGAGTGTAGTTTGGGCAATATTTACTTCAGTAAAACGAGTCATGAATATAAAAAAGTTAAGTAAGTATTTTTACTCAAAGCATGCTCTGCTGTCTAATCTTGGTGGACAATTTGACATATCTTGGAAGAAGGAATGTCAGATACCTCAGTTGAGGATTTTCTTCCACCAAATTGACCTGTTGCCATGTCTGTGGAGATTTTCCTTTTTAAAATATTCTATTTGTTATTTTTTTATGTGTATGAGTGTATCGCCTGCTTATATGTAAGTGCCCCAGAGTTGTGCAATGCCCAAGGAGGTCAGAAGAGGGCATTATATCACCTGAAACTGGAGTTATGGATGACTGTGAGTTGCCTTGTGGGCGCTGAGAACTGAACCCAGGTCCTCTGCAAGAGCAGCTAGTGCTTTTATCCACTGAGCCATCTCTCCAGCCCCTGTGGTGGTGTAAACAGAACACTCTTACTGTTGGATAGATGTTTATCTAAATGGTTTTCAGGATGGAGATTTATTCCCATCAGAGTTAAGACTGCAGTGGAGACTCCATTACTCATTCTGCATTACAATTAATAAGCCTCATTACCAGTAGAAGTTTTAATTTCTTTCTTGAATACATGCCTGGATGATTAATCCCATCTTTCTTTCATTTTTTAAACTATGAAAGATTTGCTTCAAAACCCAAGCATCAGGTATATTTCATTCTTTATTGAGCAAGGAACCAAAGAAAATAGATTCTTCTTATTCAAGAAGCAATCAGGAGATAGTTTATGGCTCATTTATATCAATATCAAACTAATTCAATGACAACTCAAACACTGTGCCCTTTAATCACAGAAAGCTGTAAGGTATTTCAGTTGAATAAATTAAGGACAATTAGTGAAAAAATGAGCTACACACATGAAGCTCATTATTTTTATGTTGTGAGACCCTTTATATTAATTGGAATTGTTTTCTTTGATGTGCCAGATGTCTGTTTTGCCCAGCAAAAATCAGCACATGCCAAGGCATGGGAGAACGCCCCCTGTGCGTTATGCAAACTAGACTTAGTAACCAACATTAGACATTAGTTTCATCTGTCTTTCCTTTGGAAAAAGAACTAACTTTCCCATTAAGGAAAAATTTATATTTAGAACACCAGAAATATCCAAAATAATACTCGAAGTATCCAAAACAAACAGACATTGGATTCCGTTGTGTAATTCATGCTGAGGCACCACTTAATATTGGGAAGAAAGAGGTTGGCTGGCCATTGGCCACTAGTACTCTATGAAAAGACCCTGTGAAAACACAGGCTGGGTCTCTTAATATGTATGAAACAAAGAGAAATGTGCTTTCCATGTATGCTTATTCTGATGAAAAATATGTGTGTATGATTTTTTTCTGAAAGTTTTCATAAGCTCTATAAATGTCTAGTAGCATTACCTTAGAATTCTCAGGGTTCCGCCAGTGGCAACTTTAATGTTGGCTTTCCTGGACTCCTGGGAAAGATCATTGAAGTGGTCCTCATTTACTTTTGTCTATGGGTATATATAGATGGACTTCATAGCATGCATAGTCCCACACAGTGGAGGAATTTTAAACAACAGCATTCTTTCATGCTGTGACTGATCTTGAGATCACAGTATGCAGCCCATCTTCAAGAAGACAATTCAACTATTCAAATTAGTAGTAAAAAGCAGAAGAAATATATTTATTTAATGGGGTCACTTTGGGAAGACAGACTCAAAGGTTGGAAGGTTCACCCCTTCCCAAGGAGTCACATTCCTTAGCAATAATTTATGCTTTTGACCATATGTGGAGGGACAGTGCTGCACGTGTGTTTGCTATAATTAAATACTTTGATTGTTCACATGAATCCATTTCTATCTCCCTAGAAATATGTTGAGGACAAAGACTTCAAAATGCATTGAACAACCTGTAGTGACAGATTCCTGAAATCCTAAGCAATAGAGTGTTGAAGGCAGGAAGATTTAAATTTTGAGCCCAACTTAGGTAGTAAAATGAGAGAGAGAGAGAGAGAGAGAGAGAGAGAGAGAGAGAGAGAGAGAGAGAGAGAGAGAGAACTCCAAACCAAACAAAAAATCAACAAAACATTCTGAGTGAGGGATAGGACTTTCTGTAGCTCGAGATTTTAAAACAAGGTTCCCTGAGTTTCTTTATCATCCTGAGCTAGAAAGATGCAGTGGGGATTAAATTAAAGGCCCTATGTGTTAGTTTCCTCATCACTGGGATGAGGAACATCTAAGAGAGGCAATTTCCCGGGTGCCATCCATCAAGGCAGGGATGGCCTAGCAGCTGCACCCACTCCATTCGTGGAGCCAGGACCTTATACTGCAACTTGTTTTCATCTTGGTAGACCAAGAATTAGGGATCACAGGCCGGAAGTGGGGGCAGCGTAAAGGCCTCAAATCCCTTCCCCTAGTGGCTTGCATCCACGAGGTAAGCCCCATGAATAAAAGCTTCTGTAACTTCCCCCAAATGCCAACACCAGCTGGTAACCAAGTCTTCAAGCACTCAAGCCCGTGGGGGACATCTCACATTTGAATCATACACCTTGTTTGCATTACTTCGGCCAGAAGCTTCAACCAATAATGTTATGAATAATTTTTAATGTCAATGCCCTGGTTAAGGCTCTGTGAGGTAAACAAAATGTCAACAGAGGAAAAGGGACAAGGAGAACCATGCACTCACAGGGGACACTGTGGAAAAGGGATTTTGTTGGATGTTTTCAAATGAGTTACCAAGTGGCAAGTTTCCGTGTGGTATTTGTGTTCATTGACCCTCCTCACTCTTGCCAATCTCCCTCCATTCTGTCTTAGTCCTTTCCATCTTTAGTGTTTACCCTTCCACTCTCACTTAACAACCTTAAAGCTTCCATTTTAGTTTCTCATGGTTCCTTTCCTTTCTTATCAGTTTATTTTGAAAACATCAAGTCTATAGGATAGTTTCAAATGTAGCACAAGGAACACTGCACGCCCTTCCCTCTGTTTAATGAATGCTAACACTTTGCCCTCTGTAGGACATATTTCTAGGTCAGTATTTTGATGGCTCGATTTAAAGCTATACAAATTTTGGGCCAGGAGAATAGCTAAGAGTGTAAAGGTGCTTGCCAAAAAAGCCTGAAGACCCAAGTTCAATCCTAGGACCCTCATGGTGGAAAAGAGACCCAATTCCTCCTAGACACACACACACACACACACACACACACACACACACACACAAAGGCAGACACAAGGCACTAACTGAATATATAATGAATAAAAATGACACAGGAATCTTGATCCTTTGATTGTAAACAAGCACCTATTGTTGCTGCCTAAGATCAATACCATTCTGAGCATCACTTTGGCAAGATATATTGAGGAAACTTAACATTGACTCAAAATTGCAATCAAAATATAATCAATCATGTTTAAAATTTGCAAATTTACCCAGAACTGTCTTTATAACAGAAGGAAGCCAATTTGTCTAATAATTATATTTTGAGCCAAACTCAGTCACATAAAAGGAGCAGATGAAAATCTAGAAGGAATAAATAAAATAAAATCCAAAGCATCTATATAATATTTGTTCATGAAATTGTTTTTAAATTGATGAATCTATGCTACACTCTGGAGATTATAATATTAGTAAGATAGATGTGGTTTTAAAATACCCTAGTTAAAATTTTTAATTGTGTATGATGAGCAAAGTCATAAAATTGAGAGTCTTATTGTTTCTATCTGGTTTTCTCTATTTTTATCATGTGCATTCTCTACTTGATCCTGGAAAGGGTCTGTTGACGTCATCTGCCATGTAGCTCCAAGTGTGAGCTTTAGGAAAATTGTTGCTTGCAGAATTTCAAGTATAGATATGAGGCATTTGGAAGCAGTTTCTGATAAGAGAGTAGCATAAACTGCCACCCTAAGGTGCATCTTGCACATTACCCAACCAAATGTTTTCCTTTAAACAAGATTCACAGGGGGGGTGGGAATATATTAAACACAGAGCATAATGGCCTATGGTGCTGTTGCTTATTAAATGGGACCATTTACAAGAAAAATGAACATTTAATGTATGCATACGATGTAATTTCTTTCATCTTATCTATAGACACAGAAAAATTCTTATTGTAATTGAGCTGTTGGTCCCTTTGTGCTCATTCCATTTGCCTGAATATTGTGTCTTGATTAATAAAGAGTCTATTTTCCAAAATGAACATATGAATTTCTTTCTCAAGGACAAAAATAATCCCTGCAGGGCTTTCACGGGGACCAAAGGTCAGCTGGCCCACATTGGGACCATGGAAAGTTTATGGCATCCTTAGTGTCCAGCAGAGAAACAGCCTGCGCGTGTCTGATTCTTTCTAACCTTTGAAAACCATAAACTAAATCCAAAGCATCATAGACCATCTGGTACTTACAACACAATGTGTACAGATGACTCTGAGCAAAGGGCAGACATATTATCCCCACTGGGACAGAGTTGCAGCTAAATTCATTCTACTTAACTTGCCTGACCAAAGATAACATAAAAAAATCTTCCTTCCACATAGTCCCTTTCTCTTTCTAAGTTTTTCTTTACTCCAAATACCTGTATTTTCCTATTCTTTGTCTTGTAAAACCATACTTTATTTTGTGTATAGCAATACAATTTACATATTAAATAATGCTTTAATAGAATGTTTTGATATCATTTTTAAATAGAAGAGGAAAAGGGGGAAATTTTCAGGTTACCAAACCTCTCCCCACCACCCAAACAGTCTTTAAATAAATCACTTTTTCTAAGTGGATCAATATACAAATGTACTCAGTGACAAGTCATATAAGATCCCTATTATATTAGTGGTCAATGGAATTAGAAAGTCCAAATCTTACAACCACTGCCTCAAAGGAATATCATATGCTGGATTCATTGAGAATACAAAAGTAGTTCTTGCTACTTCATAGATTTTACATGATTTAAAGTACTAAAATATAAGGGCAGTGGATTCTCTAAATAAAATGACACACAATTATTTTCAGTCCTAGAACTGACTTTTTTGCATAATTGCAAAACATGAAAAATGTCCAAGAATCAGCAAGAAGAGAATGATTAAAAAATAATCTAATAAATACTATTTATACTAGTTAAATTAAAAGGGAATATGAGCTATATATAGCTATGCCAAGGAATGCTATGATGGCTGGTGTGTGTGTGTGTGTGTGTGTGTGTGTGCATGTGTGTGTTCATGTGTGTGTGGTGTGTGTTGCTTTTGATTGAATCCAGGACCACATGCATGTTGACATGGGCTTTTCCCCTGAGAAAATTATGCAGACAAGGATATCTGTGATTTACTGAAGATTAAAAAATATAATAAATCCACATGACAGAAGTATATATAACATGAGGTCATTTTGAGAAAAAAAAAAAAAACTAGCAGAGCTTGGTGGCGCATGCCTTGAACCAGGTCTCTATG
Source organism: Rhizomys pruinosus (assembly GCA_009823505.1). Lineage (NCBI taxonomy): Eukaryota > Metazoa > Chordata > Mammalia > Rodentia > Spalacidae > Rhizomys > Rhizomys pruinosus. The sequence continues at coordinate 422,071 of VZQC01004776.1, forward strand.
AGATCTCTGTGAGTTCTCTGCAAATTCAAGAACTGCCTGGTCTAGAATAAGTTCCAGGCCAGCTGGGACTACAGAGAAGACCCTGTCTCAAAGAGACAAAATAGGGGCTGGAGAGATGGCTCAGTGATTAAGAGTGCTGACTGCTGATCTTGCAGAGGACCTAGGTTCCATCCCAGCACCCACATGGCAGCTAAGGAAGGACTGTCCATAACTCCAGTTCCAGGGGATCTGATGCTCTCCTTTGTCCTCTGCTGACACTGCATGACATGGGCACACTTAGCAACACATCCAAGCAACACACTCATACATGTAAAATAAAAATAATAAATACAATATTTTAATTTTAAAAAAGACCAAAAGAATAAAGCACACACATGTGTGCTGCTACCTCTTTCCACACCTGCACTACTGGTATGTGCTTGCAAGCACATGTTTGTAACCATAGTATCCTGTGTGTGGGTTTGTTCATGAAGAAGGTATGCATAGATACCAGCCAACTCTTTGGTAGTAGGTCCTTTGGAACAGTCACATTAAGACCTGACAGTGACCATATTTGACCTTTGTCTTTATTATTTGATTTGTATGGAATCCTCACTTTGTCAGATAAAAATAATAAGAGCGTAATCATGAGGTCGTGGACAGAAACAGCAGCTTAGCATGTAGCATTCTAACTTCATATTCTTTGAACAGACTCCTCATTAAATAGGCATTAAAAATTGAACCTGAAGTCTCTAAACCTTAACAAAGCATGCTCTGGCCAATTACTTGTTCAGTTGAAATAAAAACAACATAATTCCAACAGCAGCCTGCTTTCCTCCTCAAATGATTAGATCTTTTAGCAGACACAATTCTGGATGGTTTCACTTGTATTAAATGCTTCACTTGTATTAAACACAATTGAAATACTAAATTGAAATCATTTCAGATCTGTTTCTATATTTGCATGTATCGATGATAGACATGCAAGAAAAGAGTTAAGGCATGTCATCAGGGAGATTTTCATGAAAGTGATTTTGAGTGGAAAGCTGCACTGTGGTCACATGGTGGAGGGCTGTAGTGCAGAGGTATTTCAAGGGATTGGCTGCTTCCAACTCTCATATCGATTTTGGGCCTATATTTTTCCTGTGGAAACTTGTATAGTTAAATGTCAAATTCTCTCTTGCTGTCTGTTGGCTTCCAAAGCTTAGAACAAGGAAAGAGAAGACAATTTTTTATAGTTCCTAACTAGGTGTTTATCAACACACAGTTATTATTTTTTAAAGCACTTTTAAATTTTCAATTACATGTATATGTGTGTGTATATGTCTGTGTGTGCGTATGCAAATATGAGTGAAATTGCCTCCAGAGACCAAAAGAGGACATGGTATCTCTTTGAGCTAGAGTTACAGACAGTTATGAACAGCCAGATGTGGGTGCTAGGAACCAAACTCAGGTTCTCTTGAAGAGTACCGAGTGCTTTTAACCATTGAGCCATCTCTCCAACTGCATGACACAGTCCTTGCTCTCAGAAGGATTAAATAACTTACTGTGAGTTAGCATGGTCTGGCAATACAGATGTAGGTTCTACTGAATGACATGTTCTCCTGGCCAAAGTTACATAAATTTTTAGGGTCACAGAATAGAAGAAAGTTATAAATTGCTGTATGTGCTGAATACCATGGTGGGTACCTCAAATAAGTGGGGGATCCTCTGCCTTGGGTTTTAGATGCAACTCCATGGAGTTCTTAGCTTCTGGGTTGAGGGAAAAGGAAGCTGGTGGTGTGCGAAGATAACCCATTCCAATGTTTTATCTAATAATTACTAAGATGACAGTCACATGTGGAGGTGGGCAATAAAGGACTCCAGCAGCAGAGAATCAGCTCTAGGGGCCCACGTCATTCTATATATTTGCCAAGGAGTTCATTACTGCAGGTTCAGCTGGTGAGAGAGGGGTCATTGCTCTTGTTGAAGAAACACAGTTGGACACCTCAGGAAAGCCCCCTTAGAGACTCTAGATGACTGTAGGAAACAAAATTTCAGGAACTGTCCCTATGCTCTGCTGAAGGCCCAAAGCCTGACTATAACTCCTCGAATCCTTTCCCCTCCTCCTCCTCCTCCTCCTCCTCCTCCTTCTTCTTCTTCTTTTTCTTCTTCTTCTTCTCCCCCCCCCCCGTGGTTCCAACCATAGGGCAATCTTATGTGGCATCTGGACAGGAGGAAGGGACACAGGGAAGCAAACAGAATAACCCTCTCTGCAAGCAGTGGAGGGAAAGCAAGGCACTAATATGGCTGAGAAAGTGTGGATTTATATGGCACAGACAGAACTTTGATTTAGCAAAATGACTTTTTTATTTCTAACTGAAAAATACCACAAAAATGGGGTTAAAAAACTTCATCCAAGATAGAAAAGGGCATTTGAAGGAGCAGGGAGGAAAAAGAATAAAATTATTTTCTATTCACATTCTTCCAAGACCAGTCTATTCAAGCCTTAGGTTCTGTATTAATGCTGTCAGTAACATTTCCAGTGCTGATTTAAATTTTCTGAAAAACAGTGAGGAAAATCTTAATTTCCTTAAAGCAGTTTGAATACTTTCAGGAAGATGCCTCTGTGCTCCTTTGCCAAACAATAGCGCCTGCCACTGTAGGCCGCTCTTCTGCAAGGGAAAGCCACGGCAGAGAGAAGGCCGCATAGGCAGATGGGCAGGGGCTATTAAATCCATAATTCCTGCCACTCTGAATAGGAATTATACATGGACATCAAAAGGAAAGCTAATTCTACTTCGCATGCTATCATCTGCTATTAAGAGATTCAGGACTTTAATCATAAGCCTTGAAAAGAGGACATCAAGCCATCCGGAAGAGGAGCCAGGTCTTGGGTGCTTCAAAAACCATTTCTTAGAAATGGTGCTTCTATTAGCAAACACTTTTTGAATATTTTAGTAGAGGTATTTGTGGTCATGTATATTTCCTATAAAGCAAGTCTGTGTGTGTGTGTGTGTGTGTGTGTGTGTGTGTGTGTGTGTGTAAGGCTGCAGACTCAAAGTTTGGCAATCACTATATTTATGAGTAAGATTTTTGTTGTTGTTGTTTTGTATTTTTTTATTAACCGTATATTAATCTTCAATACAAAGGTTGAAGAGATGGCTTTACTGGGTAAGAGCATTTGCTGTTCAAGTGTTAAAACCCAAGTTCAGATCCCCAGCACCCATATTAAAGCTGGGCATGGCCAAATGATCCCGGACTCCCAGTGCTGGGTGGAAGGGAAGGGGGTTGCTGGGGCTCCCTGGTCAGCCAGACTAGCCAGAAAAAAGAGTGTCAGAATCTACAAGAGACCCTTTTTCAAGGGGATAAGGCCTACAGAGCAGGTTAACAGATGCACTTCACTGGGCCCGTGCATGTACACTGCATGTACATACAACCCAGACTATATGGCATACACATGCATGTGTGCGTGTACACACACACACACACACACACACACACACACATGATACATCCAATGCTAGACATGTTTCCAAAGTACAATTTGACAGAATTGTGTACATTGCATTACACTGCCACTTCAAAACAGTGAGGAAATCCACCTCTCCACAACTCATCCTCGGTCCTACTGTGTGCTGTCTTTCCACAACCCATGCTTAGTCCTATTATGTGCTATCTCTCCACAACCCACCCTCAGTCCTACTGTGTGCTGTATCTCCATAAACCACCCTCAGCCCTGGTGTGTGCCCCTCTCTGCCTTATTTCCATATGACATGCCCAATCTGCTTTCTCCCACCATAGATTCATTTGCTTTGGGGGGATTTTTATAGAAATGTAACAATCTCAAACAATTGTTTTTCTGTCTTCTTCCATGGAACAGTGTTCTGAGCTCCTTGTTAAAGAGGTAACTTCTAGTTTGCTTTTCCATTGTTGTGAAAAGACACTCTGCATAAAGCAGTAGAGGAGGAAAAGGCTTGATTTCCTTTATACTCCCAGATAACAGCCTATCATTGAGGGAATTCAGGCCAGGAGCCTGGAGGCAGGAATCACGGAGAAACCTGCTTGCTGGTTGCTCTCTGCTCCTGCACATCTTGCTTTCTTCTACAGCCCAGGCCCTCCTGCCTAGGGATGGCACTGCCCATAGTGCACTGGGGCTTCCCACGTTAATCATCAGTCAAGGAAATGCCTCACAGACATGGCCGCCGGCCAGTCTGATCTAAGCAATCCCTCTTCCTAGGTGATTCTACGTTTCCTTAAGTTGGCAGTACAACTGAGCAGCAGACAGGTATTAATTGTCTTCATTTGTTATTTATACTAATTAATTTCTATCATGTCAATTGCCACAATGTGTTAACCATACCTGCTGATGGACACCTGTCTGATATCTACTTCTTAGTCTCTACAGATGAATATGTGTGTAGGAGCCTGTACAAACATATGCACGCCTCTCTTGGGTAAATACAAAGGAATGGAACAGTTAGAACATACGGCAAGTGTGCTTGTCTCTATTTTCAAGAAATTACCAAATTATGCTTCTGAAGTGATTATGATCTTTGAATTTCCAGCCATCAGATTATTAGCATTGTAATTCCTTCAAATAATCACAATCATTTGGTTTTCCCAGTCATGTAAATTTAAGCCATTTTGATAGGTTGTTGTCATATTTCATTGGGACTTTCATTTACATTTTACTAGTGACTAATATTTCAAACATTTTTATTGTGCTGATTTGCTATCTGTACATCTTCTTTGGTGAGGTATGTTCAAGCCTTTTATCAGCTTTTATTGTGTTATAGTTTCCTGATTATTGAGTTTCAACATCCTTTATATATTCTGGACACAAGTACTTTAATAGATATGCACATTCCAAATCTTTTACTCTAGTCCTTCTGTTCTATTTACAGTGTTATTTTTAAGTTTTTTTTTTTTTTTTTTTTTTTTTTTTTTTTTTTTAAATAGGGTTTTCTTGTAGCCCCAGCTGTCCTGGAACTCACTCTGTAGACCAGGCTGGCCATGAACTCACAAAGATCCACCTGCCTCTGCCTCCCAAGTGCTAGGATTAAAGGCATGCGCCACCACCCCGGATCACATGCCATTATTTACATGAATCTTGGTATAAAATTTGATTTTAAGGCCGGGTGTGGTGGCACATGCTTTTAATCCCAGCGCTCGGGAGGCAGGGCCAGGCGGATCTTTGTGAGTTCAAGGCCAGCCTCATCTACAGAGCCAAGTTCCAGGACAGCTGGAGCTAAAGGGAGACCCTGTCTCGAAAAGACTGAGAGAGAGAGAGAGAGAGAGAGAGAGAGAGAGAGAGAGGAAAAAAGTTTTCATTTTGATGGTGTCAAATTTATCATTTTTCTTTCCTCTATGAGCCTTTTTTCCTCCTGATATTCCTGTTCCCTCAGGTCCACTTCAGGATCATTACCAGTGTTTGTCACTGATCATATTTTGTGAAACATGATTTTAAAGATTGCATTATCTCCTTGTTTGGGTTGTTTCAATGGGATAGACAATCTCTGTTATTATTTTCACCAGTTGCAAGAAGCTGGTGTGCTTTAAAACTTTTTTCACTTCTAATATTTACAGATCTAGGGATCCAACATATTAATCTACATACTCAGATTCTGTTAAAATTATCTGGCCACTCAGTGGACATACTCTTGCATAAAACAATGGAATGAATGGGCTGGAGAGATGGCCTAATGGTTAAGAGCGCTGACCACTCTTACAGAGGACCCGGGTTCTATCCCCAGCACCCACATGGTGGCTGAGAACCATCTGAAACTCCAATTCCAGGAGAACTCCAGTTCCAGGGGAATCCGACACCCTCTTCTGAACTCCATGGCATTGCACGACACAGGTGCACAAACTTGCATGCAGGCAGTACATTCATACACATACAGAAATAAATAAAATTAATGAAAAAATTTAAAAAAAAATAACAACAACAACAAAAAAAAAAAAACAATGGAATGAAAAGGTGTGGCCTTCAGTGTGGTTATATAACCCTTACCCAAAAGAACTAAGTATCTGATTCCTCTGGTAGACAGTAATGTCAATTATGAAATGCTTGTTCAGCTTCCCTATGCACCAAATATAGGCATGACCCTTGGTCAGAAACTGAGTAGGTAAAGAGTGATATTTTTTTTCTTGTTGTTTTTGAGACAAGGTCTCCTGTAACCCCAGCTGGCTTGGAACTCACTCTGTAGACCAGACTTGCCTTGAACTCACAGGGAACTCATAGAGATTGGCCTGCCTCTGCCTCCCAAGTGCTGGGGTTAAAGGCCTGCACCACCATGCCTGGAAAGAGTGTTATTATTTTACACCAACATGTGATGGTTAGTTTTAATGTTAACTTGCCACAAATTAGACTCACCCAGTAGGAAGCCACAATGGAAGAACTGTCTTTATTGCCTTAATTGATATGAGAAGAATCACCCCAAATGTGGGCTGCCACCCACCTTCTGGCCTTCAGTCTTGCTGCCCACTTCATTCATGCTGTTGCTACTGATGATCGTTTCTTCTTGGCCTCAGAACTAGCATTTCCTGGCTTCTGTACTTGACTAAGGACCACTGGCTCTCCAGGAAACCTCAGGTTTTTGGTAAAATATTAGGGCTGCTGAGGTACCCAGCTGTGTGGACAGAGCAGCTCTCCAGTGTGAGACAGCCAGCGTGTGACTACTCTGACTGCTGAAGCACCCAGCATTAGGGTCAAGCACCTACTGGGTGCTCAGACTCAAATGTGAGACAACTTATTTTTATTTCAATGTAAGCTGAGTTAATAAATTTTTTACACAAACACACATTCATTCTATTGATTCTATTTCTCTAGAGAACACTGAAAAATACACCACTATTTACTAATAAATGGAAAAATGCATGCCTGATTGAAGCCATGTACTATTACTATATTTATTCACAAACAGGATAGTGGACATTTTTAGTACCTACAAACTTAGGCATAAATATAAATTATTCAGTTACCAGGATGCTATGGTTAATTCATTTAAATGCAGGTTCATTAGCATTCAGTAGAGATGAAGTACTGCCTGATGACTGTGGTGGACCACTTGGTGAAGACAGAGGTATGACTCCTATCTCAGAGGTGCAGCCTGCCAGCCCACCAGTAGGACTTGAATCCTTGCAGTCTCAGTTGCCCCCAGAGTTTGTGGTGGCTAAAATACAACTCTTCCCAGTGAGAAGTTCCTGAGGATGTGCCAGAGTAAACACAAGAGAGGTCACTCATTTGATAGTCTGCCAATGGTACTCAGTTGCTTTAAGCAGTGGAGTCTCCCACAGATACTTGTGGAAATGCAGTCCCCAATCTCCTTCCTGTGAGCTAATATCAGAATGGCCCCTGCTGGATAGTATGTGTGCAGCCACTGAGTGGTTCAAGAAGCTCAACAAGTGGCCTGCAAAGGGCAAGCCTGTTTGCATTTCCAACCTGTGTGGGAAGAACAAGCTAGATTTATATTTCAGGAATAAGGTGACAGAGCCTTGACTTCCCAGATGTGAGCTCCACATGTACCCGGTGAGATGGCTAATCCTGTGTCAACTTGACATATCTGGGAAGAGGAAACTTCAACGGAGGTAGATTCTCTGTCAGATTGGCCTGTGGGAGTGCCTGTGTGGTTGATTGTTGATTAATCTGGGTGGACAGTGCCATCCCTGGGCAGGCAGATGGACACTGGTTGTATTAAGAAAGGCAACTGAGCAAACCTGAGGAAACAAGCCAGCAATTTGCCCCTCTGTAGCCTCTGCTTCACTTCCTGCCTCTTGGTTCCACTTCCTGCCTCTGGGCTTCACTTCCTGCCTTGAGCTCCTACCCTGGCTTCCCTTGATGATGAAATAAAATCTTTCTGCCCAAGTTGCTTTTGGTTAGTGATTTATCACAACAACAGAAGACAAGCTAGAACATTGGGCAACACCTCTTTCTTATCCTATCAAATTGCTCATTGAAGGCAAAGGCCTTGTATCAATGAAAACTAATATCACATACAACAACATGGAAAGCCGTGCTGTGAGCCAGTAGTGCCGCACACAGGCATTTAATAATGTTATAGCATATTAAGCAAATAACATTATTAAATGCCTGTGTTGTACAAAGCACTGTTCTGGGCACCTCACATGAAGGTTCTCATCTCACACAGTAACTTTGAGTCTGCCTTTTATTGCAACATCGTTTTACAAATGGAGAAACTGAGACGCGAAATGGTTACATAACTTTCAAAAGTCACACAGAAGAAAGATGGCAGGAATGGACCCGAGGCAGGGCAGGGGGCCCTGAATTACACACTTTGAAAATTCAGAACAGAGTTAAAAATAATTACATCTATATCTGCCTGCAAGGTACCATCTCAGAAATTCCAGGAGAACTCCAGTTCCAGGGGAATCCGAGACCCTCTTCTGACCTCCGCGGCATTGCATGACACGGGTGCACAAACTTGCATGCAGACAGTACATTGATACACATACAGAAATAAATAAATGCCGGGCGTGGTGGCGCATGCCTTTAATCCTAGCACTTGGGAGGCAGAGGCACGCGGATCTCTGTGAGTTCGAGGCCAGCCTGGTCTACAGAGTGAGTTCCAGGACAGCCAGAGCTACAGGGAGACCCTGTCTCAAAAAAAAAAAAAAAAAAAAAAAAAGAAGAAGAAATAAAGCTTGTAAGAACCAGAGGCCGGAGAAGACCAGAGCCAAACAGTGTCTTCTGGTCTTCTGGACATGGCAGGACCAATGCACTCATGAACTTACAGCATCTTCAGTTGCTTGATACAAGACCAGTAGGAGCAGGCCAGCAAACATTCCAGCATGGAGTGTGAAGGTGTGCATGAGCTCCCACCACTATCTAAGGGGTTATTGAAAGTTGTTGGCTTCTCAGAGAGGGAAGAATCTGGTTTCTTTAAGGGCGTGGCCCGGGAGGGTAGAGCATGCTCAGGTAGATGGCCTGAAGCCCATGAGCACATAGCTGCAACACAAATTGGAATCGGTGGGATGTAAACAAAAAAAGGAAATGAAGTTGGGAGGTAGCGGGGAAGTGGGGGGCTTGAGAAGTTAGTGGAAAAGGTGGGAGTCAATATGATAAAAAAATTGTATGAAATTCTTAAAGAAATAATAAAATTATATTTTAAAGTACAGTTGCTTTAATGTGGAAATCCAGTTTTTAAGGTTCAGCTTATCAATTTTTTTTTCAGTTTTGTTTTTCTTGCAGTAATTTTAATAATAAAAAGGATTTAGTCATTGAAAACTAAAACTAATGTAACGTTACTGGATTTTAATTGTCAACTTAAATTCTCAAAAAACCATGATCACATTTAGAGATGTTGTCTTTGCTACTTAAAACTACTTAGTGAACCAAACCCTTGCCTATATTAAATCCTCAACGCACACTTGGCAAGGGCATTTCAAGACACGTTTCTAAAATTTCTTTATTTTAAAAAAACTTTAATTTATTAATTTAAACTTAATTAATCAGTTTTGTGCATACATGTATGTAAGAGCAAACCTGCCATGCAGTGCCCTCAAACAGGCCATCAAATCCCCTGGAACTAGAGTTGTGGACAGTTGTTAGTCACCATGTGGGTGCTAGGATTCAAACTCAGATCTTCTACAAGAACAGCCAGTGCTGAGCCAACCCTCCAGCCCTGAAATTTCCTATTTCTGAGACTGTCATTCATGTAATACAATGAAATGTGATCATATCTACTTTCACTCTCATTTCCCACTCTAACTTTCCCCATGTCCCCCAACTTGCCCTCTTCCCAATTTCATTTTTTTTTTAATAAACCCCTAACTTTAGTTGTTCATATGTACATAGGTGTGGGGCAATCCACTGAAACATTGGAAACTTACCAGCAGTCACATCCTTAAAAAGAATGATTTTCCCATCAACAGCAACTACCCACTTCCAATAGCTCCTCAGAATAGGGTGGGGCCTGGAGATCATCTGATTCATCCACGTAGGGGTTTAGAGTGCTTTGATTACACAAGGTAAGGACATATTTTTAAAGTTGATTTGTTTGGGAGGAAAAATTTGCTATGTTCCACCACAGATAACACACAGGATAACAACCCACTTCCATTCCTGATGGTGCCCAACCTTCTGCTTCACAAACAAGATGGCAGCCCAAGAACCCCTACCCTTCCCACGTAAATTTTTTTCCCCATTCAGGTTTTAGGATCACCCATAGCTGAACTGTGGCAAGCATAAATGATTAAATTATTTTTAAAAGTTAAATTGACAGCTGGGGCTACAGGGAGACCCTGTCTCAAAAAGACAAAATTTAAAAAAGTTAAATTGTAAAATTATGACTAAGAAATTAATTTTTTAATTAGTGTGATATCCTGAAAGATAAAATTTAAAGTTATCATAGGATACATGAAAACCCCAGAGAGAGGTGAGCAGTTCAGACTATTCAGACAATTTCCTGGATCCTAGACATAATTGAAGTGTTTCATGCCAACACTTCAATATTAAGGACACAAGGCAGACATGAAACATCACCATCAAACACTGATACAGAATTAGCAGAAAAAATAGAGCAGTGATTGTTTATTCAGCTCCAGACAAAACATATTCATATACTGCAATTATTTGGGTCATGTCAGGCATTGAGAAGTAGCCAAAACATGTCCAGCTTTATTTTTATTTTCATTATAAGGGACTGTTATCCTCCCTCTGAACAATTTGAATCTATGAAAATCAACTGGCAGTAGACAGATCCATAGGAGAGAAGGTGGAGACATTCATTATATACATGCCCAACTGTTTTGCCTAATCACCCAATTTAACCTAGAAGCTTCATGGAGGAGAGGGGTGGAGGGATGTAATGGAGTTACAGAATATAAATGGCTTCTGGAGCCACACTCCTCCCAAGTCGAGTGTTGGCCTGGTGTCATAATTAAATTAAACCCTCCTATTAAATAAATAAATAAATAAATAAATAGCTTCTGGAAAGATGAACAGCTCAGACCGCAATCTCTGATAAAGATTTACTAGGTGTAGGTTTCCTTCTATGGTGGGAGTGAAATATTTTTAAAATGTATTTTTATTATTTTATTTTTTTAATTTTTGAGAATTTCATAAATAAGCATTACCATTGCATTATTTTGATGTGTGTGTGTGTGTGTGTGTGCCTGTGTACACATGTGCCATAACAGGTGTGTGGAAGTCAGAGGACAACTTGAAGCCTTGAAGCAGTCAGTCCTCTCCATTATATGGTTCTAGGGAATCAAACTCTGTTCACTACACTTGGTGCCAAGGCATTACTTACTGAGCCACCTTGTGGCCCTTTAGTGAAGTCTTTAGTTGATGAAATAATAGGGAAGAAATGGAAGGATATTGTGCTCCCTTCTGTGGATCTGGCCTTTGGGTATATAAAGGAATTTAAGGAAAAGGCATTATACTAGTTAATTGTCAGCAAGGAAAGTGTTTACTTTGGTCCACAGTTTGAGGGAGCAGTCTGGCATGGGGGCAGGAGTGTGAGGCAGCTGGTCACCTCGCACCCCTAGACAGGAGGCAGAGAGAGAAGAATGCTGGTACTCAACTCACTTCCTCCATTATATTCAGTTCAGGACCCCAGCATATGGACCCCACACTGATTTCGCATAGATCTTCCCACCTCAGTTAACCTAGATATTTCCTTACACACATTCCTAGAGGTAGGATTCTAAATCCCATCAATATTAACCATTGCAACTCTCTTCTAGCCTCATCTGATTCCCAGGACTTCCTAAAATAATCACTATAGCAAGATCCCCATAAAATCCACTGGATTCCTTCCTCACCCAGGGGACATCTGGCATGCCTTTCTCGTTTGATTTTTACACCGTGAAAACCCATCACTGATTAATCAAATAAATGCTTTGTGAACTTTGTAAACTAGGCGAAGAAGCAGGTCTGCAATGCTTTATAAAAGCTTCTAGGGATTCTTGGAAGGAAAGGAAATCCTCATTCCTGGCATCTGTCTATGCAGCACTGACACTGCTTAGAGGGAGCGGTGGCCAAAGCTGGGAGCCACATCTGGCAGCTGTTCAGAAGCCTGTGTTGCTAAACCAGAGATAAAATGAGAAAATCTAAGCAAAGGACACAAGTAAGAAAAAATACATCAAGTAGCAGTAAACTCCAATTAAGCTCCCTGGGCTTGTGAAACTAAATTGGCTCTTTATGGACACAAATTATTCAGGTCAAGGAGCTAATTTAACATAAAAAATAAGCCTTTACATACATCCTGAGCCTTATGTGTGTGGCCAGTGGTCCTTCCCTCCCTCCTTCTGCCAACCTCTTTCAACACAGGACAGCTTATTTCAGGCCTTGTGAGCACTGTGTTTGGAAGGTAGAGAGAGGGAGGCTGGTGGTGTGCTGAGGGTTGAGCTTTATCCTAAAAGCAAGTGAGAAGCTGTTAGGGCCCTGCTGGAGTGTGATTCAATTCACATGTCCCTGTAGCATCTCTCAAATGGCCAGAATCAAGTTTTTGCCTGTGTAAGAAGAGATTAACCATAGCACAAGGAAGTCTCCTCATTGTGTGAGCTTAGTTCATGTAAAAAGCCTAGAACATTGCCTATCTGTGACCTTCCCCCAGAGCTCATCATTGTTTTAAATGTGGAAGTATTTGCATCTTCACGTCTTTAATTAGTCCACCATATGGACTGTAGTGTTCTGAAGCAGGGGGCAGGGCAGGCTTAGCTGACCCCCAAATCCAAGCCTGGAGCAGAAGGAGAGAATGCAGCAAGTGCTGTGTCGGTGAATGGGTACACGGAGGCCCCTAGAGGAAGGTCTGGCCATACCCGCTCAGAGAGGCTTTCCTTCACTGACACATCCCATGTGCTTATTCTGTGCCCACGTAAATATGTGGTTAACGCCTGGATCCTGCCCGTGATTTCACATCTTCCACAAAGGTCGCCGAGGTCTTCCTTGCTGTTTCCCTGCGTCTAGTGATGTCATTAAACTGTCAACGTGGCAGAATCTAGAGTCACCTGCGAGATGGGCCTCTGGGTAAGCCTGTGGGGATTGCCTTGATCATGTTAACTGGTAGAGGAAGAGCCCTCTTATTTGTGGGCAGGGTCCTTCCTGTTGCAGGAGATTCTGGACTGTACAACTTGGGGAAGAGCATGCGGCAAGCAGCAGCAAGCTCCATGCTCTGTGGAGGTCATGTGACCAGGGCCTCCACCTTCTGCTGCTGGACTTGTCCACCGTGATAGACTGGACCCTTGAACTGTGAGCCAAAATAATCTCTCTCTCTCTCTCTCTCTCTCTCTCTCTCTCTCTCTCTCTCTCTCTCTCTCTCTCTCTCCCTCCTGTTGCTTTTGTCAGAAAATTTTATCACAGCAACAGAAAAGAAAACAGATACCCAATCCTTCCTCATAAGCATTTGTAGAGTGAATCCCAGGGGGGCTCGTGTAGATCCCTTTCTGTGGTTAGTGAGCCCCTCTTTTGATATAATCCAATTCCACTCCTCCTTCACGTGCAGGTTTCCCCAGGGCGGGCCTTCCATTCCCCACTCTATCCAGAGTCCTGCTGAGTTCCCATCATATAGGAATGAGCCACGTGAACATGTGGACAGCGCAGTTCCTAAACTCTGTTAGTAATATGCTCAATTAATTTCACTTCTAGGAAGAGACTTGAATTGAATTTTATTCTTATTTACTTTTGGAGAGAAAAACAATTGAACAATTTAGAGGCTTAAAAATATTATTCCTTTTAAATCTGTGCTTTGGGAAGTTCTACAAGGCACTTTCTTCTCTGGCATGAAGCAAGGTAGCCATGCTCCCAGACTGGCGCTTAGTGGCATGAATTATTCAGAGCAGTGGGAAGCACAGCTGGTTTTCCTCTGGGTCCCAAGTTTTGGAAGGCAGAGAGTTGGAGGGCAGCAGTGACACCACCCCGGGGAAGCAAAGATGAACGACTGCCCCAAATCTCATAAGCTTTGACATCTGCACTACTGCGTTTAATTTGGTGGCAGAGTCCACAGTTCTCGCCCTAGGTAACAAGGGCAAAGAGGAGGAAGAAGCTTATGAATCTTGCTTGGACTTTAATACAGAGACAGAAGAGACCCGGAGGAAGAAAAGAAAGAGGTTGAAGCTGGAGAGATGGCTCAGAAGATAAGAGCATGCGTTGCTCTTGGGAAGAATGCAGGTTCAATGTCCATCACCCACATAGCAGTTCCCAACCACTTGTAAGTTCAGTTCAGAGGATTTTATTTCTTCCTCTGGCTTCCATGGGCATCATGTATGAGAACTGTACGCATACAACACATACATGGAGTCAGAAAAATAAAATATAAACAAGTCTTTAAAGTGAGAGAGTGGTGGAAATAATGGGACTGTCAGGAATCTATTCTAGATCCGACTTCAGCTAAGATTTCTTGCCTTCTCAATCATTATCAACCATTATTTCTATTTGTATTATACGGAGTTCATTTGTAGGCATTTGGGGTATCCCTGGGTCTAAAAGGAAGGTGTGATGGGAGGGGAGGCAATGTGAAAGTGGTGGTAATGAATATAAATACTGAGACTATAAAACCCCCGGATTTTAGAATTGGGAAGCACTTTAGTGGTCCACCATATGGTCTTGGGCTGTAGAATTTGAGATGTATCCAATTTTCTTCTTGCTTAAAATGGCTTTTAGATGATGGATGTATTGACAGGTGGGGAGCAATCTGGAACCTATAAAGGCTGATTTAAATCACCCTGAAGACTTTCTTACCCCATCATCTGCTTCCTAATTTTGGAAATCAAGAGCAGATGAACAGAACCAGCTTCGGGAAGAGTTCAAACTGAAATACAGTGCCCGTTGGTGAAGCAGAGGCTTTTCCTCAAAGTCCTGGTAGAAACAGCACTGTCTGAGATTTAAGAAACCAGGCAGGCCCACTTAGCCCTTAATTAAAATGTGGAATAAATCTGAGAAGATGGCTTAATGGGTAAAATGTGGAGACCTGAGTTCAAATCCCAGAACTCATAGAAAGACACATCAGATACAGTAGTATATGTCTGTGATCTCAGCATTCATATAGTGAGGAGAGAGGTAGGATGTGAAGACAGAAGAAGCCCCAAGGGTTCAAGGGCCAGCCAGCCTGGTGTAGGAGGGGCCAACAAGAGGAGACCCTGTCTCAAACAAGGTGGAAGATGAGGGCCAGCCCCTGAGGGCACACACACACACACACACACACACACACACACACCATGTACACACTCTCACAAAGTTTTTTTTTAATTGGAATAAAATAAGGAAGTTCAAAGATGAGATCTTTTATATTTATTGAAGGACCTTGGAAAACAAAACTGAAAGCCACCAGTCATCACCTACTTGGCAACTTGTGAACACACAAGTGCAGACATAGTAACAGTCTCGTATGCACAGAAAGAATCTCAGGATTCTCATCTTAAAGCAGTGACTCTAAGTCATAATGAGTTTCCTCCCAGGGGACGTTTGACAATGTCTGAGGATGGTTTGTGCTGCCAAGAACTGATAGGAAGAGGTATGATTGACGCCTCTCAGGGTGCCATTAAACACTTCCCATGACATTGCATGGGACAGCCCCTCCCTACCCCCAGCAAAGAATTTTCCAGAGTCAATGTCAATAGAACAGACACTGAGAAATAGCAAAGGGAGAGGAAGAATAGAAAAACTCTGTACTGCACAAGCTGGTAGCACAGCCCTGCAATCTCAGCTGCTTGAGAGGTTGGGGGAGGAGGGTCTCAAGTTCAAGGCTTGTCTGAACTACAGGGTAAGTTCAAGGCCAACCTGGGCAAATTAGTAAGACCCTATCTCAAAACAAAAAGTAAAATATGGGATGGAAATATAACTCAATGGTAGAGTGTTTACCTGGTATATATGAGGCCCTAAATTGAACTCCTAGTATTCATGCATGTGTGTGTATGCATGAACAAATAATTTATCATCCTAAAAATAGCACAAGCTGCCTTGATCATGCCAGGCACTGTGCTGGCTTATCTATGTTATATGGCTAATTCTCAGGACCTTCCCTAAGGTCACAATTAGTATTTGCTTTAGAAGAAAGGGAATCTTGCAGAGATGATTGCACCCTGACTCTGAAGGAGGAAGCCTGGAGAAGCCAGTCCAGCCTCCTCAAGCAGTTGGTCAGAAATTCCTCTTAAGGAAGACACCAACTTTTGAAAACGAACCTAGCTTGATGAAGGCAGTGAAATTAGCGGAATGTCTGAGGGTAAAGCTATGGGGGAGTATTACTAGAGCTTGATTTGAAATACACAAGGAAAAATAATTTTCCTCTTTATGAAAGTATGTTGAGATGGGTTGAGGCAGGATGATCAGGGCAAACCTGGGCTATGAAGAGACCCTGCCAGAGGAAAAAAGATAGAAAAAAATTAAAAAGGTGAAGAAAATACAATAAAATGGGTATCTTGCTGCCTGTAGCTCAGAGGAAGCAGCAGTACTATATAGAACCGAATTTAAATGCCAAAATCACAATCATGAAGTTGGAGACAAAGACCCCTCTTGTGGCTTGTAACTGTGAACCTTTCTCTGGCCATAACAAAAGGTTAGTGTCTACGACAGGAAGTTAAGATAAGCAGAGGATTTCTGTGAATCTTCTGTCCCCACAAGGAGGATATGAAGATCCACACTCCTCATAGGGATCCTGGTAAAATGGGGAGGCCGCATGCTCTCTTGAGGGCTCTGATAAAAGTTGAAGTGGGGCTGAGGAATATAACATGAAGGTGTCTGTGGGGAGTGACCATGTGGCCTAGGGGCGAGGCTTATGAGGAAAAGATCTCTGGTCCCTCTCTGCGGCACGTAGACAGATACATGAAATTTCCAACGTGAATACAGTAGCATGCCAGAGGAGAGATGGACCATGGGATGCCTTATTTCCTCATCAAGACAAAGGTTGGGTCTCTAGAGGCTGATGAACACACACAGCTGCCCACCCGTTCCTCTCATTCGTTCATTCTTTCTCCACCTTCTGAGATGTTCGCTGAGCCTGGAGTGGATGACATAGGCATGGGTGTCTCATTGATGACTGGGCATTCAACCATCATCTCTTCTCTGCATCACCAGTGGTGAATCCATGCAGTACCCCCTGACCCTGGCACAAAGAAGCACCCCTGTGCTGCTAAGTTTGCTATCAACTTGTCCCAAACCAGAGTCACCTGGGAAGTGGGAACTTCAGCCTAAGCGTTCCTTCCATCCAGCTGGCCCCGGGGCATGTCTGTGAGGCATTCTCTCAATTGTTGTGTGATGTGGAAGGGGCCAGCCCACTGTGGATGGTGCTATTCCTGGCCAGTTGGATTTGGATGGTCTAAGAGAGCAGGCTGAGCATGCTACTGCACAGCATTTCTCTACGAGTTCTGCTCCAGTTTCGCCTTCATGCTCCTGCCCTGCTTCCATGCCCTGACTTCCCTTAATGATGGTTGGTAGCCTGGGAATTTTAAGATGAAATCAACCCGTTCCTCCCCAAGTTGCTTTAAGTCAGTGAATTGCCACAGCAATAGAAAGCAAACCAGAAGATTTTCTGACCAAAGCAAGAGAGCAGTATTATCCAGTGGATATAAGTATTGTCATGTAGAAGGCTAATCAGCTCCTTAAGGAGACTAGAGGGAGAGCTTTCCTCCCTCGTCCTTCCTGGGTTTTTTCATCACCACTGCAAGATATTGCAGAATGTTGGAAGCAAAGGAGAGCAAGACTGGGACACAAAAGAGAGACAGTGGGTACAGGACTGAAACCATCCAGGAGACAGCACCGGGCCCCTGAGAGCCTAGCGTGAAATCAGCACAGGCAACCAGAGAAATGCCTTAACTCTCAGAAACATCTGTGGTCTTCTTCCAATTATCATCAGCATCTCTTTATATTCAGTGTATTAGTTGCTGAACTAAGACCTTTACTGTAATAAGGTGACCGAAGAAAATTCTAGAATTTAAAATGATCAGATCGTTGGTAGAAATAGCATAAGGCTCTCAGCAGACTTCAGCCCACTGAGATGCGGAGCCCCACAGGGCTAGAGAGAACATCTGGGCGGGTGGATAAACACACGGCTTGATAGTTCTCCCACAGTATATCCAGCTATTTTTACATACCAGCTGTGTCACTCTAAAACGAAAGGAGGGGAAGGAGGAGTGAAGTGCAAGAGGAACCTGGCTTCTGATCAGGAATTCCTGGAAGTGGCTGAGAGGATGTTATGAGCACAGAGGCTGCATATTAGACTCCAACTGGTGTCAGTTTGATGGGAAGCCCCCCTCTCTCAGACCCGCACTCACACTGCCCACCCATTCCTCTCCAGACAAATCTGCAACATGCTCTATTCATGTGTTTAGGAAGTTTAGTGCCATGTGCTTGATGATGTGATGATATAGCAGCTACTGGAACTACATAGTAAACCCATTTCATGGAACTGTGTACATGCTACAGAGGTCCTGAAAATGTATTTTATTTTATATTGATTTATTTGGCATCATTATGGTGTGGGAAAGTGAACTTTATGTATACCTCTAGGCAGAAGGATTATCAACTAACCACAAGTTTGACTATGCATGTGAATAAAAAAATGGAGCATCAGGAATGAGGTTCAAAAGAGCGCTGTAGGTGAGAGCACTCCCTGCCCAAACTTGAGAATCTGAGTTTGAATCCTAGAGCCCTCATAAAAGCTGCCTATAACTTCAGATCTGGGGGAGGGCAGATGTGGGAGGTTTGGGTCTTGCCACCCAGTCTTCCAGAAAAATCACAAGCTCCAGTTTCCGTCAGAGAGCTTGTCTCAAGTAAATAAGGCAGAGTTATATTACAGGACAATCAACATCTTGCATCCATAGGCATCTTACATCCATAGGCATGCACAGAGTGCACACACACACACACACACACACACACATGCATATGGCACACATATATTGTAAGAATATGACCCATGTTATGAGATTATTTGATGAAAGAAAGGACCTGGAACTAGAGATGAAGGAAAATCTGGAGGCAAGTCTGATGAGTCTCTGGAGAGAACTCAAAGGAAGCAAGCTTCTCCTCACACCTGAGCTACTGCACCAACAATGGCTGGCCTATCTAATGGAGCTGAACATTTGCTAGCATCTACATTCCCCAAACCCAGTGCACACTGACTACCAGATAACAGTTCATTATTCTACAATGAGAAGAAAATGTGGGCTTCGCCCTCAAGGAGTCTCAAATCTAACAAGAAAACTAGAAACATAAGACACAGCACTTGACTAATCAAACATGGTCTAATAGTTAAAAGCTGAAACGCCAGGTGTACTGGTGCAGCTCTTTAATCCCAGCACTAGGGAGGCAGGAGCAGGCAGAGCTTTGTGAGATTGAGACCAGCCTGGTCGATGTAGCAAGTTACAGGCCAGCTGTGGCTACAGAAAGACCCTGTCTTTAAACAAACAAAATTTATCCTTGTTCAGATGTGTTTAATCTCAGCAGGTGGGAGGGAGAGGTGAGTGAATCTCTGAGAGATCGAAGCCAGCCTTATCTACACGGGGAGTTCCAGTCCACCCGGGGCTTAAGAGAGACCTTGTCTGGAAAAAATAACTTTTATTTTAAAGTTTTACTCAGGTATAATTGATAGACAAAACAATTGCATTTTTATTTAAAGAATGTAATAGTTTCGATCATATGTATACCTCTATGATGCTGCCATGCTAATTAAGCCAATAAACACCTACTGCCTCCATAGTTCCCTCTTTTGGTTTTGTGTATGTTCATATTTAGCATGAAATATGACTGTTTAAAAATTTTTAAGTTCATACAAATGTATAGTTAAGTACAGACACTGCTTTGCAGTCCAGACTTCCAGTTCTTTGGAACTTAACTATTTGTATAACTTGACACTTTCTGAACAGAACTTCCTATGCCCCTTTTGCTCATACCTTGATAATCCCATTCTATTTTCTGTTTCTATGTATTTGACTGTTTCATATACTTTATGCAAACACAGTCATGCAGTTTCTGTCCTGTGGCTGATGTTTCACTTAACATAAAGAGTTTCAGAATTATTCATCTTGTCACAAACAGGAAGAGTGCTTTCTTTTCTTTTCTTTTCTTTTCTTTTCTTTTCTTTTGTCTTTTCGAGACAGGGTTCCCCTGTAGCCCCAGCTGTCTTGGAACTCACTATGTAGACCAGGCTGGCCTTGAACTCAAAGATCTACCTGCCTCTGCCTCTCAAGTGCTGGGATTAAAGGCATGAGCCATCATGCCTGGCTAAGAGTGCTTTCTTTTGTAAGGTTAAATAATCTTCTCCTGTGTGTGCATGCCAAATTTTCTTTCTCCATACATCTTTCTGGATGCACACTTCGGTTGTTTCCATCACTTACCTATGATGAAAGATGTACTGAATTCAAGTGTGTGGATAACTCTGATATCTTGCATTCTGCCCCCAAGTAAAATTGCTGGGTAATAAGGAAGTTATATTTATTCCTTTTTTTTTCCAGGAACATCTGTGAGACTTTACAAAGGGGCAGTACTAGTCCATACTGCCCTACTGTGTACAAGCATTCCACAACATCACCAAAACATTATGAACAGTAACTATCCTACCAGATAAGAGAGTCTTTTAGCTGTCCTTTACAAGGTCTAAGCCAAAGCTACACAAAAGATGCATGAGGAAAGACTCTGTGTCAAGTCTCATGATAAATCCTTATATAAAATATTAGCAAATTTAACTCAATATCACAATATAAATATCATAGAGCATAATCAGGTGGGATTTATCTTCAGCGTGCAAGACTGGCTCAACCATATAATACACTACATTAACTGACTACACGTTTAAAATGGCAGAGTCGTCTCGATTGTAGTAGAGAAAGTATTAGCTACATAAACTGCCCTTTCATAATAATGAAAAACTAGTCATTCAGAGCTGGAGAGTTGGGTCAGTGGTTAAGAGCACTGGTTGCTCTTAAGAGGACCCAGGTTCAATTCCCAGCATCCACATGGCATCTAACAATCTGTAAATCCAGTTCCGGGAGATTAAACTCTTTCTTCTGACCTCCATCAGCATTGCACAACATGGTGCACTTACATATATGCAGGCAATACACACAGACACATAAGATAAATATCAACATAAAGGCCATTTATTGCAAACTCATACTCAGTGGTGAAAACACTTAACACTCTTCCCCTAATTTCAGAAAGAAGACAAAGTCCTTATACTCATTGATTATGGTTAGCACAGTATTGCAAGTTTTAGACGGAGTAGTCTGGCAAGAAAAAGAAAGAAATGCATCCAGTTCACAGCAGGCAAAGTAAAATTGTCTGTTTACAAGTAGGGCAATCTTATATAAAGTCCCTGAACACGTATTACAGCCCTGATAGAACTGGTAATTGAATTCATCAGTGTAACACACAAGAATCAGCTGTGTTTCATTTCAGAAAACAATATTATTTATAACAGATCAAAAGAATAAAATATAGCAACAAATTCTGGTAATGTAAGGACAAAGAGAAATCCTTAAAGGCTGTTGGTGGGAAAGTAAGATAGCCTACCACTATGGAGTTCCTCTGAAAAATAAAAATAGCTCTAGCAATGACATAGTTATTTCAGTCCTAGGTGTGTCATCAATGGAGTGCAAGTCGACACATCACAGAGACCCCTGAGAATCCATGGGTATTGAAGCACTGTTCACAGCAGCCTCGTTATATAACCAACCTAGGTGTCTATCATAGTAGGATGGGTCAAGATAACTTTATGTACACATACACAGACGCAAAGAACAAAATTATGGGTCTTTTTGCAGGAAAATTAGAGCAACTATAAACAGTCATATTAAACAAATTAAATCAGACTCAGACAAATATTGTATAGTTTGCCTCATTTGTAGTTCCAGGATTCTGTAAAAATATAGAAAATCATATCTGTACACATTGCATAAGAAGTAAGACCATGGGGGGGGAGGGGCTTATTGGACTGGAGAGGGCAGGGGGAAAAAAGGGAGGTTGTAAAACTGGGAATTTTGTTAAAACGTATTATAGACTGGTATGAAAATATCCTTATGTAACACAGTATCATGTACAAGGACTATATGCCAATAGGAAAAAAATGGCAAAAACTCTGCTTCGGGGAGATTTGAGCAGATAAAAAATGAACAACATACATAAACAGAAAAAATAAAATACTTCGAATAAACTTAATAAAAATATAAAAGCCTCAGGCACTGAAAACTACAAAGACACAAACAAATGAAAAGATATCTCATGTCTGTGGATTGAAAAAATTAGTATCTTTACAAGGCTTGCAATGCCTAGAGTGATCTGCAGAGTCAATGTTGTTTTCATCAATATCATAGTGGCATTTTTATTAGAAATAGAAAAAAAGCTTAAAATTCATATGAAATATCAGGAAACCCAGAATGGCCAAAAAAATCTTGAGAAAGAGGAATAAAACTGACTATATATAAGATCTATGAAAATCTACAATACTTAATGTGAGATATCCCTAGTGTAAAGACAGGGAGAGAGACCATCAGTTCGGAAGTGACACTCTCAAATGCACAACAAATTCAGTACCTGGAACAAGTGTACTAAGAACACACGATATAGAAAAAGATAGTCTCTACACCAAGTGGTGCTTGGAAAGCCTTAGACTGATGTGGCAGAATCCAATCAAAGGATCAATAATCAATCAATCAAATAATATCAGACCTTTATCTTATATCTACCACAAATATCAAACCAAAATGAATTAGGGACCTAAATGTGAAACCTGAAACCATGAAAATCATAACTCTTGATCAAAGCATGGAGAATTCATGATGTTGACCTTGGAAATGGCTTCCTGGATATCACAATAAAAGTACAAAGAACAAAAGTTTAAATAGATGAGTGGTGCTACATTCAACTAAAAAGCTCCTGAACAGAAAAAAAAAAAAAAAAAAAAAAAGAGTCACTAGAATATAAAGGAGACTTAATAAGGACAGAAATGTTTTCAAACTATACATCCATTAAGACATTATTTTCCAAAAAAAATATTGAGACCTTGAATAGACATTCTAAAGAAGACATCAGAGTGGCCAACTGATATATAAGAAGTTGTTCAACATCACATTGGCATTGAAATGCAAATCAAAGCTGCTGCCCTTTCAGAATGGCTGAGTCAAAGCCTCTCCTATGTATAATACTGTGATGGTTTAAAAATGACTGAAGCAATCAGCTTGCTATTATCCTGGTCTTCTCAATGCTAAATCACTGGCTTTGGTTTGTTTTGATTTTTATTCTTTGTTTGTTTTGTTTCATTTGCTTTGTCCTTCTTTAAGTTAAAATCAATCCAAAGCATGTTCTTAACCCTATTGTTGAAACGATCCGTACTATGAATGAAAATAAATAGTACTTGGAACTGCCTGCAGCGCCAGGAATAGAGACTGGCATCCTCCTAGACGCCAGAGCTCTCCATAATTCCAACACAAGAAACATCATTGTGGGAAAGCAATGGAGACCTTTCTCTAACCTGTCTGCTGTCTGAAAATTACAGATCAAAGACTTTTCTGCCATCTGTGAAATGATCTCTATGTTGGAGAAACTCTGTAAGCAAGAACTTCTTTCTAGGTTTTCCATTGATCAAATTAGTTGTTACTTAGTCAAAATGTTCACTTCTAATTGTCTGTAAGGATTAGTAATTTTGTACTTATGGAATCAAGTAATAAGAATGTGTAGAACATAAACAGGATCATGAGACAAAACCAAATTCTAGTCACTATTTCCTGCATGTGTGTTTGGCTGGTAACTATAAGTTCTGATATTTTTATTGAACTTTGGAAACTTTTTCTAATTATTCTTCATATTTAAGAAAATGGGAAGAAAACAGAATATTTGATATCCATAAAATATACATGAAACTGTTGGGTGTGGTGGCACACCCCTTTAATCTCAGCACTCAGGAGGTAGATGTATGTGGATCTCTGTGAGATCAAGTCCAGCCTTGTCTATATGGTAAATTGCAGGCTAGCTGGAGCTACAGGGAGACCCTGCCTCAAAACACCCACAAAAAAAAAATATGGAAATTTAATGATTAAGATTTTCAAAACAACAATACAAATCATTATTGGGTAACTAGTTTTGTTAATTATGAGAAAATGTAAGCTGGAGAAGTAGTTCAGTTAGTGAAATGCTTGGCTTGCCAGTATGAGGAACAGAATTTGCTCCCTAGAATTCTAATTCCCTAATTGGATAGGCAAAGGCAGGAAGATCTTTGTAGGGTGCTGCTGGCTGGCCCACCTAGCCTCTTCATCAAGATGAATCCCTGTGAGATGCTGTCTCATGAAACGAGGTAGATGGCTCTTGAGGAAAGATACCTGAGGTGGGCTCCTGGCCTCCACATACATGTGTACACTTGCAGACAAATCTACTCACGCATGCATTCATATGTGCCCATTCTCAACCCCTGAAATACCTGTACTGTCAAGAACTGATTTTCAAACTTCATGTGCATTAGAAATGCCTGGGACGCTTATCAGGATACGGATTTCTAGGGCTAGAGAGATGGCTCAGCAGGTAAAAGCACCGGCTGCTCTTTTAGAAGACCTGGGTTCTACTTTCAGCACCCACATGGCAGCTAGCAACTGTTTGTAAATCCAGTTCAAGAAGACCCATTGCCCTCTTCTAGTCCCTGTAGGCAATGCAGCACAAGGTGTGCAATACCCAGCAAACACTATACATACAAATTGAAAGTTTAAAGCTGGGCTGTGGGACGCCTTTAATCCTAGCATTTGGGCAGGCAGAAGCAGGTGGATCTTTTGTGAGAGTTCAAGGCCAGCCTGGTCTACGCGTGGTTCCCAGGCGGCCAGAACTGCTCAAAAAAAAAAAAAAAAGAAAAGACCAAAAAAAAAAAAAAAAAAAAAAAAACAGTTTCTGGCATCGTTCATGTTGGCAGTCTGTTAACTATACTGAATGTGGACAGGGCTTGTAATTTCCACTCCTGAAAATTCCTAGGTGATGTTCCCGTTGTTAAGCTGAAGACCACTTTGGAGGAATCACATGTTACATAATAATGATGTAACTAACGCTCTTTTCCTCCCTCCTGAGGTTCTGTGGTTTAAAAGGTCATGTTCAGAGGGTGACAAGATAGGCTCAGCAGTTTAAGAGTACTGGTTGCTCCTGCAGAGAGCCTAGGTTTGGGTTCCCCAGCACCCACTGGTAGCTAAAAACTGTCCATTAACTCAGTTCCAGGGATCTGGATACCACTTCTGACTTCCTGAGCATGCATGAACAGATAATTACGTAATCATGGTTAGATCTGGGCTTCCCAGAACTTCCAAGGGACACACAGATGCCCACTTTCCTCCAGAGGCCGTCAGGTCTCTGGCTCTTCCTCTGTACCGGAGGCCCCACCCATGGCTACAAATGGGTGGCTCCAGTCGCCATCTTGCCGCTGCTGTTTCTCCTGCTCCACCACGTGCCAACAGGTAACCTGCTCTGGCAGCTCCAATGGAAGAAATCATGTTCCTGGGGTGACCTAATCCTCATGTGCCTTTTTATCTGGGGTTTTTTGCCTTTATAACCTAATATAATGGTGCCTTGACTCTGTCCGGGGATTCAAGATATTTTTCTTCTCCCAAAAAGAACCACCTTTATTTTTTTTTTTTTTTTTTTTTTTTTTGCAAACCCCTAGGACTTGCCAGCAGCATATTTCTCTGGAGAACCATCCTTCGCATTTCACAATGAGGTACCACTCTCTGCTCTCCCACACTCTTCCTCCCTTCCTCCAACCACCCCCCTTCCGCCTCTCGGGCTTTCTCTATCTGCTCTCCACTTCTCCTCTTAGCCTTAACCCATCAACGCCATTTTGAATCCACTGAGGTTTGCAGACTACCTCACTGGGTTCCTGAGTCTGCCACATTCCAAACCCTCTTTGCGCTTCTGGACACTGACACTGAAACTGCAGATGCTAGGGTGCCATTCCATGGTTGACCTGCCCTGTGCCCCCAGGACATTAGGCTTACAGGCCTGTAGGTTCGTCTTTGAATTTAAGGAAGTATTTTTTTTTTTTTTACTTTTTGAGACAGGGTCTTCCTGTAGCCCCAGCTGGCCTGGAACTCACTCTGTAGACCAGGCTGGCCTTGAACTCAGAGATCCACCTGCCTCTGCCTCCCAAGTGCTAGAATTAAAGGTGTGCACCACCACGTCTGGTTTAAAGACGGTTCTTAGCTGCCATGTGTGTGCTGAGAATCAAACCCAGGTCCTCTGCAAGAGCAGTCGGTGCTCTTAACCATTGAGCCATCTCTCCAGCCCCAAGGGCCAACCCCAAGGAAATACTTCTAAGGCTGAGTTTTTCCTGCTATGCTCCGCTTTGCTTCCCTCCCCCATTCCTGTGCTCTGATCCCTCTCTCCCAGCCTCCCCGCACCCTTGGAAGATTTCTGCAGCAACAGACTGCACCCTAAATTCAGGCTTTTTTTCTTTTTTTTTCTTTTACTGTGGTTCCCCTCACTCCCCCTCACTCCCCCTCCGCGGCTTTTGCCCTCTGCGCATTCAAGCAGGCATGGGAGTGGCGAGACTGTGCCTGCTCATGCCAGTTTCCATGGCAGCCATGCTAAACCACACCCACTCCTCAGCCACCATCTTCCACCCTGCGCAGGTCTCACACACACATACACACACACACACACACACACACACACACACACACACACACACGACATATTTACTGTGCCTTGCCATCAAGTTATTCTGGGTAGCAACATTTACCTATGACATTCTAGAAAAAAAAATAGGGATTTCCTATTGTCCAGAGTTAATGGATACAATTATGTCATGTGTCTGTCCAACCTGTCTGTGTGTTATAACCGTTCTCCAGTGTGTTTCTGTGATTAATGTAACTGTCATGTGTCCATGTTCTCCTGTGTGTTTTCTGTGAAAACAAAGTGGCCACTTCAAAGTTCTTTAATTCTATATTATGCACAAAAACAAAAATTTCAATTAAATTTACTTTTGGCATTCCTCTTAATTTTTTTTTCCAAAGGCCTGATTTGAACCCAGGTTTCTACACTGCTTATCTGAAGGTTTTATTTCTTATCTGTCCAAATTATTTTCTTCACAGGTATTATAACTAAAATTTCCTTTCCAGTTTTTTTCTTGTTTCCAGACCTCTGAAGACCTGATTTTTGACCCTTAGTGGTTCACTAACAGATGTTTTGTTTTGTTTTTCTCCCTCCTCTCTCTGTTTCTCTTCTCAGCTTTAGCCCATCATTGTTTTGGACCCACTGAGGCTTGCAGTCTGCCTCAAACTGGGTTCCCGTGCGCAGGTGGTACAACTCTCTGCTCTCCTACTCTCTCTCTCTCTCTCTCTCTCTCTCTCTCTCTCTCTCTCTCTCCTTTTCTCTGCCTGTCTTCCCTCCGATTCTTCCTTCATTTTTAGCCTCCCATTTTGCTTTTCCATTTTGGACCCCTGAGTGCCAGCATTATCAGGGGTCCCTCGATTTTTCCATCTAGATTGCTGTCCACTGGGATGCTGGGGACAGAATCTGGACCCATTTTCTGGTTCCCTCTGTGAATTTTGGGATGCTGATCTACACAGACCTGTGAACCCCATTTCAGAGTCTCCCACTTTGGTCACATAGGCCCTGGTACTCTGACCAGCACCCCTGACACTAGGGCAGATGTGCCCTAACTCCCAAAGGGTGCTTTGAAGCTAAAAAAAACTTTACCTACAAATCTCTGATTCTCTTCCTTCATTTTTTAGCCTCCCATTAGAAGATGAAGTTCCTCCACTCCGTTCCACTTTCTTTTGAAGCTAATAAAACACGTTACTTTTATCCTACAGCTCTCTCCTCTCCTCTCCCCAGCCCACTGCCCACTACCACCAGGCTCCTAACATGAGATTTTATTATTAGTCAGAATATTTTGCCACAGCAATTAAGAATTTATTAACAGTGCTTAAGTCAATGTTCAAACTTTACTTAGGAGTTATATGGTAATTAAAGTACCAAATTAATTCAAATAATCCTCTTGGAGGTTTAACAACCACACTTAAAGCTCCAATGTGATTTGGCAAGAGGAATTTGAAGGGACAATATTTTGGCCCCTACCCTCTGAGGTCGACTTGGGTCCTAGGGTCCTGCATCTACAACTTTGTACATGTCTGGGGGCAGTGAGTCACCAGTCATCCCAGGCTAGGGAGATCTTGGAGATTCACTTAAAAGGACTTCATCCAGCCAGTGTCCAGTCAAAGGAGGAAAGTTCATATAGAGGAGAAATTCCTCATGCTTCAAAGGGAAGCTTTGGTCAAGCAAGGCCTGGCTTTGTCCTCACATAGATGGAACTGGTGAAGAGAGCCAGGTACAAGGCCTGAGTGACCCCTAAGGACCAGAACCTCAACTGACCTTAACACCAAAACAAATTTCATTTATCTGAGCTAATGGCGTGGTTTTAAACACCCCAACAGGAAACTGTAACCTAAAGAACAGAAAATGAAATAGGTTATTATCAGAGAGGTAGGTGAGAGACCTACTGTGCCAAGTTAGAAAATATCTCAGATAGATGACAGATTTAATGTGCCATGCCAGAAAAATACCACCTTTTGTATTCTCATGGTTATGCTTCTCATTCTGGAGCCCTGTGTATTAAAGCTGGCCCTCATTCTAGAGCTCTGTGGACTAAAACATTTTTCCAATTCCTCATACCAGTGTATGGGTCCTTTCTCCTTCTGCAGACCTTGGCAGGAATCCTCCAATTGCTAACGCACCCAGTAGCCTCCCCCCCCCCCCTGTTTGGTTACTGTGAAGCCCTGCACTGGTATACTCATGTAAGACTAAACCAGCTTGTCTTTTCAGTTGAGAGAAAAACTCCACTAAGTACTGGCCCACTATTGATCTGGACCAAACCCCCTGGGCAGCCCCCAGAGCAGCCAAATGGGAAACTGGATTCTAAACCTCCAGCCCGACAAGTTTCCCCCAAGACCTCGCCCCCCTCCATCAGCTCTGAAGCAGATACAGAAGAGAGAGAACAGCGCCTCATTTCCTTATCATAAGCAAAAGGCTGGAATGTTAGGGCTGGGCTTCCCACAATCCCAAAGGACACAGACGCCCACTTCCTACAGAGGCTATCAATCTTCTGAACCCTTCCCCTATACCTGCGATTCCTGCCCCCATGGGTATAAAATAGGTGGGACCCCGCTGCCATCTTTCTGCCTTGCCATGTTTTTTTTTTTGCTTGTTCCATCATGTGTGTGCATGGGCCCGTGCAGGTGGGTGGTCCCTGCTGGTTGGTAATCTCAGATGAAGTAACGCATGTTCCTGGGGTGCCTTAAGCCTCTGTGCCTTTTTATCTGGGGGGCTGGGGGCAACATACCCTTTTTAACCTAATTACTATCTCCTTTTTATTTTCCTTTCCCCAGCAAATATCTTTATACTTAATTAACTCTTTTTCCTAACTCAAAGAAATATTTCTTGTGCTCTAGGCCAAGTCTGCTTTTTTTCTTAATAGTGTGTTACTTGGTCCAATTTTTGTCAATAAAGTTTATTTCTGTTGATTAACTCATAGCTCCTTAAGAATGTTTTAAAAACTATTATTGTTCTTATGAGCCACTAGAGGAATGGAACATGGAGGTAAAATTTCTTTTCTTCATACTCTGACTTGTTTTCTGCTATCAATCTAGATGGAGATGACACCAAGGGGAGGCACTAATCTGGACACAAGGGACAGATTGGAGTTATAGAAGTAGATTGAGAAGGGTCTTTGTATACAACCTCACAAAGACCTAGGGAGAGATTTTACAGTAATGTGAGATGCTTTATGAACCAAATAATATTGCACAATTTTAATCTAACAAAATTAGTCCCATGGAGTTTATTTAATTTTAGCATGATGAATAAGTGGTTAAGCTCCAAATAGAAACAAATTCTTCATTTTCTAGCTGGGCATTGGTTGTACATGCCTTTAAAAAACCTGTAAATGAAAATTTAAAATATTATTTAGAAAGGATAAGAAAAGGGCTGGATGAGACAGGCTGTGGTTAAGAGCACTGATCTGCTCTTAAAAGGTACCCAGGTGGTTTGTTTGATTCCCGGCCACCTACAAAGGCTGCCACAATAGCCTTTCGTAATTCCAGTTCCAGGGTTCTGACACCCTATTCTGACCACCACGGCATTGCATCACATGGGTGCATTACATACATACAGGCAATACCTATAAACATAAAATGAAAATAAACAAAAGAAATTTTTAAAAATCGGTGTGTCATTTGATTTCTGCTTTAACCTTGACCACCTGTCCCCCATAACCAAAGTTTTGTTTGTGTAGCTTATGTCCCCCCATGTGCCCTGAATCTATGTTATAATATGAATGAACTAAAATGAAGGAAAGGCATATTGAATTGCTTTTTTATACTCAACCGTAATTCCTAAATGTAAAAAACGGTGTACAGGCACATTCTGGGACGCTAAAACTATAATTGTTCACACCAATGAACATTAATAAAATAAATAACACATTAAAAATATGCAAAATGGGCTGGAGAGGTGGCTAAGAACCATCTTAAAAAAAAAAAGATGGTTCTTTTTTTAATTTTTTTATTAATTTTTTATTTATTTCTGTATGGTATGAAAGTGGTATGTCTGCCTGCAATCTGTGCACCCGTGTCGTGGCAACGCTTTGCGAGTTTCAGAAAGAGGGTCTTCAGATTCCCCTGGAACTGGAGTTCTCTGGAATGGGAGCTTCAGACTGGTTCTCAGCCGCCATGTGGGGTGCTGGGGATCTTCTGAACCAAGGTCCCTGCAAGAGAGGTTGGCGCTCTAACCGCTAGGCCATCTCTCCACCCTGGTTGTTCTTCCAGAGGGACTGGGTTCAGTTCCCAGTACCAAAATGCTGCTAACAAATGTATGTAACTCCAGTTCCAGGGGATCTGCCTCCCCCTTCTTCTGGCTCCAAGGGGCATGTATGGATGGCTTGCACTTAATTGCAGGTAGGCAATAGAGTCATATACACAATATAAAATCAAACAATGTGGTAATCAAAATGCTTAGTTAAGCCATAGGTATATAGTACTGTGAGAGTGCTTTGGATGACATACTCATTCCCTAATTTTCTCCTAAACATTGCCCATTTCCTTTAAAACAATATTACAGTGGCATTTGATTGTGCATTTTCTGAAACCAGAAAACAAATTCAATTCACATTTAAAGTATAATTTAGAAGAAGAACAATTTGGACTTTCACAGTCAAAAGTATTATATGAGTCCATTTAGTCTGTCTTTTAATATCAGACAGTATATGGATTCTAAACAAACATAAAGAGGCAGTTACTAACATTTTCATCTGATTAGGATGCTCCAATGAGTGTGTACAGTAACTCTGGGCCTCACCATGCTCCCTTGGCCCCTGTGCCCTCTTGTCAAGGAGAACCCTCAGGTACATTTAAATCAACCTCGATTCAATGGTAGGTGAGATAACAACTGCCCAATTAGTCAGAATGCTGATACTTTCACTTGAGGTTTAGTGCATTGTTTTAACCAACAAGGAAGGAGATAAGTTGTAGTGTTTCTTCTGCTGAATGACAGCGTTTTTTTGTATTTATAAACTTAAGTGGCTAGAAACCAATCTGGCTTTATTGGTATCTGCCCATGGCAGCATTGTAGGTTGCGGTGCGGCGAGTGCGGGCCGTTCGTTTCTGTCTTGGCGGGGCGTGCCCTGCGGTCTGGTTCTTGGCGGTCGGCTTGCTTTGCTGGAGTTCATGTCACAACTAACCTAGCTGACTCCACATTTGCAAGGTGGGAGGCCAACAGGGGAGTTAAGTGAAGCTAGAAGGTGAGGAAGGAACATCAATCAAACTCACATCCTTCCAAAGGAGCATGGCATGCCACTACTAAAGACATGTTTTCTGGGTGCCCAAGGCTGCTTCTGCCATCCCTTTCCCTATTTGTAAGTCCAGCTGGTATCAAAATTGGAGGAGTAACTCATGAACACATGCCAGTGTCACGGTTGGTACACCCAAAATATACTGCATGTAAAATGATTTTTGTATTCAATGCTTTTAAGAAGGCCATTGTGTACCAACTGGTTAGCAGGACTTAGATGACCATAAGAGCATGGAGAACATTTTTCAGCAGGAGGAAAGCTTGGTGCTTACTTATTTACTTAGATAAGAATATACAGATGCTATAAATGCTTAGGAAAGACATTTATTTAATAAATTCCTTTGGAAGGTTTTATGCAATCTGAAAGAAGAACTAAGCCGAAGTAATATGATTATCTACTTTAAATAACCAGAATGCTAGAAATAGCATTTTTAAAGTAAAACTCATTAGAATATAAAAGTAAGAAAATTCAAGATCTAAGAAACACACAGATATCTTAAAATGATAAAAGTGAAGAGAATTTATTGATTCTAGCTAGTCTCAGTGATTCCAGAATAGCTTGCATTCTATTAATTTCTTTTCAATAATGTAAATTGAAAACTGTGAAATAAACTTGGAAGAAAAAAATAAAAGAGGAGCAGTCTTTGAAAGACAAAAGAATAAGAATAAAATTCAGACCAAAACTGGATACTAATCTGGGGTTTGGAAGAATGAAATAGCACTGTGTTCTTCATATATTTGTGTCAGGTACTTCTTTTTTTTTTTCTCGTTCAAAAGTCTTTATTTTAATTATAGACTTGTCACTTCTTATTAGTGTGGTGAACAACTGTAGAAAATGGTAGGCTTGTTGAATTAACATATTTTATTACAGAGACTGAAGGTGACAAAGGGGCTAGAAAATTAGAAAAAAGTATATTTAGTTAGGAGTTGAAAAAAAGAAGGGTTTCATGGGGTATGGCTTAATTAACACATACATTAAAAACACTGTCTATGCCCAGTGAAAGATCCTCTCATATTTCCTCTATTCCCAATTACATAACATTGATACACCATAATCCCCATAATGTTAAAGCATTCAACTGTGAACTTTTCCCCCTTCTTTTAAGTATTTATTTTCCGATTATCAAAGTGAAAACAAATCTCAGTGTTTCCCATCACTCTTGGGATCGTGCCATTTCCCCAAAACTCCCCTTCCGGCCCGCTCTGAAACTGTTAGTTCGTTAACCAAACTGTTTCCTATGGGTACATTATTGTGATTAAGCGCCCCCCTAGACATTTAGCCTTATGAAGGTTCTGCTGTAGAAGTAAATCAAGGAAATTTTTATTTATACATTGCAAGTATATTCAAATCTAATAATTTTTTAAATTTCCACCCCCAATTTCCTTTCTCCCCATTTGTTGTATCATATTATTCCCCATGATATTCTATCTGTATTTTTTCAATTATTCGTGAGCCTCACATTTATTTTTTTAAAGAAAGATCATTGATCCCAGACCTTTTGTTTTTGCCACATTATATCCGTATCTTCAAATATTTGTCAGTCAGGTTTATTTGAGTAACCTATGGCCTGTAAGTTCTCTTTAGAATCTTCATAATTTTGGAGTAAACCATGTGCGATTTTTTCTACATTAGGTCATGTTTGATTTTTTTTCTTTTTTTTACTAACGCCACCGATTACACTTCATTTATCTGGTTGAGCTCTTTGTATAAACGATATCGTATATTCATTCCGCAATTTCGTTGTATCCTTTTGTATTTCCCAATTTTGTTTTGATTTAACGAAAGTCTCTATCACTTATCCTGCCTCAATATCCACAAACCTCTGGCTTCTCAATTTATTGATTTTTTTTCTTATTTTGCTTATTTTCTATATTTTTCACTTGTGCACTCACAACCAACTTATGTGCCCCGCCTTTTTTTCCCCCTACTACACTATTTTAAACACCGACACATCAACTATATAACCTCTGCAAAATCGCATACCCAATACATACTTAGTCTATGATCTACCCATTGATCTTTCCAAGACAGCCCTATTATTCTTCAATTGTTTAGCCACTCATCTCTTTCAAAGATTACGACATAGAACGAGAATTTGTTTTAATACGTTTCACAACTTATGGCGACATAACTAAATCTTAATTTATTACCTTCACCTGTAGATCGATTACCCAACAGTAGAGCAGAACTTGATGAACAATTGTCCTTCTTACCAGGCATTAGCCACTGCCATGCTCCACCCTGCATTCTGATACTTACTATCCACCCAAAACGTGTCATAAGTCCTTGAATGTTTATTATTGCAGCCTGTGAATTCACAAGAACCATAATTTTTATTGGCCCTTTTAAATGTCATTTTTTCACATTAAATCTAATTTGTAGTACATGACCTATTGCATATATGTGGTAGGTTTACTTCACCACTCTGTTATGATCCATTCCTTTATATGCTTCTTTTCCTCTCCTCCACTTTTCTCCAGCATGGATCTTTCCTTCCTAGCTGCACCGCAACTGATGGGCTTTTTCATGAAACCATTATATTCTTCAGGGACTAGGTTAATGGAGTATGGTTAACATCCTTTATATCCTATTTTATAAGATGACACAATTATTCCTGGTGTCTCTGATTCCTTATTCGACTTGCCATACTCTCCTGTGTATACTGCATTGTGTTCATTTTACCCGAGATTTGATTCCCTTTTCTCCTTTCTTTAGGTNCAAGATGGCGGCTGAGCAATGGGCGTGGTGTTTCTGTTTGAAAAAAGCCAGAGGTAGTGGGCAGGGGATTGCAGTGCAGGGGAGGGGGGGAAACTGCATGGCGGGGCAGCTGTGCAGCGGGCTGGGGTGGCAGGGAAGGCACAGTAAAAGAAAGAAAAAAGACTCCTGAGAGGAGGGGACTGGAGGGGAGGGGAGAGGGGAGGGGAGGGGAAAGGGGAGGCAAGGGGAGGGGAGAGGAGAGGAGAGGGAGAAAAAAGATCTGTAGGAAGTGAAGTCTTTTTAGTCTCAAAAGAAAGCAGAACGGAGTGGAGGAACTGAGTCCTCTAATGGGCGGCAGAGTGGAGGAAGTACACCCTCTAATGGGAGACTAAAATGAAGGAAGAGAATCAGAGATCTGTAGGAAGGAGGTAAAGTTTTTTTAGCCTCAAAGCGCATCTGAGGACTAGGGTGTGTCCACACTAGTGTCAGGGGTGCTGGTCAGAGACCCCAGGTCCACACGACCAACGTGGGGGGGACGGGACTCTGAGACGGGGTCTGCAAGCCTGTGAAATCAGCATCCCGAAAATCACAGGAGAGACAAGAAAAACGGGCCCGGATTCTGTCCCCAGCATCCGAGTAGACAGCAATCCGGATTGGAAAATCGGGGGATCCCTAATACACCGGCTCTCAGGTGTCCAAAACAGGGAAGCGGAACGGGAGGCTAAAATGAAGGAAGAATCAAGTCGGAGGGAAGACAGAGGCAGAGAGAGAGAGAGAGAGAGAGAGAGAGAGAGAGAGAGCACACCTGGGGCCCACTCACTTATACCATGGGGCAGGGCCTCAGGTACAGAGGAAGCGGTCAGAAGATTGACAGCCTCTGGAGGAAGTGGGCGTCTGTGTGCCTTGGGACTCTGGGAAGCCCAGACCTAACAGATATTACCGTGAATTCATTGTCCAAGCCATCATTCAATGACATTTTGAACTGCTGGAGCTCAGGAAGTAACGGCCTAAATTAGGGTACTGTGGTGTACAGGGAAGGGGCTCAGAAGCAGGAGCTTTCTGATCTACCCTTCTCTCCTCCTCTTGGTCATGGAGGTGGGCTCTAGAAACTAGACTTCCCCATCCCCAGTCCCCAAGGTCAGCCTTAGAAATAAGAACCTCCTTCCCCTAAAACCAGCCAGAAACCCTGAATTACATCTCTCACCCCCATCCCCACATACCTGTCTGTATAAGCACTGACTGTGAAAACAGTCTCCTCACTAGGACCCCTCAAAGATGGGCATCTTTTGTGTCCCCCCCAGCCCCAGCCCCCATCCCTGCCATAGTCTGTCACACTAGCTCCTGTGATTTAGTCTCCTCCCATTTCTACTTGGCTGTCCCTGTCTCCTCCTGTGTAAAACAGGCTCCTTTAGGTCCTAGGTCTTGCTCTTTTAAAATATATTTTTAATTTTATGTGTATGAGCCTTAGGCCTGCAAGTATGTAAGTGCACTGTTGTCATGCAGTCCCCACAGACAGCAGAAGAGGGTGTTGAACCCCTGGAACTGGCGTTGTGGAGTATGGTTCTTAGCTACCATGTAGGTGCTGGGATTTGAACCCAGGTTTTCTGTAAGAACAGCCAAAGCTCTTAACCACTGAGCTGTCTCTCCAGCCCAGCCCCCTGGGTCTTGCTCTTAAGGCTCCTGACTCATAGAAACTCTTGACTAATGAAGATGTCCTTTCTCAGGTTAACTTGTCCATTAGGCGTGTCTGCCCTGACCCTCAGGCTGGATGACAAAGGACAGCATACCTTTCCACCTCTACCAGAGAAAACCAGTAATGTTTATTTAACTATGCTTCAGTTCGTGTCCGCCCTCACCCTCAGGCTGGATGACAAAGGACAGCATACCTTTCCACCTCTACCAGAGAAAACCAGTAATGCTTATTTAACTATGCTTCAGTTCAACTCTCCTGGCTGTTCACATTGTAAGCCCCTCCCCAGACCCCTGAGGCAGTCTGCACTTTAACTGAACACTTGTTGCTCTGAAGCCAGAGAAACCTGTTTCTGGTGCTTCAGGCTCCAGGACTTGAGCTGACTGCTTCCTTTATGGTGCTAATTTACTGAATGGACCTGTCTTAGTTCCTTTTCTGTTGCTGTGATAAAACAATCTGTCAAAACCAATTCTAAAGAGGAAGGGTTTTAGTTCATCGTTCAAAGTACAGTCCTTTACTGTACTTGACTTCCCCACAACTGGACCTTGATGTTGCTGGTTGCCTTCCATCCACTGAGATGAGGTGCCGCTCAGCTCCCTTTCCCCCGCTCCTGGTCCTGGATCCCATCCTGGGACTGACCGTGCCACCCAGAGTTGGAGGGCCTTCCTCCTACAGTTAACATGATGAGGATGAAATCCTGACTGACAAGCCTAGAGGCCATCACTCAGGAGATTCTAAACTTTGAACAAATTGATATTTAACAGGACCACAAACCCACCACTACACCCAGCTCATCCTACATGTACTTTGGCTGCTAAGGAGTCCATTGGCTTGTCCACATGGATCTCTGAGGCCTCAAGGCCACAGGCTGGTTCCTTACCTGCAGGACTGGTCACTAATGTTAGGACTTATTACCTGCTGATGGTCTACACAAGCGAGCACTGTGAAGCTGTGTTCCTTGAAACGCCTAACCACTGGCCTTATGGGGCCTCAGGAGCCTCATCCTCAAAGGCTCAGATTCTCAGTCTAGAGTTCCAGGAAACTCACTCTGCTCCTGATTGGCCTTTCACCTACTTCATCATTCTGGCCATGTGCCACCATCCCTGGCTTCTGCAGATGCCACCAGGCTTCCTCCTCTGCGGCCTCTGGAGATGCGCTCCTTAATAAAGCAAGAAGAAAGGAGGTGACTGTTTTGCCTTTTGTTTGAGGCTAATTTCAGTTTTCTAAATACTGGAATGAAATGGTTTCATTTGTAGACTTTACATAGAAATAAAATGATCTCATGAGTTTAATTGAAGACAGTCTGATTGTGTTTCACTCAGAACTTGATATGGGGAATCAACTAGACAGCCCCTCAAAGCCCCTTTCTGTGTCCCCTGCCTTCTTAGTATAGAAAGATAAAGGAACACTTTAATCCCAGCACTCTGGGGGCAGAGGCAGGCAGATAGATGTCTGTGAGAGGGAGGCCAGCCTGGTGTACGTATCGAATTCCAGACCAGCTGGGGCTACAAGGAGACTCTTTCTCAAAAATAACAAAAAAGAAAAAAAAAAGGCTCAATCATAGCAAAAAGTAAAACAGAGGGTTAGAAGGAAGGTTCAGTAGGGAAGCTCTTATGCCTGCGTTTGATTCCCAGCACTCAGGTAAAAGCCAGGCATTGCAGAGCATAGCACACGCTGGGGAGATGGAGGTAGGCAGGCCTGGAGGCTCCCTGGCTGGCCAGCTAGCTAGGTGCGGGTGAATATATTTCTCAGGAAGTGGCCCATCCTTAGGAGATGCATGACTGTATTGTAAACATTTTCAAACATACAGGAGAGTTGAACCCTGTACAGCCACACCCACCTGGTCCCTGTCCCTACCCTATAGTTCCCAGCCTACCTCATTTGCTTCCTCTTTATGCATCTGCCTGTCCCACCTGGCTCAGCCTCCTGACAGGCTTGGGCTGCACCCGGTTACCCTGTAATACTTCTGTAAGAAACAGTAGATATTAGTCTTTTCTTTCAAACCCTATAAAACTTGGAAATTCTAATCTTTTAATCATATCACACCTTATAAAACTTTTGTTCAAGGAAAGGCCTTGATGCATTCCTGAGCCTGATGGCCTGGGGAGGTGGAGCTCTTCTCCCTTTTCCAGGATTCTTTTAAATTAGCCAACTGGAAAGACACTGAGGTCAGACCCCAGCCAATGGGGAAAAGACATAGTTCTCCTGTGTTAGGGATAAAGCCCCCCAAGCTTCTCTGTCTCGTGTGTACTTGCTGGATCTGACTGGTCACGCAAGTCACTCTTTTGCAAAAGTAAGATCTGCCTTGTTGAGTTACTGTTGCTTTGTCTGCATGTTCTCCTGTGGTATTGATGGTGCCCTGGGACCTCAGACTTTTAACACCCCCACCCTCAGGAGTACAATAGATGAGCCTCGCCCTGAGAAAACCACCTTCGTGATCATGGTATCTCCCCTGTCAGGTAAGTATGTAAATGTAATTTAAAAAAATTTAACCCAGTCATGGTGATTTGTATTTGCAACCCTCAAGCTGGAGAGGTGGAGACAAAGGAGTCCCTGGGCCTTGCTCACAGTCAGCCTAGGCTAAGTAGCATGCACCAGGACAATGAGAGACCTGTCCTCCAAAACATGATGAACTGTTCCTGAGATATGACACTCAAGGTAGACCTCTGACCTCTATGCAGGTAAGGGTACCAGCACACACATGAGCACTCATATGAACACACGAATCTCTTCCCTGTCACTATTCTGAACCAAACTTTTCTTGTGACTCTAAGAAGCCAGACCTTGCTGAGCATGGTGGCATATACCTTTAATCCCAGCACTTAGGAGGCAGAGGCAGGCAGATCTCTATGAGTTCAAGGCCAGCCTGATCTACAGAGCAAGTTCCAGGCCAGCTGAGGCTACAGGGAGACCCTGTCTCAAAAAGACAAAAAAAGAAGCCAGACCTTGAACTCAGAACAACTGAGTGGTTATGGACAGCCCGAGGCCTTGACTCAGTAGTCTGAATAGGAACCATTTTCACTGGCCAAATCTGATCTTGAATCAGACTCTTTCAGTCTCCCAGGTCCAGCGTAGGTACACATTTTCCCCAGTCACTTCAGGTCACTGTATTGAGTCTAGTTAAAGGGTCAGCGTCAGCCTTGATTGGAGTCGAGCCTC
This sequence comes from Rhizomys pruinosus, assembly GCA_009823505.1. NCBI lineage: Eukaryota > Metazoa > Chordata > Mammalia > Rodentia > Spalacidae > Rhizomys > Rhizomys pruinosus. The sequence continues at coordinate 461,344 of VZQC01004776.1, forward strand.
CTTTTCTCTGAGTAGACTAGACTCCGGCTTGGTAGTGTCCAGTCTCCTTCTGTCTGGACGCTTGCCTGGTGTTTCACTTTCCATTCCAGCATGAAGAGAGGATGCAGGCTGTGGTCTCTCCCTGGAACACCTCTGCTTCCTGACTCTCTCAGGCTCCATTCCCTCAGAGTCTGAGGAAGGAGAGCCAGAAGTACCAGGCTCCTCTGCAGCAGGCTCCTCTAGCCTCTCCAGCCTTACCTCATGGAGAGAGCACATGCCACACCAGGCCCCTCTCCTTCCATCCGGGGTCATGTCTTCCTCCTCCCTAGTCAGCAGGAGCCCCACTGGAGACAGGAGAGAAGCTGATACCCAGTTATGCCAGCTCTGTTTACTTGATCCACAGGAACAAGACCAAATGCCAATAGCATAGAAACAGGTCTGTCCTTCTCCAAGTCTTGCCACCCACCACAGTCCACCTATCCTCTGTGCTAGCCCCAGAACCCTACAGGCTGGTCGACCATCTCAACAGAAATCCAAGCCCAGAAGGCAGGGGGATGCACCCTCATTCTCTCTCTTTCTTCCTTCCCTCCCTCCCTCCCTCCCTCCCTCCCTTCCTTCCTTCCTTCTTTTTTCCTTCCTTCCTTCCTTCCTTCCTTCCTTCCTTCCTTCCTTCCTTCCTTCCTTCCTTCCTTCCTTC
>VZQC01004776.1:470725-482554 GCA_009823505.1 Rhizomys pruinosus
TGCATGCTGCCCAACATGTTTTTCGGTTTTCTCTTTGCCAGTCGTTTCTTCAATATTCCCCATGATGGAATTTACTGTTTTAGCAGAAGTGAACACTGTTTCAGATCAGTTCTTTGAGTTGCAGACCTGTCTTGTTTTGTTGTTGTTGGTTGTTGTTGTTATCCAAATGCATCACTCAAACTGCTTTGGGACAAAACTCAGGGGGCCCACCCACACAGAATACTTACAATAGGTATTGAGTGCACTAAGCATCCACAGATGAGATCCATTCGTTTGCATTGTTTTCTTGGGACTGTGTATACTTCACACAATGATCTTCCTAGTCCAGACCATTTACCCTGCAAAGCTCGTGATGTCCACTTTCTGTAGCTGCTGCATAGAAGCTCTCATTGTGTATGATGTAACCACATTTCTCTATCCCACTCTCAGTTGAGGGTCATTTGGGTTTTGTTCCAGTCTTTTTGCTATTGTGAAGAGAGAGCTGAAATAAACATGGCCGTGCATGTTCTCTGTGTGGGGTGAGACTTGAGGTACATGCCCAGGAGTGTATGGCTGAGTCAGGTGGCAAATTCATTCCAAGTCTTCCAACAGTTCTCCACACTTCTTTCCATATTGGCTGTACGAGTTTACATTCCCACCAGCAGTGGATGAGTGTTCCCCTTTCCCCACAACCTCTCCAGCACTTGGTATCATTTGTTTTCTTGATCCTAGCCAGACTTATTGGAGTAAGATGATATCTTAAAGTGGTTTCTAATTGAATTTCCTTAATGATTAGTGATGTTGAACACTTCTTAAGGTGTTTCTGAGACATTTCTAATTCCTCACTTGTGAAGTCCCTGTATGAAAGTCAACTCCAGATGGATCAAAGACCTCAACGTGAACCCCCAAAGTCTGAAGGTGACAGAAGAAAAAGTTGGCAGCAGACTACAAGACATAGGCGTAGGAAAAGACTTCCTAAATCAAATAGCAGCTGTGCCATAATGAAGGTCGACATCAACAAATGGGACCTCATTAAACACAAAAGCTTCTGTACATCAAAAGAAACAATCAAGAAAGTGAAGAGAAATCCCACAGAGTGGGAGGAAACCTTCACTGCAGATACATCTGACAAAGCATTGATTTCCAGAATATATAAACTACTCAAAAAACAAAGAAAAAAGTCTTTTTAATCTCAAAAGCGCCACCCGAGGACCAAGGTGCATCCACCTCAGTGTCAAGTGGTGCTGATCAGAGACCCCATGTCTGCGTGAACAGCTTGGGGGTCTCTGAGTCAGGGCCTGCAAACCTATGAAATTGGTGTCCCAAAATCACAGGGGAGTCCAGAATATGGGTCTCAATTCTGTCCCCAGCATCCTAGTGGACAGCAATCTTCACGGAAAAATCAGAGGAACTCTGATTATGCTGGCACTCAGGGGTCCTTTAAAACAGAACAGAGGATAAAGACAGACTAAAAAGGGAAGACAGAGGCGGAAGGCAGTTGGTTAGAATTCAGACAGGAAATGTGGAGGCAGAGGGGGCAGGTAGAGGAGGGGGCAGAACACACACAGTGGTGCATAGAAAGTAGGAGTGGGAGATAGAATCACCCCTCACTCAGGTGCCCAACAAGCATACTAACTCACGCACAGTCACACGGGGATAGATTAGGGTAGGTTAAGCAGAAGAGATGGTACCACATCCTGAAATGTGGAAGCAGTTGTCCAGAGAAATACGTGGCTGGCAGGTCCAGGGTTTGCAAAAATTTGTTAGGAAGTCCTTTTCTGGATGAGAGCTGTGAGTGCTCTGCCAGATCAAAAGCCCAGCAAGCAAAATTCTCAAACCCGGACCGAGTCCAGGGCACCATAATGTTAGGTTATAAAAAGCATGAAACAAACAAAAAAAATTAAAAAAAAAAAAAGCATGAAACCCAATAAAAAGGCACATTAGGCTTAGGTTACTCCAGGAACATGCTTTACTTCCATGTGCGACTGCTAGCATGAGCCACCTGCAGACACTTGGTTGGACTGGACAGCACGGCAGGGCAGGGGCAGGACAGAGAGAGGGGGGCAGAAAGGCAGAGAGAGGCAGAGACAAAGAGGGACAGAGAGAGAGGGACAGAAAGGCAGAGAGAGGCAGACAGAAACAGAGACTGGGGAGGACAGAGAAAGCCATGGCGGATGGGTTCTGCCCATTTATACCCATGGGGTGGAGCCTCAGGTAAGTGGGCAACTGTGTGACCCTTGGGATTCTGGGAAGCCTGGACCTAACAAAGCTGATCTCCAAAGAAAAGACACAAAAGGTTTTTACTCTTTACTTGTCACAGGGATAAACTTAAGTTCTTCTACACCAGGCTTAAATTACTGGAAATGTTAGATTCCAAAAAATCCAGAGTGATTTCTCTTCCAAAATTGGGGAACTTTAAAACTCCATTTTGTTCTGCCCAAAATTTATATTAAAAAGTTTTTTTTTTTTTAGAGAAAAACTGCAGTCCATGTTCCCTTCCCCCCAGAAAAGTAAAAAAAAAAAAAATAAATAAAATAAAGTATTATAGTTAAATTGCCATATGTTTGGTATTTGTCTCTTTTTAATTTTTTTATTTCATTTTTTGGTTGTTTTGAGACAGGGTGGTCCTGGAGCTCCAGCTGTCCTGGAGCTCCCTATATAGAAAACAGGCTGTACTCTATCTCACAGAAATCTTCCTGCCCCCAAGTGCTGAGATTAAAAGCATACACCACAACTGACACTCATGTCTTTTTTTTTAATGGACAAAAAGCCATACATAGGAAAATGAGATTAGAATTCTTTAAACCCCTTCCCTGTAAATTTTCTCCAAACTAGAAATAAGTCTATAAGTTGATTTTCCCTTACAAAATTTTATTTCATAATCTGTTTGGAATACAAAGAAACTGAGGTAAAAATTTTATAAATTTTGAAGATCTGGGTAACTCTGAGGGGAGCGGCCATCATGACTTATTTTTGACTCTGCTTTTTTTTTTCCTTTCATCAAGTATTGTAATATAATATTTCCCTTACATTAAAAAAGAACAAAAATAACTTAATTCACATTAGACAATTACTGGGAATCTTTCAAATAATAATGTACTTTAAAATGTAGTGACAAGGATCAATAGATGTCAGTATTTTTTTAATAAATAGAACCCAGCTGAAATTATATTTTATGCCAAAATAAAATGAAAATCACTGGTATCTCAGGATACAGACAGAATTAAATATTTAACTACACCATGTGTATCATTTTATAGCAATCCTTGATGAAAGTAATTTATCTCTGATGTACATTGGCAGTAATCTAATTTTCTTTTGTGTGCATTTTATTTATCTACATAGAGAAGATCATCTTCAAGGACCAACTGAACAAAATGTCATGACAATTTTCCTCCATTAGATTTTAGGTGTAGCAAAGTGTTGTTAATGTAGCTTCATCATTAACTTCTACATATTCAAGGAGAAAAACAGCAATGATTTTCTACTGAAGAAACATTAAAAACTAGAAACTTACAAAACCCATTACTGAATGCTAAACTTGTCATATTCTTCTTTGTGAGAATCAGATGTATGGGCTGGAGAGATTTCTCAGTGTTTAAGAACACTGGCTGCTCTTGCAGAGATTAAACCCATTTTGACTCCCAGCACCCACAGGGCAGCTAACAATTATCCAAAATTCCAGCTCCAGGGGATATGAAACCCTCTTCTGACCTCACATATGAGTGCCCTACGTAAATGGAGGCAATACACTCATACACATAAAAATGAAAAATTAAAAAATTAAATAAAAATAATCAGATGTATAGGCTGAAGAACATTTAGAGCACTGGCTACTCTTGCAGAGGATGCAGGTTCAGTTCCAAGTACCCATGTGACAGCTAGGAAAAGTCCATAATTCCAATTTCAGGAGATCCTATATTCTCTTCTGACTTCCATGGACACTGCATAACATGGGTGCACAGACGAACATGGAAGTAATACATTCATATACATAAAATAATATAAAAATAAAACTATTTTAAAGTAATCAGATGTCGGCATAGTTGGAAGTGCTTGTTTATCAGGTTGGTGTAAAGGTGTCGGGTGCCCATGGAGGAGTGTGTACACACATCTAGACTCCACACTGCACATGTCCTTGGAAGAATTCTTCAATCCAATGAACTCAATGCCTCCCTCGGGCTGTATTCCTAAGTGACCTGACATGGGGCACACATTCTCGCTCATAGTTTGAGGACTGATCATTGAAGCAGCATCTGCTCCCAAAAGGATCACGTGGGCAAATGTGCCTATGTCATCAGTACCAACCAGAGTTTTCACAATGTGAATACATAGACATCAACAGCACACAGATCAAGAAGCAGTGCAGTGTCAGAAAAGTTCCTGTGTGCTCCTATAGCCTCCACCCACATAAGGTAACCCCACCGGACTATCTTGATACCAACAGTAGAGTCTTGATACTGACACCCAAGAAAGATACTCCAAAGGAGGGACATGAGGGGCCATGGCATCTCTTAGAAACCCTTAACATCAGCAAAACAAAGCCAGCAATCTGTCCATGTACTTCTGATAGAGCAGTTGGAAGTCTTTCTCTTGTAAACATTCTTCCATTGTAAACAAAATTTGGAAACCGCATGATGGACTTCAAGTGCTTCCTCACACGTGACTTATTTCTGTTTTTTTTTTTTGGGGGGGGGGTATATCTAGCCTTGATTCTCATTAGCGCCTCTTTGAGTTTTCTAATTTTTTTCAGCACTGGGGATCTATGGTGGTTTGAATAAGAAATGACCCATACAGGTTCATGAATCTGAACACTTGGTCCCCATTGGTGCAGTTGGGAATGTTATGGAACCTTTAGGGTGTGGAGGCTTGCTGGAGGAAGTGTGATACTGTGGGCAAGCTTTGAACTTGCATGGCTTTGCCCTACTTCCTATTTGCTTTCTGCTTCCTGTATGTGGGTGAAAAATGTGCTCAGCCAGCTCGCTGCTGCTGCCACCATTTCATCCCTTCCCCACCATGATGGACTCTATCCCTCTTGAACCCTTAAATTAAACCCTTAAAAAAAAGTAATCAGATGTTGACTACTAAGTATGTGCCTTTAATACCACTGAAGGCTTGCTTATTTGGTTAAGGCTGATACTCCTTCATAAAATGTCTTAGAGCATAGATCACATCTTTGAAAATTCAGCCGGCTTTGTAAATCTTTTTACATTTCCCTGGAATATTTCAAAACTCATTGTTCCCAAGAAGATGCTAACAATTCAGGGGCCGTTCATCTGACTTATTATAATATTATACTGATAGCCTTAATCCTTTCAAGTTAATTTTTTTCTTAGAAAAAATTAACTAGATAATTTTTGAATGTGGAATTTTCTGATATTCTCTAATGGCATTTGGTGTAGCTATTATGATGCATGGTCTCCATTTGGACAATCCACAAAAACTATGCTTTGTTAAACAATTTAACAAGGACCTACAAACTTCAGACAAACTAATAAACTCTTTTGTATTACATATTATAGAAATGTATTATTCTGGAGCTGGAGTTTTGGACACTTGTTAGCTGCCCTGTGGGTGTTGGGAGTCAAAATGGGTTCAATCTCTGCAAGAGCAGCCAGTGTTCTTAAACACTGAGAAATCTCTCCAGCCCATACATCTGATTCTCACAAAGAAGAATATGACAAGTTTAGCATTCGCTAATAACTACCTTAAGCTCTCTGGAGAGCTTAAGGTAGTTATTAGCGAATGACATTGAGGTGACCATTCATTCTATAATGGAAAATGTATTCTAATATTTTCTCAGTATATCTACGTTTAAGAATCCAAATATGAAATTTCCTAGGGCAGGGCATACTTGGCTAGTGTTTTACCACTCACAATAGCCAGCACTGGAATTCTAAGCAACTTAGGACAAACTTGGGTTATAGATCTCTATTTTGCAGTTGGCAGGGGTGGTGATACAGCTACAGTGGTTTTGTGTTGCTCCTAGGATGGTTTTAAAAATATTTCCCAGGGTTTGGGTCTGGATTGGGTGACATAGTGAGGTCATGTGTTGGGGCCTCAGGTTCCAAACCTGCTGGGATCACCTGGAGTAACCTGGCACTGCTCCAGGCAGGTGCAGCACAGTTTCAATATGAGAGACTTCCTTACCTCTTTTTCATAGAACAAAGAAAAACATGGTGGTAATGAAGTCATCCTCTAACTGTAAATTAGAGCTGACTGTTATAGAAGTAATCTCTTATAAAACTGGTAAAACTGCTTTCTTTAATTAACTAATAGACATAGGAACTGTAAAAAGGATTATTCTCTATTCAGAACCAAATATAATACTAAAGTCTCTTTAAGTGGTGCATATAAGCAAAATATATTAATACAGGAGAGCACTGATAGCAGCAATGGATTATTCTGCCAAGGAGATGTTAGCCAGGGGACCCAAGCCCCCCCCCAAAAGGTAAAGGCTTATTGCCTGTAAACTGGGATATCTGCAAGAAGAGAGGTGGTAAGGCCCGCCCTGCTGTCAATGACCTGATGTAAGCATGGGAGGATTGTATCGAGATCGCACTTACAAGTATACAGTTGGTCTCTGGAATACCAGAGAGTGTTACCAAAGGCCACTGAACCAATAAAGCAAATGTTGGTCTCCTTGAGTCAAGCAAGACTCCTCCACCAACATCAGCTACACCTCACCTGCTTGGAGATACTGTGCAGCAGTGGCAGCCATATGTCTGTATATCCCAAATTTATTTGATTATTAGCTCTCTCCTTGGAGGAATAACTCATGGATGTTGCCACAAGCTTATACCCTCTAGTGATTAGGAGATTTATACACCACAGTAAGGCCTTGTCATCTTTCTCAGGGAAAAAAAAAGTAATCCAGGGATTAACACACCATCCAAACATCTGTGTCTATACCAAAGTAACCTACCATAGTAACTAGCAATGTTTAAATACCTATATATCTAATCGCTTGTGCTTCATTAGTAGGATTGAAAGCTTATCCCTGGGCAATCGGTCAGCCCATGAAAGGAAACAGCCAGAACTGATCAGAGTCCAAAACGACATCTCCAGACAAAGTAGACTGTTGTGCTTCTTGTCCACCTGTGCCCCATCTCTAAGCCTAAGGAACAATCTGTGGAAGAGGGGGAGTGGTAGATTGTAGGGGCTGCAATTGGGGTGAACGGTAAAACTACGACAATATAGTCTGGACACTTATTTGATCAACTTGATTGAACATTCAAGCCCCTCCAGCTGGATGGTGGGAGCCTTGGGCTGTGTGGGCTGGGGCACAACTGCTTGCAAATTGGTTTTATATGAAGGATGCTTGTGCTAAAAAAAAAAGGAGCTAGATACTGAAAAGCCCTTAAAGCAAGTTTTCATGCCAGGCCTGAAGAAGGCCAAGAGCTTGGAGGAAGACAGTCATTAAAATCCACTCTGTAAGATTTGCAGTTTAAAAGGGTATACTTAAAAATAATATATATTGGGGCTGGAGAGATTGCCTAGTGGTTAAGAGTGCTGACTGCTCTTGCAGAGGACTCAGGTTCGATCTCCAGCACCCACATGGCGTCTGTAACTCCAATTCTAGGAGAACTCCAGTTACAGGGGAATCTGACACCCTCTTCTAACCTCCGTGGCATTGCATGACATGGGTGCACAAACCTACACGCAGACAATATATTCATACAAATAAATAAATAAATAAATAAATAAATAAATAAGTAAAATTTTAAAAATAACATATACTTATATAGAGAGGTATTTCAGTAGAGATTTATACAGAAAGACAAAATAAACCATATAAGTTAATGGACTTGATTTCTCTCAAGTCATAGTCCAGTCATATAGGTTTAAAGAGCAAAGTGTATATTGGATAAAATTTATTTGGCAGTACTCAACTCTGCCAAGGCCTTATCCACATATTATAAGATATTTTAAGGCTTAGTGAAATGTTTAGATTAGTTAAATCTGGTTGTAGGTTTTGGTGAAAATGGTAATACATTTGAACTAATTGGGAATATAAAATGTTAATTGTTTTATTTATAATTTGTATTGAACTTCCAACAGTAACGTTGGGGTTAAGGTACACAAATGGTCTCTACATTTTTCTGAATTATGCCACATCACATTGTAACACTTTCTTTTACTTTTAGGACAATCTAAAGGAATTAAGCTTAAATTTACTTCCCAAATGAGTAGCATACAGTCAATGAGAAACAGTTTGGGTAAATTTAATGAAAACGTAAGCCTTGGCTCCTGTTTATGGGTATGTGTAATACAACTTAGGTATCTATAGGTCAAAACATAAAAATTAAAAAAAAAAAACAAAAAGACGGAGGTGGGAGGTAGGATAGTATCCCTTCTGGGACACAAATGGAAAACTCTGCGTTCCAATTCAGACTGCCTAAGTCACAGACACTGAGAATCTCTCTGAATTCTATTGGGGTTAACTGTTTATAATGGGCCCTAATGAAGTTTACCTTCCAGATGCTGAAATACCTTCCTACCTCTCCCCTTTATAGGAAAAAGAAAAACATGATGGTACTGAAATAATTCCTTAACTGTAAATTAGACCCAACTGTTTATAGTGGTAATTTATTATAAAACAGGTATAACTACCCTTTTTTAATTGACTGATAGGCATAGGAACTGTGAAAGGATAATTCTATATCAAGAGCCTAATTCAATATTAAAGTCTATATAAGCTGTGTAATTAAGCAAATATATTAGTACAGGAAATATTTGACATCAGCAATGAATTATTTTGCCTAGGAGATGTTGGCTAGGGGATTCAAACTGCCCCACAAAAATTATAAAGGACTTTTGCCTATAAGTGGGATATATGCAAGGAGAAATGCAGTAAGTCCCTGTTGTCGAAGACATGGTGTGAGCATGAAAAAATGTTATGGGACGTCAATTACTAACATACAACTGACCTCTGAAATGTCAGAGAGCATTACCCAAGGCCACTAAAGCAATAGAGCAAAATATTGGTCTCCTCGAGACAAGCAAGACTCCTCCCTCCATCAGTATCAGCTACACCTCAACTGCCTGGAGATACTGTGCAACAGTGGCAGCCATGTGTCTATATATATATATATATATATATATATATATCCCAAATCTAATATATATATAGACATGGCTGCCACTGTTGCACAGTATTTCCAGGCAGTTGAGGTGTAGCTGATACCAGTGGAGGAATCTTGCTTAACTCAAGGAGACCAATATTTTGCTTTATTGCTTTAGTGGCTTCAGAGGCCAACTATACATTATCTAGTGATGTCTCAAAACATTTTTTCATTCTTACATCAGGTCTTTGACAACAGGGAATTACTGCCTTTCTCCTTGCATATATCCCACTTATAGGCAAAAGGCCTTTATAATTTTGGGGGGCTTGGATCCCCTAGCCAACATTTCCTAGGCAGAATAATCCATTGTTGGTATTAGAGCTCTCCTGTATTAATATATTTTGCTTAATCACACAGCTTATAACGACTTTACTATTGTATTCGCCTCTAAATAGAGAATTATCGTTTCGTAGTTCCTATGTCTATCAGTCAATTAAAAAAGGTAGTTATACCTGTTTTATAAGAAATTACCACTATAACAGTTAGCTCTAGTTTACAGTTAGGGAATGACTTCATTACCATCATGTTTTTCTTTTTCCCATAAAGGAGAGAGCTAGGAAGGCTTCTCAGCATCTGGAAGGTAAACTTCATTAGGGCCCATTATAAGCAGTTAACCCAAATAGAATTCAGAAAGATGCTCAGTGTCTGTGACTCAGGCAGTCTGAGGTTCCTCTTTCTTTAATGTTCAGATGGGTCAGCTTCTCTGCTGGCATTTCCCAGTCCATCCTGCACAGCCAAAAGTTGTACATTTTCAGGCATTTAGATTGGTGTTTTTACCTGTGGGAATATATAAATCTCCTCCCATTGTTAGTTTCAAGATCTCACAATTGAAAATTTATCAAAAGGTTTGGAACACAGAGTTTGCCATCTATATCCCAGAAGGATACTACACCACCTCCTACCTCTTTTTGTTTTTTAAATTTTATGTTTTTACCTATAGATGCCTAAGTCGTATTACACATACCCATAAACAGGAACCAAGGCATAAGTTTTCATTAAATTTACCCAAACTGTTTATCATTGACTGTATACTACTTATTTGGAATGTAAACTTAAACTTAATTCCTTTAAATTGTCCTACAAGTAAAAGAAAGTGTTACAAGGTGATATTGTATAACAGAAAAATATAGAAATAATTTGTGTACCTTAATCCCAAAGTTATTGTTGGAAATTCATAAAAACAATTAACATTTTATATTCCCAATTAGTCCAAATGTATTACCATTTTCACCAAAACCTTCAACCAAATTTAACTAATCTAAACATTTGACTAAGTCTTAAAATGTCCTATAATATGTGGACAAAGCTTGGGCAGAGTTGAGCCATCTTTTCAACCCCTAAGCCAGCCCTCCTTAAGGAAGTTCTCCAGTTCTGAAGTGGAGCTGCTTTTTCCCCCAAGGCCCTGCCACCTCTAGGATCTCTAGGCCCCTTTGTCCTAATAAACCTCACTCCTGAAGAACAATTTGTGTTAGCTATTTTTTTTTTTAACCAATCAACAGCCCCACCACCCAACTTCTACATCTAACAGAAACCATTGTAGGAAAGGCATGCATTTGAAAGCAGTGTTCACAGAGTTTACACGGGGCAATTCCAATTCGGATTCAGGTATACAACAGCTAACACTTAAATCATGTTTCCTATTCACCAGGTATTGTTTTAGCACATATGTGTACAAACGTGAATATGTGCATAATCTCATATAATATCCACAGTTACCCAATGAAGTCAGCATTGTAATTATCCTTATTTTTGCAAAGGCTTATGGTGTTTAAGAAACTTGCTCAAGGGCTAGAAGGATGGCTTATATTGCTTTTTAAATCTGAAAATGACATAAAGTCATATATTTGTATTTCCATTGTTGCTTGTTTTGCAGGGAATTAAACCTACTGCCCCATGCATGCTGTACGAGAGCTTTACCACTTAGCTAGCACCAGTCCACTTGTATTTCTTTATATGTGTGTGTGTTCTTTCCTCTGTTCTCACTTTGAATAGCCTATGGACTGCATATTTTATAGCTCTAGGAAATGAATGTTTTCAGACTTCCGAATTTCCTGTTCCTCACTTAAACACAACTTTTCATAATATGTGGAATGAAGTTATTTGTGGAAGATTCTTTCAAGGAGATGTGATATGTTTTATATATTTAAACAGTTTATAAAGTATGATGTGATATCTCACAAAGAAAAAATAAACTGACTTTGATTCATGCTTCTAGTATAGAGAGAACACACAGTATCATGATTTATATGCATCTATTAAATCCTTATTCCACAGAACACAATGAAGAATTCACATATTATAGCTCTGTCCAACATTTAAAATGAATTGATAACTTAATGAAAACTAAATTAAAGCAAATGGAAGTAAGCCTGGTTGGGCTTCTCATGAAAACCTCTTGTGTGTAAAAATGAGGGAGTTTTCATTTTCTGACTGAAAGTGTTCTCAAGATGATGAAGGGGGATGCAATTTAGATAAAAGCTAGAGTGAGAAGAACAATGACTGGTTTACTATAGGATGAGAACATCCAAGATCAGATTAACTAGTGAGTACCTGTGAAGAAATGGCTGTCATCTAAACAGAAAACACACTCCATATAGAGGCATGTGCACAAGCTTCCAATCAGCATCTTAACCTTTTTTATTTAGAAATATTGTCACACATATATGACTGCCATGACTCACCAGTAATTAACACTCTATCCACCCAGTTTTTTTTTTTTTTTTTT